>JAEMBT020000005.1:13196000-13466000 GCA_018873245.2 Archegozetes longisetosus
AGTTAAGAGAGTGCTAAAAGCTCCATAAGTTTATATTGAGCTGTTTTGTTTCAGATTCTATTGATATAGGCTAATCCTTGTTACTATGAGTCATAAACATGCTTATTCATAGGCTTATAGATATGCGGAATTGAGCTTGAAACAAGTAACAGATCAAAGCTAGCTTAAGCTCTTCGCTAATTAGGTGCAGCTATACTTATAGTTATGTTAGTAATTATAATAGTTCAATCCAATACTTATATTAGTGAAAGTTTAACAAGTATTGTATTTTACAATTCAAGCATAAAAGTCGAAAAGTACTTCTTGCTTGACTTTTGAAAACAAAAAGGCTTATTAGATAGTAGAAGATAAGGTAAAACCGAAAACTAATATAACATATTTAGTCATTAAGACATTAATGAGAACGAACTTTTACGTAAGAAAAGTTTTTAAAAAATTGAATCATAGTTTGTACATTTTATAGATTAAATGCCAACACAAAATACTTTCTCAAACATTTATTTAGTCCTTTAAAACGTGTTTAAATATCTTAGAGAACTGAAAAGTAAAATGAAGCCTAAAAAGATCTCTAAAAAAATTCAAATTAAAGCCGCTATATTGGAAGGTAAACAACATTTTGCTCATAAATCTGGAAAAATTATTCCCGCGAGAATTCAAACCAATAATATTGATTGTAGTTGTGAAATAAAATGTAAAACAACTCTGAGTGATGAACAAAAACGACAGTTTTTTAATCGTTATAATTCATTAAAAAGTCATGAGCAGCAATACTTTTTTCTCAAATCTATGGTAATTCCAGTCACAAATACTGGAAAGAAGATTCAGAAATTTGAGTATTTCATTTATGAGTATTTATCATCGATAGTCTTTTGCCGTACCCCCTTGCAAAAGATTTTGTTAAACCCTCTACATACAGAAATTTTAGTTTTTGAAAATTATTTGATAACTAGGATATTTTAAGTTTAATTATAATTATAATTCTTAGCTTCACAATAACGTTAGTCGAGTTAAAGTCTGTCAAAAAGTATTTTTGGGAATTCTCGGCATCAAAATAAGCGCCTTAAGACGAAAGATATTAAAAATCGTATGAATTCTAATGATATGAGAGGCAAACATAATTCTAGACCTAATAAAACACCTTATATAGCACGTGAAGATGTAAAAGACCTAGTAATATCACTACCGACTGAGCAAACACATTATGGGAAAAATAAAAACAAAAAATATTTATCAACTGAATTCGGGAGCGTCGCTAATATCTATAGACTTTTTTTAGATTTATATCCAGAACACAAAGTTGATGTTTCGTATACAGTGTTTTCTCAAATATTCAAAACTTATGAGATATCTATTAAGAAGCCAAGAGTTGATATATGCGAAGTTTGTGACAAATTGAGAATTCAAATCATTAATTACCAGAAAAACAAAGAAATTGAATCAATGAATGAGATAAAAAAGAACTACTGTTGCATGAAAATGAGGCTCAAAAGTTTTATTATTATAAAAACGAGATCAAAAATAAGCTTTTAAACGATATAACGCAAGCTGCAATTTGCTACGACTTTCAAAAAATCTTCAATTGCCTAAGACTAACGTTTCAGTCGAGTATTATTTACGAAAATTTTATTGTTATAATTTTGGAATACATGACTTGAAATCAAATAAAGCGGTTATGTATTTGTATCCTGAGAATTTTGCAAAAAGGGTTCCAATGAAGTTATTTCGTTCATTAATTACTATATTAATAATACTTTGAGTAGTGATGTGAAGATTTTGCATATTTTTTCGGATAATTGTTTTTCTCAAAATAAAAACAAGTTCTTATGGGCATTTTATAAGCATATCACAATATGTGGCAAGCTCAATAAAATTATTATCTATTATCCAAATCCTGGTCACTCACGTATGGAAATAGATGGAGATTTTGGACGGATTGAAGGCAATAAAAACATTATGAGAAAGTTTATTCTCCCTCAGAATATGAACGAATTATTAAAAACACGGGCATTGAAAACCCTTCGAAGTGATTTCAGTAAATTATTCAAATTCTTATGACTCTCATTCTAATAATAAAGTTGTAAAAGTTTATAAATATAAGGAAAAGTTGAGTAAAATTGTGAAAACTCAGATAAATCATTGTAAGAATGTAAGAAAAATAGAGTTCACTCGAAAAATATTAAAATTTCTTTTTCGTTGAGTGAAAATTGTGAACAAGAATTGAAATTTTCAAACCAAACACCGACTTTACAAACTTTGATAATATTTTTAATGATATTGATCTCGCGTATGAAAAACCTCTGCCTATATCTCGCGAAAAGCTTTTGGACATTTATAAGATTCTTGAATACGTTCCTAAAACAGTCAATTCAAAATTTTATGATACACTATACAGTTTGGACGATAATTCTTGTACAAAAGTCAGAAATTATTACACGATCTGTTCGATAAAAACAATAAAAAAAATTAAGAATTGAGTCAAAATGTAATAAAAAACTAAAAATAGGTAAATTTTAATTGTTAAACTGTGTCAGATGTATAAGTTTGTGATTTTTGAGAACAAATATTTTTTGATTATATTTAATGTGCAGTAAATATGAAGTTTCCTACTTATTAACTCAATAAATATTTCTTAAACTCAAAACTCATTGATATAAACTTGTAATGTGTCAACTCTGACAAATATGGAATAATTAAGTTGAAGTCAGTATTCGGTTAATTTTGTATTGAGTCAAACGCTGAATAAAGTTTAAAATGTAATTACAAGCCCTTTTGCTTTTTCAAACAAGTAGAGAAGTACTTTTCGACTTTAATGCTTGAATTATTCTTGAGGATCAACTTCAATTAAAGTTTACAAAACAATCTCGAAACTATTTTGTGATTGTCTTTAATTCATTAGTACTGTTTTTCAAGTTTATAATTAACAAGCTATTCAAAAAGTGGTTTTAGCACAACATCACAACTACCATGATATGGATCATCAAGAACATGGCCAAATTTAAAAGGATTCAACTCCATAACTTTAGGGTTGACAGAACTCGTATTTTCCATAAATTTTGGCCAACTTTTTACAGCAGTTCCCGACTTATTAGTTACTGAATGGAACAACGGATTCCTATAAAAATCATTTGGAAACAATTAAAAATCCGAATTGTTTTGGAAAGAAGTTCAAAGTTTTCACAATTGATAATGAGAACTATACCCAGTCTTAGCAAAATCTGTCCAAATCTGAGCTATCATTAAACTAAACTCATAATCAGTTTCGTTATAAGCTGATCTATGCATAATAGGATTGCCGAATATGAAATACATGTCATCTCCATGACAGACACCCATCCAGTCATCAGGACAACGAGAATATTTGCTTTTATAGGTAAACACATAGAAATAGGATTTATCAGAAGCAGACGATTGTGTATATTCTTTGGCGAAATAATAAGTTGAACATAGAATTTGAACATCAGTGAAAATGGCAGCATATGCTTGACGTAAAGTTGTCTGATTTCTCTCATCGACATGCGATATGTAAAAGTCGTAAATTGACTGAGCGATTTTCGGCTTTGCACTAAATTTTGAAAGTATCTTAGCCTTCAATTCATCTTTTGTTATATGAATCGACATGTTTTTAATTTTCGGATAACTGTCGGCTGCAGAACTGGCAAATTCGTTAGCAGTTACACCGGCCATTAATTCGATTCCTAGACAAAAATTCGAATCAATTCAGGAATAGACACGATTATTCCGAAATAGCCATTTGATACCTGTATTAAATTTTTTCTGTTTCAACGCATCTTCAATACCGATTGGCATAACTCCTGCATCGTCGCCATAAGTGAGCGCTGACTCAACCATATTGTGACTAATAATCTGTTCTGCGCTGACATTTCTCAAGCAATCCAACCATTTATTATTCTGTTCACACCCAAGTGATTCCGACATTTTCTTAGAATGAGCCAAATGTACATTTTTATCAGAATTAATATTAGGTTTTATATAGTATGCTCCGCTTTGCATAATAGCCCGAATGAATAGATTCTTAGAAAGTGGCGAAACAATTAAAGCGCTGACAGACCAACCCCCGGCTGAGAATCCGAAAATTGTTGTCTGCTTAGGATCACCACCAAAAGCCTCAATATTATCCTTAACCCAGTTCAAGGCCATTATTTGATCTAAAATTCCAACATTGCCAGGAGCTGATTCGTCGCCACCATACAAAAATCCAAAAGGTCCCAGACGATAGTTAATACTAACCACAACTACTCCGTAAGATGCCAGAACTGTTCCGTCAAAAGCATCCTGATCGTTGCCATCACCCATGGTGAAGCCTCCACCATGAATCCAAAACATGACCGGCCGTAACTTGTTATCGCCTGACTTCCGTTCCTCGCTGTAGATATTTAGGTAGAGACAGTCTTCGCTCATATTATGGGGTGACGATTTTTGAAAACAAACATCTTTGAAATGTGTAGCATCATATGTACTGTTCCATTGACGGACTGGTATCGTTTTAGCGAACCTGTTGATACCGATCGGTGGTTCAGCATATGGTATACCTAGAAACTTATGGATTGTATGGTTATTGAAATCTACTGAAAATCCATTTATTGGACCAGATTTTGTTTTGACGACTATAGCATCAATTGTATGGAAATTCTGCACTGAAATTACTGCTATCAAACAAAATAATTTAATTTTACTAATCATTATTGATTAGTCCAGAAACCTTGAAAGAAATTGGTTAAAAATCTTTGTTTTTAAATCTATAGCTATAGCTAGTATCTCGAGCTATATTTCACTGATTAATAATATGAGAAAATCTATTTTTTTAAATAATAATTTGAATTCTTTATGTATCTTCTAGTGGATAAAAATTTCAATATATACAGACAGAGCTAACATTTGACATGTGTATAAATTTCTCAGGATATATGATAAGAGTCGTAAAGTTTATAGTGAGCGACATTTTAAAAATATAATCTTTATCAGTTACAAAATAGATTCTCTCAATTGTTTAGAACAGATTTCGGATTAACTACCACCAGAGCTGTATTATAATCAACAGTTTAAAACTCATGTCATTTGCTTATAGTTTAAGCCTATGTTAAAGTGCTGAGTGCATAAAGACTTAAAAAATAGCTTTATAACAATTTGCCAAAAACTTAACTACTAGAAAGAATACTGCATAAAACATATAATGATATAGTTACTGATTCTGAACATTACGAAGCATAAAACAATTAAATCGATGCAAAATAATATAAAAGCAGTAATCAGTAATTTTGTACAAATATTGAAACTTATTCAACCGCAAACATGCAATTTCTATATAGAGTGGAGATGGTTGTGATGTGCAATTTTGTTACCATCAGTCAATTTATTGATTTTCTAAAGCTTGAGAGATGATACGATACCTATATAGAGACCTAACAAAGAGGTCTGTGCAATTCGATAGAAAGGCGTTGTAGTCACAAATCCAGTGAGAAGAAAATCAATATTTTAGTGTCTAGTTATGTATTTTCTCTAGTTTTTCATCAGTTTTAATAATTAAGTCATTGTATTTTTAATATTTAACCGGACATTTACTAATAAATAGCTTATACATAAGGAACAATCATATATTTTTCAAGAATATTCTTTATTCTGATATTTCCTGAAGCTATGGTTGAGTTACGAAAAAATAATTACACATCAGATTATGTTATTGTTGAGTCAAGTCGACCATCAATCTCATGGTTCAATCCATTAAGATATACGATGGCATTGTTGGCATTGATATCAGCCTTAAGCTCAATAATAATAATCATAATAATAGCTCCAAATCACTACCAATTTATGGCACTATTTCTATCATTGTGTATATCTATAATTGGTATAATTGGTTCATTAAAGATCGATCTCGTGCTATCAACTATCTATTGTTCAATAATGCTCTTATTCTTCGTGATCCAATGTCGATATTATAACTCGGATGACATGTCAGTCGTGTCACTAACAGTTCCGATGTTAGGCTGGGCCTCGATTAATGCATTGTCATCAATTGCACGCGCTTTCCTTCAACTTCTCTATTGCATAGCCAGCTCTTCATTCGTGTACGCGCTATATATTGACAGCGATAAGAGAAAAGAAGTACCGGAAATTAAATTATCGAGAATATAATGCGACTTTCCACTTCTTTTTTTCATCAAACTACCCATCAGTTTGTTTAGAAATAAGATTTAAGGTTTTTTATATCTAGGATATCGTATCCGATCTAATAACTTGTGCAAACCTATTGATTAATAACTTATATCATATCTTGTATGGGTTTAGAAAATAAGAAGACTTTATTTTGTTATTAAATCAATAAGTTTTTGATTTGATAGTAGACTTATTTAGTTATGGGATGTATAGGAATGGTTTTTTATGTATTTTTATCTTATGTGACAATCCTTTGAGTAGAGAGAAGTTAGTTTTACTGATATGTTTGCTGAGAATAATCAGTTTAACTTTGTATGAATGATATAATTCAGTTGAGATGAAGTGTCTTGAATCTGAAAAACTGATAAACTTTTTAATTGAAAAGTTATTTTAATCTAACATTTACGTGAACGTTGGGAACAATTCATAAGACCTCGTACAATGAATAATAATTAATTGAACTTTTTAAAAAACTTATCGATATTATATAACAATACAAATGTGAATGCATGAATAGCTACCTTAATATCAACTTTAACCTTCAACTATCACTGGATGTAATTTTATATTTTGGAAGTTATTTTGTTTATTCATATATCGATATTAAAAATAATAAAACACTTTTTCAAGCATGAAAATTATTCAAATATCATATTCTGATGTACTTTTGGATTAAATAAAACTTGGATTTACTTAAACTAAAGTCAAATTAATTTCTTTATTAATAATCAGACTTATGCGGAGATTTGCTTTCTTTTAAGTTTATGGGATAAGCTTTTGTGTAATAGTTCAGTTCAATTTTATGAGAACAAAGTTTGTCAAGCAAGCCCTTAATTTAGAGCAAAAATAGTTCAATTTAGCTCTTTTTATTCTTGTCTCTAAGCTTTAAGACCAACAACAAAAGTTATTATAGTTGTTGTTTTGAGCTGGGCTTCAATCAAAAATAAAGATTGTGAAAAATCAAAACAAACACGTAATTACTGTAATTACCCTTAAGCCATAAGATGCACAACAAAATAAACGAAAATATCGACGCAATCACTAATTTAGTAATAAAGAAAAAGAGTAAATAAATAATTGATAATAATTGAAATACCAATTGAGTTAACTATTGAACGATGTCGTGGTTCACTGAAATTGCCGGAAAAGCTGAGAATTTGCTAAACGCTATGGATCAGAGTGCCGCTCAAGCCTTGAGTTCAGAAAAAAAGAGATCCAAACGTATCAATCATAACAACGATAGAGATTCTAATTATGACAACAATTCCGAAGACTTTAGCGAATCGTATGTCGAATTTGACTCGTTTTAATATCATTGAAGTCGTTTAGAAAATGTGTTTGAACTTTTTAGACGTTTTATGAGTCGATTTTAGTTTTGTTTTTGCTCTCAATTTAGATATAGTTTTTCCTTTTCTCAAATGATTGATTGTCTTATTATTTTTTGTTTCAATTGATCATTATTGAGATCATTAACTGGAAGATAGATAATCACTTATCAAACTTTTCGCTGTTTTGAGTCAATTTTAATGTTTTTGTTTTTAATCAAATAATGGATTTTTTTATCAATTGATTACTTACTTTTTCTAATTGTTTTTAATTCTGTCAGTAGGTTTTCAATACAAAGTATGAAAACATTATCGAGTTCTAGTTCGACATCGAATGGCGGAAACGGTCAGAGCTCCAGAGGACATACAAGGGCTTCAAGTTTTGAGTCAATCGGTTCTCGAGAGTCGACTAAATCGTCAAAAAATTCAACGGATAGACAATTAGATGACGAAACACTCTTTGAGTTCCTAAACAATAAAGGTTTGCATCGTTTAGAACCAAAAAATCAGTTATAACTCAATTAAAACATTGTCTCTATTAATGATAATTAGCTGGAGATATACCTGAAGAGTTACCTGTTTCGGTGAAAGTAAGTGAATCTTTGAGTTCAGGAGCTGTTCAGCAGGACTATGAGGGACAGATTAGGTCTTTGACTAATGAGATCTCGAATTTAAATCGACGTAACATCGAGTTAGAGACCGAATGCAAACGATTGCAGAAAAGGGTTAACAATTGGATGCAACAGTTAGGCAGTTCTGATAATACTATTAAAGAATTACAGTCTAGAGAATCTGATTTGATTGTAAGTTAAAATTTTGGTTCATTTTAAATTAACTTTCATCTTTTTTACTTTAAATATTGAGATTTTAGCATGAAAATGATAACTTTTTGCTCTACATTCGTGCAAAATACGTCTTAAATAATCTTTTTACAAGTCATAAAACTGAAAACTCATTTTTAGATTTATATCAGTTTAATTTCAATTTAACTTTGTTGTTTTCGTATATAAGTTAGGTTAGGTTAGGTTACATTAAGATGAATCTTGAGGCTTCTTTGAAGCAAATAATATTTTTAGCCCAGAATCTGATCCCATTCATAGTTTATATGAGTGATTTGTTTATCAAATCTTTACATTTTAAAATTTAGCTTTTGAACTTGCATTACATTCTAGATAATTAGATTTTAGTTAAAATCGAGACAATTTGTAGACATATTATCTTTTGTTTCAATTTGAAGTCTTGAAAAGTAGATAATAATTTCTAACCTAAAACTTGAGTTTTATATCTGTTTGTAGATGTATATCAAACGTTTGAAAGTCAAATTTTTTGATGAATATTATTTTATTCTCAATAAATTAAATCAAAGTTTCACTTTAAAGGCTAGTCTGGATGCGAAAGATTCCCAGATAGGAGTACTAAAAGTTCGATTAGAAGAAATTGATCAAGAATTGCAGCAAAAAATAGCTTTAATCGAGAAACTGGAAGAGTTGAATGAATCGTTGAAAACAGCTTCGGAAACAAGTACCAGTTCTGCTAATGAAAGCTTTGAAGGATATCGGCAACAAATAAGACAATTAGAGACTGATCTAGCGCGAGAAAGAGAGGAACTCAAGAGAATACAAACCGAAACAATGGCTCAAATCGGAAGATTAGAAGATAATCAAAAATCACTTGTAATTAAAATTTTTCATTTTTTGATTCTATTAACCTTCTATTGAAGTAATTAAAGCTTTTTCTTGATGCTAATATTTACTACTCTAATGAGAGTTTTATTTTTAGTGAGATTTTTAATCAGTTTTCAATTGATACAACTCATTAATTAATTTTTAAATTTGATTTCTATTTATTTAATGTAATCTTTGCCCTAATATCATTTAACTCGAATTTATTACTTATTAACTTTTTTATACTTGATGTAAAGGTGGATGAAATATCAATACTTCAGCGAGATCTAAATTTAGAAAGGTCGGCGAACAATGAATTGGAGCAGAGATTAAAGAATTCGTTGAAAAGTTTACAAGATTTAGAACAAGATTATAATGAATTTAAACTAAAAGCTAATAAAACACTTCAAGATAAGGACGAACTGATTAAGGCTCTTAAAAATTCTGATTCGAATTCGGACTCAGATGAGGTTCAGCGTGTATTACAATCTCAATGCGATGCTATGGTTCTAGAAATACAGGATTTAAAAGAAAAATCAGATGTTCTTAAGAAATCTTTAGATAGGGTTCAAAATGAAGACGTCTTGAGACTTCAGGCACAAATCAGTTCACTTGAGGAACAGTTAGAAAATGAACAGAAATTGAAAAGTGACTTAGAAATTGAATTAAAACAGATCAGAGACGAATCGCGTTATTTTCAAGAAGACTTACTTCAAACTAAGACTTCCCTCGAGAGCCGTATTGCCGATAGAGATCTGGAGATCGAGAAACTGAGGAAACAATTGGTTTCTAAGCGTAATAATGGGAATAATGTCGAAGAACTAGAGACGAGATTCAGGAATTTAACCGATAATTTGATACAAAAGCAGACTCTTGTTGAGCAGCTCTCGTCTGAGAAACATTCACTTCAGTTACAGTTAGAGAGAAGTGAACAGCGACTACGCGAAGCTGTCAATAGTCAAAAGACTGGCGAAGGTTTGCGTTAAAAGCTTTATCTTCAAGTTCCTTTTTATTCATTGTTTTGATTTCATAAACTTTTTTCAAGACCTAAAGCTTTGAGTACTATTTGTTTTAAGTTTTATTATTTGTTGCAATTGAAGTTGAGAATTATCATGACTAAAAGTATTGCAAAGTGTTCTTAATTGCTCAAATTTTTTCATTTGATGTTCTATTTTCAAAAACTTTCTAAATTCAAAATCTTTGATTACATTGAATTGGTGCAATTGAAAAACAGTCGGTAGACTCACAACAGATCTAATTTTTTTAATAATACCTAAATAATAGTATTTTTTCACACTCTTATCAAATATTGAAAATTCAATGAACAGATTCGCAATATTTATAACTAATAGGGCGTGAAACCATAGTATGATTCAGTTTAAAAAAGAGAATAAGCTCCTATAAAAAAGTACAAAGATCAAAATCTCTCCGTTTTTCATCGCTCCACTTGATTACTGTTTGAACAGTTATTTTAAAAATTTTGATTATTGATTATATTTTTATGTAATTGCAGTAACGATTGGTATGCATCACTCACTGTCGTCTTCCAATTTAGTAAATCGTGTCAAACCTCTAGTCGATGACCATCCAGATGATGGTAATGTCACGCGAAGAGTTAAAAGAGCTTATGGACAAATTGACGCATTTAGGTATCAAGTTATTGTCAATTTGAAAAGATTATTTTTAGTCGTGATTATAGTTAAGAGCAATTATCACTGATTTTTTTATTCAAATCCTATTGTGTTTCTGTTTTACATCTTAGTCAACTATTTTTTAAATTAACATTTGAGTCTGTTTAAAGTTGATGTAATTATGAATAAGAGTTAGCGTGTACTTAATAATGTATCCAATATATTTCAATTGAAAATCTTGACAATAACAGAACTACAATAGAATTTAGATATTTTCATTGGGCTATAGCTCGAGAACTACTTGACGATCGAAATTTGTCACATATTCGATTCTAAAGATTAATAATAGTTAGAAAATACAGACTCTTATCAAATTTAAAGGTCTTTCACTTGAATTAATCATGAATTGAATCTAAATTTTTATCAATTATTTTAACTCTAGCATAAGACTTGGGAACTTTCTTCGAGCCTATCCCTCAGCCAGAGCTGCAGTCTTGGTTTACATTCTACTAATGCATATTTGGGTTGCATTTGTTCTTATTTATTATGAACCAGAAATACATGGACCCAATTATAAGATGCCTGATATGAAAACCGAATGAGTCTTCTGGACCTTTATATAAATTTAATCCTAATTCAAAAATGTTTTTATTCAAAAAAAGTTATTTATTTTTATTATATACTATTATCATTATTAGTGTATAAATGATTTGTATTTATCAAGAGAAATATTGTTTACATTTAATTAAATATCATTCGTTAAATAGTATGAAAATGAAGTATTTTTATATGAAATTATCATATACTTAGTGTTTTGTTTACTTTTCCTGTTCTAACTAAAACTGCAATTTAGTTTTCTTTAAGCTATTGTAACATCGAGCATGCGTTTAGTGTCGACGAACTTAAATTCTCTTTCCATAGATTGATTACAAGTTATATTCAAAACTCGATAGGATTTTCCACTTTAAGTTCCTTAATGGATATCCGGCTTTTAGGGATTATTGAAGAAATGATTCCAAAAGTAAATTGAGTCCAACCACTGATAAGACTAGCATTAAATAGATTTTATGCAAAATCTTTGAAATAAATTTTTTAACAATTGAGCTATTTGATTGAAGAACAGGGTAAATTAATGCTATTGAACATGCCACTTATTGTGTTTTTCTATCAAACTATTCATTGCTTTATAAGCTTTGTTCAAATTTTTCCTGAAGAAAATGATGTTTATATCCAAATAAAAGCCAGAACTTTGTGGAAAAGCCTGAATTTTGGCGCATCAAAACGTTTTCGTAACTTGTTTACCATTCAGAAAGTCCACTGAGATTATATTTTTATAGAGAAGCAAACTTACGTAAGCCAAAAAACACCTATAGAATACTAAATATTTGAATATCTATTCTATATCTAGCGCTCAATAATTGTCATTTGAATTATTGCATTTCCTATGATTTCCTTCTGATATAATTTGTATAAATAGTAGAAATGCTGACTTGAAGCACTTTTCCAAGTGATAATTGACATCCGCTCTCAATGTTTGCTATTTGTGCAAACCATTTATACAAATGCTAAATAAAATTACTTCTGACACGAGATTTTGAAGACACTAATGATTGCATAACTAGACATCGCATTAAAGATTATTGTTTGCTTAAGCTTGCAAAAACTTAGTGTTAATTCAATCACATCTCAAATACTGAATCAAGGATTTCTTGTGTTGGATTTGAAAATAAGCTCTACCTTCAATCTAAAGAAGGAATATGAGAAAAATTGTTCAATTTATTCCTTATCGATCGTGTTCTTTTACTTTCGAGTTGCACTTTATAGAACTTTCAGTTTAAATATTACTTTTGTTTTAGTTGATGAGAGAGAAGGTTTAAGTTGTGAGCCTTTATTTACCAGCTTTTATTAAGTTTTTTGTTCAATTTTATCAGATTCAAGCCTCAATTACGAAATCAAATTTCAAGTCTTCTCTTAAATAATAAATCGTTTTTTGTTTATTTTGATTTAGCACCGGATTATTGTTGAAATCAATTTGTTTATAACTTATTCTGAAGTAAGTCACAAAATAAGAAACTCAAAAGAACATTTCCGCAAAAACTTTGTTTACATGCATTAAATCTGCGCTTTAAAGTTGACTTATAAACAATATTCCGAACACTAGTCTTTGAAGTCTATGTTTAATAATTAAAATATTTTTACTATACATTGATCTACTTTTACCCAAAGAACTCGTCCTAATATAAACTAAAGCAAAATCGAAATAAGGTATTCCCAATAACTTCAGTGCACTTAATAAAAGTGACACTATTTTAATGTATGAAAAGGAATTGAATTAAGTGATGCAAATCCCCGTCAGTCTTATATCTTATATTAACTGACGAAGCATCTCAAACGACATAAAAGGTTTAACTCGATAAGATCAGTACATTATCTGATAGTGAACTAAAATTTCAACGATGCATCACTTACTAGTACAAGAAATCTAAATCTTTTATTGTATAAATCCGGTTCTCAAGTTATGTCAAGCAGCATGAAATCCAGAGGAAATATCCAAAATCAAAAGATAAAAAAATTGTTATAAGCATTGAATTGCATTCTAACATAACTATATGGCAATCCATCAATATCATAGTCGGGACTATGGGCAAAGATTGATCTTCTCAGTTGCATTATTTTTCAATATCAAATTTATTCTCTATAAGTCCTTCTCCCAAAGCCTAAGTTAATTATTGTAAAAGATTACAATTTGCTGCCAAAGTTTGAAAACAAACAAAATTGTATATATGTTTATTTACTACATATTAAGTTTGTGCTCAAATCGATTACTTGTTCTATTGTTGATGTGCAAAACCCTTTCTTTTTCTGATGTGATTGTCTGTAATTTCCTTTTCATTTATAAGTGATGCTCTCATTTCTGTTTTTCCTTCAATTTATTTTATTTTTATTTCTCATTCATTTTAGCTTTTATTGTATTATTTTTTTCTCCACTTTCCTCTATCACTAATGGATATAATTCTTGCGATACGTGACGACAATCTTTAGTTATTAATAAAACTTTTCTTTTATAAGAGATTTAATCGGAATCCAATACGAATTAAGCGAAACTTAAGTGTTTAGCTCAAATGAACAAGTTTTGGAAAAATCGATAGTAAAATTATTTATAGTGATACGAAAATATAACTTTAACCCTACATTGCATTATATAACAGATCTGCGACATTATGATTTTGCTCCGCAATAGCAATTTAGCAAAATTGATCAGTAAATAACGCATACCACAGGCGATATGCAACAAATCTATTCAAACATTTTCAATAAATTAAGTATTTTATCACCACTTATGATCTAGATCAACACGTACTCTACATGAATGACTGAAATAAATTTTTTAAATCGTGACTGCAGGGTAAATTCCAGCTCGAAATCAAATTTTCGCCCCTCCATTAAAATACCCATTTAATCTCTTATCTGAACGAATATGTAAGGCATTAAATTGATTTTTGTTGTGATAAGCTTAAATTCGTTTAATTCTATTTAGATTTAAAAAATGAGTTTACTAGAAAACGACTATTGCTTTTTGAGGGTTTTTATTCTCGTAAAGTTCGTAGATTTTTTGGTTTAGCCTTTAAGAGAGTGGAAGGCAATTTCATATAAAATATTGAATTTGTAATAAGATATACAAAATGTTGAAATTTTTTGGGAAACAATACTTTTAGGTAATAGAAAACTTCAATAATAATAAAAATTTTGGAGAAAAGTCATTTACGGAAAAGTTTTGTAGCAATTTCTAGCACTGTATTTGATGTAAGAGTTAAATGTATTTCATTTTATAGCAAACGTTACAAAAGGCTTATGTTTTTCAATCAAAGCGAAATTTTTCATCCCTTTGAAAGCATTGAATAAAAGCTTTCAAGTGTTATCAAGGTTTCAGTTACGCATCATTTGTCTTCAAGTCTACTATAAGTTTTGCTTTTAGTGATGAATTACTTTTTAAACTGCAATCATTCTCAAAGTCTTATAGCTTTATGACTGATTTTAAGCTACTTTATACCAAATGAAATTTTGCGTTGCAATACCTTTAATTAAATGCTGTTCGATTCGAAAGACTTGAACTCAAACTTCTTGGTAATAAATCAAAATCTTTTTTGCCGAAAAATTTTTAGTCGAAATGATATATTTTTTGGTTTGGGTTTCGATCAAGAATAAGAACTTAATAAAAAGCTCAGGAAAAAATTTCAGAATTGATGTCAAATTGAATTAAGAGCATTCAAATTTAATTTAATCTTATTGAAAAACTGAATTAAATTATCGTCTTCTATAAGAATTGTGATGTCGTAATCATTTTAAAGGAAAATAACGTTTATTTTATCGGTGTTCCGTAAAATAGAGAAAATTGAAATGTATTTTACAGGTCGTCGATTTTTACTTCCTACTTTTCATGCTACTATACATGCTAATAAAATTGTACTTAGTGCAGATTCAGAATGGATTCATAATGGCTAATTTTATCTTCATAAAGCTACAATCTAGTTTTTGTATGTGAAAACTTAGAAGCCAAGCATTTGTTTTTATTAAAAATAGAATGGGAAAACCAATTAAATGCAAAAACTATTTTTAAAAGCTAGAATTTTTGGATTTTCCCAACTAATATCTATCTGGTGCTGCACCTATTCATTTAAATAAAGCTGTAGATAACTCATTTATCTATTCCAAATAAATGCTGATACTTTCTATTATACCACTTGCTGTAACTTTATATTGCTACTAATCTCGCGTATGCTAAGACTAATTTACCATAACATAACGTTAGTTGAACTTATAGAATATTTTTGCTGAGCGTGGTCTACAATCCGATGACTGTACAGAGTCTAAGTCATTTTTCTTGAAGCGAAATTGTGTTCTATTATCTTTTGATATGTTCCTG
This sequence comes from Archegozetes longisetosus, assembly GCA_018873245.2. NCBI lineage: Eukaryota > Metazoa > Arthropoda > Arachnida > Sarcoptiformes > Trhypochthoniidae > Archegozetes > Archegozetes longisetosus. Next base: position 13,211,719 of record JAEMBT020000005.1, read on the forward strand.
TAATTAAAATCATTTTAAATCATCTCAAATCCAGAAAATAACTTATAATAAAGTTTATCTGACTGAAAATCAAACTTTTGTGGAAAGAATACTTAAGAGCATAATGAATGCAGCATAAGAAAAATCCGGTACTCCATTAAAGAAATGAGAATATTCTAGAGAACGATAAGACTTACATGCCACTTGAGACTTCTTATAGCACCCGATTTCATTTCATACACCGATATCACGTTTGTCTCAATGATAGCACTCGTTCCGCCAGAGAGAACCTATGATTTCGTATTAAGGATATGCAAGGATGTTGTCTGGATTTCGTTTTAAAATTCAAAATGTAATTTTATTCAAAGCTAACTGCTCGCCATTTAGAATTGAACTGAACTTACACTAGGTTCATTTTTAAGTATAAAGGAATAAGTGTTGAAGTAAAAAGGTTGCTGACTACAAAGAGGTCAGACTTTTGAGTCACTTCAAAAACTAAATCCTTCGCCTTAATCCCAATAAGACCAGTACTCAAACCCTCTTTTACAAGTTTACGAGTAATACAATGAGTAAGTTGATATATCGTGAGTGCTTAAAAAGAAAATATCGATTTTAAAGTTCAATAAAACTGTACCTTTACAAATAAAAATAAAAATGAATGGCGAATAGTTTTGAGAAATCTTGAAGAAGACAATAAGACAGATGCCAAAGAATAGTGGATAAACCTCAACAAAATTAAATCTTTTACTCAGCTAATGGATGAAGAACCGAGTGGCTTGCCTATTTATGATACATCCAATGAGAAGAATCAGAAGTATACTATTCTTCACATGAAAATGGTAATAATTTAGGCGTTATGACAGGTAAAGACCAATGCTTAAGATTTTTCAAGAATTAGCTTTTCATATAAGCGAAAATTTGTTTGCTTCATCTCTTAAAAATATAATATTTTTGCTTAATTTTCCAAATTAAGAAAATTTATGCTTATGCACTTTAAGATTTTTTAAAGTTTAATATAAAGTCTCCAATGATTGGATTATTGTCAATTGTGTAGAACAACTAAATGTAATGTTTCTACTTATGCTATTCTAGTTATGCTCTCAGTCCTGGTAAACCATCAGATCTGAATACTTCGACATAGAATCAAGTCTTAATTCATTCAATATAGAGCCGTATTTTGAGTTCTGTTTTAAGCTCGATCTCCACTCAAGTTGGACTTGAAATACAAATTTTGATAGCACCAAGTCTAATTTGAGTCAAGATCAAACTTAAAACAGAGCTTAGAGTACGGCTCATAGTAATGGATCAGAAGTTTCATACTCTATGACGGAAGTATAGGCTATTCAGCTATAATTTTTCTAACTTCAGGTCGGAATATTGTGGGCGTTCTTCATTCACCCTTCGTGCCCAGAATGAGAATATTCTATTTACATGAGCAAAGAACATGACTTTTTGACCCCTTTCCTAATATTGAAAGAGTTCATGAAATTCAATGCCAAGTTCTGGTAATTCGTGGAACCAGTGGTAATATGACTGCTTTGAAGCATAGAATCACTATCTATGATTGATGCATATATAAAGTCGAACTGCTTGATTAGAAGGAGCCAATCATAGCAATGTTCAGTTTTATCTGGCATATTGTTTAACGTTATGAAGATTTGTTCAAAAAGATTTATTTTTAGAATAATTTAATAATAATTCAATACCTTCAATAAATCAATTTAATTATGAACTTATATTTCTAAAGAATAATCATATGTTTTTATAAAGAAAATTTAAACTTTTTTGTGCTAATATTTGAATGGTATTAAACATCACTCAAGTTTTGACTCATCTTTAATTGGAAGTAAGTTATAATAAAAAACTTTATATCATTGGCCAATAATTTGGTTTTGGGCAATTGTCAGGTAAATGACAGAACTATTGTTATAAGTTTGTCTTCTATTGTTTATATACTGTTTAATGCATTCACTTTGACAAGTAGTTAAGGTGCCTCACTTTCATATATTCTTATATTATTGTGTGTATTGTTATAATTTTTTTACTTCAAGTCTAAACACTAGAACAATTCTTTAATACATGATTTGTTGAGATAGAGTGCTTGTAAACCATATGTTAACATGAAATGGCACTCCACCCAGACTAATCAAAATTATGTAAACTTAAGTAAAAGTTGTTAATTAAGTATAGTTTGCATCTCTAAAGAGTAAAATCGCTTATGAATGAAGCTTTCACTATAACCGTCAACACTCAATTAATTATGATAAGTATTTGTCTTATTTGCCTATTTGATAAACCAATCAATATGATATAGTATTAACTGCAAATTTCATTAAGTATTAAGTATATGATGGAAATGGACCTCTTCATGGTTATACTCTTAAGCTTAATTAGTTTTGTTAACACACGCTGTGATCTCTTTTCATATAATGGGATAATCATATGAAGTAAAGTTTATTAAATTCATATTATGTAGCTTACAATGTTTTTAGTACTGGATCTTAAGTTGATTCAAATTGAAAGTTTTCTTTGCGTTTATTACATTCAAATTTCTAGAAAGCAAAGTAAGGTTAGGTTTTTAATGAATTTTTAAAAATTAATCAGATAGTCAGTAGTTATGCAAAGTAAATTAAATTCTCTAAAGTTTGACTCAATTATTATCTGAAAATGAGTTCCGGTCTAGAATACGCACAAATAAGAGTAAAAAAGTTTTTTCATTTAAGCAGATATTCAGTGAGAAAATATATTCGTTTTTTCAAAGCTTATGCAATGAAGTCTTCGCTTAATATCTGCTAACTTATGCTTATTCTATATTTTCTTTTGTAAATCATTTAAAGTCGGGATATAATATTGAATTTTCACGACGCTATTGAATCCCATATTATATTGACGATCTTTTTCTCATTTCAATTCAAATTTTTGTTTTTAGAACAGAAATAAAAATCGATAAACTTTGGAATGTTCAGTAAAATTATTTTTCCATATAAACAATACTTAACACGTGAAAAAATTGAGTAAAATTACTTTCGATCTATGATCCAATAGTTATTTTGCGACTTTTCGTACGATTTTATAAGATATAAGATCTTTTCCTATCAATTTGCTATCAATATCTGGAATTAGCGAATAGTGTTTTTAGTCTTTGCTATGAAAATTGCATCCAAGATGAGAATCACGTCTATTTTGGGGCGAAAATCAAATCAAACGTTTTTATTTTCTTTTTGTACAGTTTATCTAAAATTCCAGTGTTTATAATTTAAAGATCGAAAGTTCCGGATTCTTATAATCAGATTCTTTACATTTTCTGAATAACTTATAGACTGAAAAGAATTTCTAGTAATTCGAGATCCGGATAAAGTTCTAATGTAAAGCGAATATCAATGAAATTCTTATGTTATCCTCGAAGGCAGCAAGAGTTTTATTGGCTTCAAGTTTTATACGATGCATACAAAGTTTATAAAAAATAAAAACTCGATTATTTATACATTTTCAGTGCCTATAATAGTTGAAAGTTTTGCAGTTATCCGACCATAAAGTATAACAAGCGACAACTACAACAATCATTAAGAGGAAAACAAACAAATATAAAAAGCAAATTGCTTACAGAACATAAACTTTTCCGACTTAAAGCAAATGTAACAATACTTTAATGAATACGAAAGTAATGTTCTGTTCACAACTAGGCGTAAACATGGCTTTCGATTGAATCAAAAGGTTTTGTATAACTATTAATAATTGATTGAAGATTTCCTTAACATACGAGTGAACAAAAATTATTTTTCAGTGCCATATTCAGTGAAATTCTGGTAAGCTTTTGAATAATTTCGAGATCAAAACAAGTGTAAAAATAATTCCCATTGTAAACAAATGCTTTATTTTTTCAAGATATTTGTTGAAATTCACATGCATTCAGATTAAGAATAGGAAAAATCTATGCTCTAGTTATCTCCTGATATGGTTTCTTGTTTTGCTTCTTGTGTTTTGAGTCTTATTTGAGATCAGATTCTAGGAAAACATTAATGCCTGTCAAGATATCTGTTGTATGGTATCTTTGATCCATAGTTCTTCCTATCATTTCAACCCTACATTGAGAGTAAAATAGTTGGAAAATAAGAAGCATTTCATCGCATGTTATTCAATGTTATGGATTTTGTATAGATTTTCAAAGGCTTCAAAGTTTTCTTTTGATGAGAACATTCACAGCTAGAGAGTTGTCACTACAAAATAAATATTTTGATGCTTCCGGTCAAGATTCTACTGAGTTCTGTATAGAGTATAGCAAAGAATTCTCTTTTCCCAGAATTAAACCCAAAGTCCTTCGTTATTAGCAATTTTCACGAGTGAATTATTTTTAGCTGACTTTTATATGATTTGAAGACTTATAGAGAGTAGTGATATTTCCCAACCCATTTCTCATTATATTCGTTAATAGGGTTCAATATTTATATCTTAACTCGAGCTGAAAATATTTATACAGTCTATAATGGTATTAATGTATCAAAACTTTTTGGATAATTTATGAAAACAAGAGTTAATACTTTGAAAAAATTAATTAAAAGAACAAAACTATCAAAGAATAACTACACTTGAATGTGAGCGTGACATAAAACAATATGGAATAAATATTTAAAAAAAAGAAATGAATTAAAAGGCTCAATTAACATGAAAGTTCAATCAAAATGTCTCTATTTAGGTTTTAGATCGAGCATTATTGTAAGTCAGTCTCATGTTCAAAAGTTATGATCTGCTTTCACTGATTAGTGCTTAAACTTTTGAAATACTACTAGAGAGTGATCTACAACAATAATGGGAACATCGAATACAGAATATATCGAAATTGTTCTTTTCTTGTGAAGTTAATTATAGTATTATAACTTAAGTGGTTTTGAAGTTTTGAACAAAATTTTTGAATTCTGTTCATAAATTCCTAATCTATAAAATAAAGGAACAGGTTAACTGCCTAAATTTAAGAGATATATAACAACTTTTAGGGAATTTTACATTAAAATCTCTCAAAGCTACAAAATAAATTTTTTACAATAAAAATGTTGCAATTTTATTGAGAAAATGTCCGATAAATATGATTTAGCTATCTGTATAAGGAGTCATTCCGAGGATAAAATCTTATTGATCAAGTCATTTCAAGTATTTTTATAGTGTAATCAAGAAATGGTTTTTCATTAATTTTTCATTATTACTATAACAATAGATTATGAGATCAAATTGACCGCAAACATTTTTTTACCTCATAAGATATTTTTATTGCTCTGTTTTCATAAGAATAGGGATTAGGTCTATAAAAATCTCTTAATAAGTTTTCTGGCATTAAATCTATTGCCAAGTTTTATGTTATTTCGGTCTTAATCTATTGCTTCACAATCATTTATTTGACTATTAACAGACCGAATGTTCTTATGTTTTCGTGCTTTCAATTTAAGAAAAATTCTTACTATTAAAATAAATAAAATTTTCGCTATTATTCAAATGATGATTCAAAATAAATTTATTGAAGCAATTATATAATATAGGATGAGATTGTTGCATATTTAGTTTGTTATGTAGCAATTAAGTGTTAGAATGTATTATATGATAATAAATGAATAGTAAACTAATGTCTAATTCACTGGTAATAATATATAAATAATGAGATCTAAAGATATTCTCTATTGTAATAAAAGTATCGCGAGAGAGTATTGAGTGCAATACAGTCTTGGATTCTCATAATTTGAGTCCAAGGATTCTGTAGCTTGTGCATAGAAATACTCAACAGAACAGAAGAACAATAATGATGTGACATGTTAAATAAATTGTAAACTTTAATTACATTTCTAGAAAGTTGTTCATTCAATATTAAACTTAAGGAATTAATAGGATATAAGTAAAAGCTACTCTTAATCATGATATGCATTACTATATATGTGAATAAGTTCTTTTAGGAAATTTAGCCCTTGTCTCTGATTGAGCTATAGAATTATGAATTTGCTTGATCAAAAGCTTCATATACTCCTCAGTAATAACAATACAATTTCAGAAACCCCTATCAGAATAATAGTCGCATTGATGCGCACGCGATATACTTTTCACAAGCATTACAACTAAAATGAAGCCTTTTATATAGATCCTGACGAAGAGGCAGTGATAATAGTAGCGAAAGCCTAACCAAAGCTGCCCTAAAAATCGATGCGCAAAATTTCTTGTGCCACCAGAATCGGGCAAAATAAACATCAACACAACATCAAAACACGCATTGTCTTCGAGAACGCTCTCATCATTTGCTATTTCGCAGTCCGAGAATTTTATATTTTCTATATTTGCTTTTTGGCATGTATTCTATGTGTAGCTATTGTTCATATGTTTAGATCATGTTCTTATGCCTCATATATGATAATGGATTGAAAATTTTCTATCTGTGAAATTGTTTTGCTTCTCAGTTTAACACTAGGAGCAGCAATAAATTGTGTTTTTAAAGTACTAAACCACTTGCTCGAAAAATTTGCAAAATACAATACTATATATTCAGGTAAGAAAATAACATTTTAGAGAATATTCTTTATCGTAAATCATAGTTTCCTAATTATTAGTCTTATTATGGGATAGGATCATATTCACTAAATTCAATGTAGTGTTTATGAAAATTTGTATTGATTTCGATATTAATATTTAATAATTAATGATCACCTTATGATCAAACGCTTCCTGAGTAAGAGGAACTTATTTTGAAAGTCATATTTCTACTTCAATTTGGAATGAATTCATTACAAAATAAATTATTTGTCATACTTTTTCTTCTATTTTTCTGTTAGATAGAGTTCATAAGTAAAGAATATTCTATGAGATTCATCTGTCTTAATATAACGTTTTGACTTTAATCTTGTACATTTTGTGTTTTGCACGCCTACCAATATTATAGTAAAAAGCAATGTTTTCTAGTTATAGTGAACTATATTAAAACTTTGTGACACAAATGTTTGACTTAAAGGCAAAAAGAATTTCGAATTGTCATCAGAATATAAGCTTATAGAATATTCGGTTAATTGGTTTCTAATTAAAATTTAATTATTAGTAAATACGATATAGACTCATTTCTAGAAATTTTTTCGATGAATTCACTTAACATTCTGCATATTGATATCGAAACCTTTTAGTTGGGTACTAGCACGCAAAAAACATTGCAACTTTTTTGTCCTATAATATCTATTTGAGTGGTAAATAACTCGTTATTTCCTACTATTTATACGTTCTCTCTATTGTATGATATGTTTGTGAATGTAGTGCCTATGAAAGCAATAATAAGCATTCACCATCGAGTGTTCGTTCAAATGAATAGAAACGTTGCCTCAGATTTCAAAAGAAAATATATTTTTTGAAAACTCAATTAGTTCATCGATTTTATATATAATAATACGTCATTTCAAGCTGTTAAGCATCTTTAGCTATCGAAAAATATCCATAGTTTTTGATTATAATTTTTTGTTTTTGATCAATCAAATTTTTCTTAATATGATAATAAAGCTTCAAATTTGATGGAAAATTCTGATTCTCTATGATAATGATTATTTAAAAATGTGTCGGCTTTAAAAAAATTAATAACAAATTAAGGCTTTTTCATCACGAAATAGCCTTAAGCTGTGACTGTGTACAGAAAAAGCAAGTGTTGATTCAAATAATTGAGATAAAAACAAAAACTTATGAGATAGTGTTTTGAAAAGAATAAATTTGTTTCTGCTTTATTAATTAATTTAACGATTTTCAGTATCTTTCTCGGTCTAACTGTTATAAACACAAAATTAAATTTGATTTTGTGTCTCAAACTTCAGTCATATGTTATAAAATCTCGTTTATTAATCTAACTTATGAAAAGCTTAATTTTTGAATAGAAAATTTATACAAACTATGAAATTCTTGGACAAAAATTATGGTAATAATAAGACAGCCAGAATCTTGATGAATAATGTTTTCACTATAATTGAACTTTTGATCAGACAATGAACTCGATGATATTTATTGGATCGATTATATTCTGATTATAGTTATGCAAAAATGCATTAAAACTATTCATTTCTCATAATGAAAGACTAATCAAGATCATATTTGACACGCCCTAAATCTATTCCTCATCTTTTATGTGAAGTTATTTATAGGGAAGCTTTTCATCTGATTGTATGAGTTAGGATTTTAATCATAAAGTTAAAGAAATTTTTCTCAATCTGATAATAAGAAATCATTTTTCAAAATAGGTTTTGCTCGAAATGAAATATCTTTCAAATAAGATATTTTCAAATCAAACGTTTTTGTTGAAGATTCTTATAAATTATTTCTCAAGGTTTATTGTATTCTTAAGCTTTTACACTTTATTTTTGTTGTTCATGGCTCATGAAAAATTTCATTTTAATAGTTTGAAAATTTTTTGAGATAAATACCAGAAGTTTGTGAAGCATGAGACCAGGTACCACAAAATTAAAACTAATTCTTACTAATTTTTATAAAAAAAAATTGCAGTTACCGTTACTTAGTTAAAAATATTGAATTGCTTCTATCAGGTTTATATTTTAGATCTTGAGGATTTTGAATTCGGATATAAAATCAAGAGACCTAGGTGGCTACCCAACAATTTTTCGTTATACGCTTAAATAATAACCCTTTAATAATTAAAATTATTTTTATAGAAGGCAAAAAGAAAATGTTCCATGATGATGCCTAGATAAAAGATAAAATTTCTCATAGAAACAAAATGCACTTATCTAAGGCACAATTGACAAATGTCTTTCGTATTACTTTCCTTTCATCAGTTTGGTTCTTATATACATGAAATTATCTATTCCAGAATTTTTGAGATTTTCCTGGTTTTCACTTTTCTCGAATATTGTGGAAACTTTTTACGTAATCGTTCTGAGTATAAGCTAGATAAAAATTTCACAAAAGTTTTATATAGCTATGGGCGTTTCAAGTTTTAATTCCCAGAGACAGGATTATGATTTAAAATAAAATCTGGTGGTCATAAGTATACATTCTCTATGAATGAAATTAAATCCTTTAAGTAACCACCAATTTTTGTGGTCAAACTTTACTTAAAGCTTTTAGAGAAATATTTCATGGAAAAATTTGAAACTATCATTAAGTAAATGAGTAGTTAATTATAAACAGAAGTTTATGAAAATTAACTTTAATGGAACCAAAATGTTGAGGTAAAAATTGTGTCTGTATATGATTGAAGCGATTTTCTAAATAAAATATTCTGCAAAAGCGAATGTAAATGAAAACCTCAGAGCACTAGTTTTTGAGTTATGAGGTCGAATGGATATCAGATTCTAAAAGGATAGCTCGAAGAGCTGTGAAATAATTATTGAATTAGTTATGGAAAGAGAAATAACTTTGTTTAAAATGCATTTTTAAATCGATATTCTCTAGCTACTATATAATTCCTTGAGTTTCTGATGCAAGTTCCGATAAAACACTTTAAATTCTAGTAATTCTATCCTATTATTTGATTGGCATTTTCGATAATTTCCTTTTAAACAGATAATAGCTTTTAGATGAAAAAAGGATCAAATTTCGCAACTTAAGTGCAATAAAAAAAGAGTCAGAAGTTGGAAATGAAATGAAATGAACACATTTTAAGTTCAAGAAAGAAATAAATTTTATCAATGATATGATAGATTAGTGAGTGATTGATATGTGAGATATAGAATTATGGCAAAAGAAAACGTGACTTATTCTCAATTGAATATGACGTGACTTTAGCTCAAAGTGTGAGAGAATTTATATTTAATATACTTTTCAATTGATATCATATATGAGTTCTGAATCTGTTAGCTATTTATAGATTTGCGTAAAAGTTGTATTGAAGTTTACTCTACTTTATGAGAAAAATGTTGTTAAACAATATTATGTATTCTATATATGAAAAAATTTTCTGTTCATGTAGAATGCACTCCATTTTACTATTAATAAACTCGAAAAATAAACACATTTTAGGCACAAAAAGCACATCTAAATTACATATTTATGTCATTATACACTATAATCAGTGCGTATTCTTAGCTTATAAATGAATGTTTTTTCTGCTTACGAAATGTATGCGTCTTTTATATAACTAATGTCTTATACAATATTCATCGTAAAGGGTATTCTCGCAAGTGAAAACTAAGAAAAATATGGTAAATGCAAAGAAAATATGATGATATCTATCATGATAGACACCATATGTTATCCCTATGTATATCCAAACTGAAAAAATGATTTATTTACTTAATGCTATATTTTCTTTCATGCATTTGTTCACTTTTCATATCTCTAAAGAGCAACTTAAATATTTTCTAAATCAATATTCAGAAAATAGTAATTCAAGCGTAAAATTTATTTGATTTCAAAAATTTTGCATATGAGAATTACTATCGTTATGTGTTATATACTGTTATAATCTCTTATTTTTATGCTCCCATTCCTGCCTCTCATTATAGCATTGATTCACTCTTTGCAATAATCACTGAACTTATAGATAGCTATAAATTTTACACTTCAAAAAATACATCAAATAAAATAATTAACAAAGTTTCCGATCAATTCATTGATCCTTTAAGTGAATTCCATTGAATACCAACAGAAAATTATTTGAAATTAAAATTTTGTTCAATCAAATCAAATATTTTTTCAATTCCTCACTGAATAGAGTATTACTATTGCTCCGAAGTAAAAAAATCAATAAATTTCATGAGCGAGGAAATGAAAAACAGTTTAGGAGTAGTTTTATGACATTTATTCTCTGTTTTATCATCGCCTTTAGTTGGAATCGAACTCAAGGTTTTGTCACGCAATACGTCCTAAAAGTACTCGAAACTTTGCAAGATTTAGATCTCTTTTATTTCGAAAATAATCTCGAAATTTAATGCTCTATTCAGTTGTGCAAACACAGTGTTAAGCCTGAATATCATCTGTTTGTTAGCTAATAGGGTGTGCGTTGTGTTTAAGACATTAATCAAAAGTTTGTGTGAAATATTAGATTTTTATAAGTCAAAGAGTAGATATTCACTAATGAAACCTCTCAACAGATTCATAATAATAGGGAAAGAAAGTAATGATAATAATAATAATAATACTAATTTAGCTTTACATCTAATATTTTATTGAATTAAAGGATATGTTTATTTTTATTCACTTTGAGTGCGTTTGAGGCATAAAACTGAACGAAGAAGGCATATTACCAATAAAGAAAAGTAGATATGATTTTAAAAATTAAAAGTATAAGTAGTGTCGTACTAGGCTCTGAGCTCATTTTTGAAAGTTTTAATAAGCTACGAGCTCTTGTTGAGAAGTAAATTTATTTAATTTTAATCTTGTGCCAATTTGTATCTAGAGCTGAAAGATAAACTTAATTTTAGTAATTACTCTATCCTAACAGTTAAATATATAACAGGAGAGAAAAAATAATTTGCATAGTATAACAAATTCTACTGAACTTGAATGACTTCATATCGTGAATAATCCATCAAAAGCATCATTAAATACATAATTTTTTCATACAATTTGTATAATAAAAAAATAGCGTATAATTTAGTGCATTCATGGCTTTTATTATTCCTTTACCTAAAGCACATTTATATAAACTCATGATCTTTCTGCCAAAAACATTTCAAACTCAATGAGATATTCGTTTGAATTAAGCGTAAATTTTTCTTACTCTACTTATTCTACTTAACATTCTTACAGAATATTTTTGTGCCTTTTATATCTAAAGTCCTATTTATTCTTTGTCTTATAGATTATTTACAGTCTATTTGTGTACGAAGTATTATTTGTGGACTATACTGAAGGCAGAAATTGTCTGAGCAAGAAAACTAATATTGGATCGAACGATAGGGAAAAACCATTAAATTTGTTCCACTATTTGTCTGCCCATCAATAAAAATGGGCTACAGTTTGATAAATGAACGAATTGTAAACAACCATAAAATTGGCAATAAGTAGAAAAATAGGAGAATTAAATAACAGAAATCAAACAACAAATAAACAGCAAATGGGCTATAATTTCAGGCTTCTATCAATACTTTTCCGACTGATTGGTAAAGAAGAGCAAAATAACTAACAGAAAAATTTTTTCTACTGTCCAAACAATGACTATAGTCTAAAAACTATATTATGTACTCTTTGATACTATTGATTTTTGTCTTCTGAACCGATAACTACCGCAGAACTTATCTGGAGAACTAATTCTGGTAATAAAATACAGCAAAAACTTTTCACGAAGTTTTCTCTCTTTTATTGAATACGAGAAAAAGTTTTTAGTTATGAAGCCTTGAATTCTATCACAATATGTGTTCCGCGCTTATCAGGAATGCATTGTTGTATTGAGGGTAAGATCTTTTTGGGGCGATCGAAATTTGTGTTTGCCCTCAAATTGATGCACATTTTTGCATAGGCTGTAATTTGGATCAAATATTGTGATTACATTATGGTTTGATATCCAACGTTTTTCTTTCGAATAGAAGATATGAATATTCTTTGATAGAAAAATTATGAAAATTTTTCCGATCTGGTGATCAATTGATTGGAGACTAATATTGTTAAAAATTTAATTCATATATAGTTCACAAAAATTATTTTCAAATTTGGGGCAAATATTTACATTATATCTGTGTTAATGAATGAAAAAATTAAGAACGAGTTGTATTTAGAGCTAAAACAGAGATTCAAATAAGATGATAAATGAATTCAATACCGAAACAAATAATATTGATTAGATTAGATCAAATTGTTTTTATACCACAACCAAAACATGTTAACGAAATAACTTTGGTGGTATCTCATGTCAATTATAATGTATACACAAGAAAGAAAGCTTCAGATCATTATGTAAATGATAGAAAGACAACTATTTCAGTTGTTCTCCACAAATAAAGAATAAGAAAGAAAGAAATCCGATAATGATTTGGTATAATTTTTAGCGTTCAGTAAAAGCACGTTATAATGAACTGCCATACTGAAAATTAAGATAAAACTTATAATGGGTTTCATATACAAAAAATGTTATTTTCTTAATGATCTTTATAATGGGGTCTAAATTAAACTATGGAGTAGAATGACATATCTAACAAGGAAGCATGAAACCTGAAACTAAAATATTTATTTTTAAGACTGATACTAAAAATGATTTTCTTTTTTATTAATTTAATAGTACAGAAAAACAAGTAGCCTATCAGAAAAACAAGATGTCAAAGCATACAACTACTCATTTATTCTTCCACCTGAACGACACATCCGCCAGTAGTTCCAAAATGAGCGCGTTTAGTGGAGAGCGAAAACCAAAAAGAGCCACAACTACTACTAACCACGAATTAAATTCTTCCAATAGTTTTGATTATTACGAATATTTCTCCAATTACGGCAGATTAATGTCTACTCCACCTCACTCGCCCTTACCTCTCATGCAGAGAGAATCAATTCGTGATCGAGATTTGAGGTATTATTACACTACTAATAATCAATTATTTTCTTATCCCTTCAGATAGTAAATTGATTGCTTTTAATCAACTAAATGGTATCTGAGCTGAATATATGGATATTATTTTTACACCTCTTTTGATAGCTTTTCTTTATTAAAATTTTTATGTGGGTATGAATCTCGAGAATGGTTTGTCTAGAATCCAGGGGGGCTGTTCTCGAAGCGATCTTTAAGTTTAAGATCAAGTTTAGTACGATTTTAAGTAATGATCGATTCTCAAAGCGCTCATTAATTGAAGATCGAGGCTTAATTTAAAGACTACAATGATCGATCTTATAATTAAGTAACGATCGAGTTTAGATTCGTGCCAGAATCGCGCTACAGGATACTCTTATTTTTTACGACATATATTCAACATAGGGTGACCAAGAGTCCAGATTTCAAGTTGAATAGTCCAGTCAAGGGTGAACCCCAACTGGACGCATTTCGTTTAGATCTCACTGAATAAGTAGGCGCTTTGTCGCAAATGCTTTGTTTTATTGGCAATTCAATGACTATTAATTCTAAGCTGAAGTATTTTAATCTTTCGAAATTCCTCGTCTATAATATCTTATTCGGAACTTACAATTATCTTAAATATAGCTTTAACTGCTCAATGTTATAAAATTAAGGAAGAAGTATAACTATTTTTCACAGTTAAGGTTTTGTAACTTTTTATATTCACTGAGCACTGTGAACAAATTTTTAAAAAGATTCTAAGAATATCTAATGGAGGACCCTTTGATTTTTGTACAGACTTGGGCTCGACAGGACTTGGTAGCCCTTATTCAACAGCACGCGTTATTTTTAGTCTAGTCTACTAGACTGCTAGATCTACCTTAATGGCATGAGGCTATTTCCGAAACTCAGATTTTAATGCTTTTGGACATAAAAAAATACTTTAACTTCAGTTTGTCTAGTTTAGAGGATGTCCCATTTTTATGCATCGTAGGTGCCATCGAAAAATTATAAGGAAATCTGAATAATATAAGTCAGCTTTCATTATAAATATTGGTTAGACTCGAACCAAAATTTAGTTACTATCTTGACTGATAGTTCAATCAATGATTTGGATTCTAAGACATATAACGAGAATATATTGTATATAAAGCTAACGGAACTTATGTCATGATAAGAGCCGAAGGTTATGATAGGCAGAAATTGAGGTCAAATTATGTTATATGATTAAAATCATTCACAATAGTTATGTCATTCATGTCAATTGAGACATTTCAATATACACAATACGTGATTGTTATTAAAATTGTCAGGCTTTATGAAACAAAATCCTTTCACGTATTTTTCTGTGCAAAAAGATAAGAAATAACTTCTGGATAAATCACTTTTCAGATAAGCTTCACGTTATATCTCTCCTATTTATGACATACAGAAAAGTGACATTTCAGAGAGCACTTCAATTTATTAGAAAATCTCATACAAGATCACAATTTTATGTTCATTTTTGTCATAGCTTCGGGTTTTCAAGTTCGAAAATTTAGGCTTCAGTGCTTTTAACTTCCCGTTTTATTATAAATCACGCTAATAAAGATATTTTTCAAGTTAAACTTAAAAGAGTTTCTAATCATTCATGATCCTGCTTCAACTTCACTAGAGTTTGAGTACGATTCTCAACAATACAGGGGATGAAAAGTGCAAAAATGATTGCGTTGGGTTTAGGATTTGAAAATTTAGACTTTGCTACTATTCCAACCCAGAATGGTTAAGGCTAGGTCATGGATCAATAAGAGCTACTGCGTTTTGACTTCAAATTGAAAAATATTGTTTTCTAGCGTGATTTGCAACACTATGAGGGTAAAACGGTGCTAAAGCCTAAATTTATCTATTAGGTATGAAGAAACACGACGAGCTTATTCCGGTGATAGAGATCGTGACAGAAGATTCTGGCGTCGATCGGGTCCACCAAAATATGAAATCGTCAAAAGTTCGGACTCTCCCGAAAAACTCTACCAGAGGCCGCATTCGGGACACCGAGACATCCGGTCACCAGTAGACGAATCTCCACAAAGTCCGAGTCAAAACTTGCCTCCTTTAACATCACCGCCGAGTGATATCCTAATGACTCCTGACTCAGCCCTACATCGGATCACATTCATCGAGACGCACATCTATCAGCCACAAGATCTGCCATCACCATCACATTATTCAAGACATCGAATTCCGCCACAGCCACCATCACAGCATCACCAATGGATGGTGGCTAACGTTAAACAATTAAGGACTCATTTCGCGCATCCTTTTCATCAAATTCTCATGAACGTCGAAAGAAAATCTAAGTTTCCATTTATCATCTATTCCTCAGCGAACGCCGACTTATCCACTTGTGTTCTATCGCCAGAACTGAGATATACTGACGGTTTGTATGCAATTAATTCGTCGATCACTAGGCCAGGATCTGGATTTCAAGACGACGATTCGACCAGACCTGCAGGTTTTATTGTATCCGCTTTTGCAACATTTCCGGGAGAAGATAGTGATAAGTTAGAGAGAAATTGGATCTCTTGGACAGGTATGCAATCATAATTTATCAATATTATCAGTGTTTATCTTAATAGCAATGCGTTAATCATAGAAAAAAGTTCTCTCTATCTGTGAGTGCTGAAAGAATATTCTATGTCTGATTTTGGTAAAGATTCGTTAATTTTAGAAATAAATGATAAGTAGTTATCGACGCAAATCCAATACTATGAAGGAGGAAGATCAATATTTTAAACATCGTTCTATTATTCATTAGATTTCTCTGTAATTCTTAATTAACGAAATTTTTGGATAAGTAGTATAATGAGTTCTTTGCTAAAAGGGCTTAGTAGCAATGCTTAATGCTATACAAACAGTAGTATTCCAGACAAAAAACTTATGCTAGTCATAAAAAATTCCAAAAGGCTTTTAACGATAAAACGTTTTTTTAATAACATAATCAACACATTTTGCCTACATGCTAACTCAATACTTTAATTATCAACTTGAATAAAAGCTTTCTCTTTGACATTTTAATTACTAGTCATGTTGAACAACATTAAAGTTTCAGTTGCTCTGTAAATGAAAATAGATTTGAATTGATTTCCCCTCTTCTGATAAGTGACTTATTCTCTTCTTTTAAGATGCGCTACAAAAAATTTAATCTTGAAAGGAATAGAATTTTTATGTTTGACTTAATAATTAAAGACTCTTCAATACTCTTTTAAGAGACCCGTTTTCTTGAGATCTAAAATATTTTGCAAAAAATCTTTTCTGAGCCAGAAAAGATTTTTGATAGAAACACCATTTTTTCATGTCAAGTATTATTATTATTAGACAAGTCTTTAACTGTTCAGTTATAATAAGTAGTGACAGATGTTATGCTCAAGATAGAAAATAATAATAATCTCATTTGTCATCTATTTTTGTCTTGACATCGAGGACAATACTCATTAACATCTTTTTAGACATTGAAAAAATACAATATCTTAAGGAATACTGAATGTTTTCAAATATTATTCTAGGAGGAAGTCATAAATTTTTATATCTAGTACACCGAACTTGTATTCAGGCATTCAGTTATAAAACGTATTTCATACAAAATGCAATTTTCTTATTTGATTAAAAAAAAGTTTTCATATAAGATAAAAAAGAGATATTTGGGATAACGAATCGAAACTGGAATAAAACAATAATTTCTATCTTTTTGTTATTCGTCTGGTGTGCTGAACGCTTCAAATTCTTTGAGGCCGACAATAAATTTTCGTATAAGAAGCTGACATAACATGAAATATAGTTTTTTCTTATAACATATCATCATTAGAGACTATAACAAAACATCAGAGAATGATCAGTAATTCAAACCTGAAGGCATTCTTCACTATCGAGAAGAGTTTCCGATATATGAGCTTTCTTTGCAAATACACTTTTTCTAGGCAATTATTTTAAGATTTCTGTGGTTTTCATTCCAAGAGATTGTTTTCTCTCATACTTATATATTAGACATTGTATTGTAGATAGAATTTGATGAAACTTTTATTTTTAGCTTAGTATCTTTGGTGCAGAAAATTAGAATAGTTTCAGTTTTAAGTAACAGATTTTTAAAAGTTCTTATTGCCCAATAATTTGGAAAAAGAAAAATATTTTTTCACGCATTCTAGAGATTGAGAATTTTTCAAGTTTTGAGTAACCACAGAAATGATAAAAATTGTTGAGTAAATAGGTTGTAGTCAAATACCAATTAGTAGTTAGCAATTTTATTTTTTACTTCGTTCAAAATAAAATTGCTAACTACTAATTGGTATTTGACTACAACCTATATACTCAACAATTTTTTGCCATCATAATCATTGAAAAGAAAAAAATATATTATTGAATCTCTCTAGAGAATTTTGCCTATATTATGAAGCAATAGTTTATTTTTATGCTGAATGACTAGTACTCAAGACTCGTATGTAATGCAGATTTTCTTCTCTTTATTAAATATTTAAATATTGATGACTTGCATCAAAAAATAAATTGCATACTCTCATGAGAAATCGATTTCAGAATTTTTTCATTTCTATGTTTAGAATCTTGTTAAATTTATTTTTCTCTTTTGTAATGTTTATCAATTTGAGAATAAATTATATTTTTCAGCTCAGCAAATATACAAAAAATTAGATTTTTGTTGATTCAAGTTTAAGAAACTTACTATTTTTCAACACGTAGTGATTAAAGGTTGCACAAACTATAAGAAAAAGTATTACATTTTAAGCAAATTATCTTTGATATAGGACATTAATATCTTGATGGTCTAGAAAGTTTAAGCTCTTGGTATTGGTTTCAATTCCATATAAATTCTCCTGAATTTAAATAAGAAAAATGCAATTTTCCATTGAGGTTATTTGCATAAAATAATTAAAAAAGTTTGCAAAATCTGGAAACTCACAGAACTAACTCTACAAAAAAGTCAAATTTGAGTTCTTTTTGCGCAACCGATCCTTAACTAACTTTTCTGAAGCCGAAAAAGCTAAACTACTATTTAAATAGCCCATTACTCTTCTCAAGCGTAAATTTGTTATGCAAACTATGAGTATGCTTTAAACAAGAATTACTCGAGTATTAGCTTTGAGAAAACTTCTTAATCCCGCAACTTGTTATTGCTATCGTGTCTCAAATCAAATTTGAATTAAAATGGGTTATTGAAAACTTACATCAATCACAACTCTTAATGCTAAGATTTTATTTTTGCTCTTTTGATTGATAGAAAAATATCTAACTTGAATCGTGTTTAAGTTGAACGATTTAGTTGGTTGATTTAGAAAGTTAACCTACATAGAAAATTTTGAAGTCGCATGCACAACTTATTCATAGCTTCATATTTAGAAAAAAGTAGTGTTTGCTAATGTATTATCTGTTGTAATTCTCTAATTTGTATTATAATTGATGATCACTTCGTATACAAACTATATCTGACTAAGTAATGAAATAATTAGGTTTAGATCTGGTTAACAGTTCAAAATTTAGGATATTTATGAAGCTTTTGAACGAAAATATTGTTGCACTTAGAATACTTTAGCTAGCTTATTTTTCCAAAAAATATCGAAAGTATAAATGATATATAAGACAAGAGTGCATCTGATTTACAATAAGTTCTAATCCTGTTTTATCACAAACTCCTACTAATGCCTTATCCTGGTATTTCAACTAATTATCTTACTCATAAATGGATTTAGTGAGAAGTGTGAGAGCAATCAAATTCTTCAATAAAATCTCATCACGATTGGAGACCGTGTGCATTAAGAACCTTTGTCTTTTGCAATAACTATTATTATGATAAAGATTGCATTAGAAGTAATTATGATTACGATTTCTGAAAAGACAATTTTCTCAAAATAGATTTATTATTTTGTCTAGAAAGCGATTAGTAACATATACAGTACTTTACAAATGGTATTCATTGAAAGGATTCGTTTCTTTCAAATAGTTTCAGAAATATGATCCATAATAATAGTTAGGTCTTTAACTCTTAGAATTGAATTTTTGCTTTATTCTCATATTCATCATAGGTTTACACAGTTCTGATTTTAATTTAAGATTTAAGTAGAATTATTGAAACTAAACCTGATTTCAATTTAAACTCGAATGGAAAGAGCTAGAATGCTGCGGAGATACAACATATTGAACTCTCTTCCATAAATATCATTTAAATTAATTGTATCAATGTATTGCTGTATCTCAAGCTGTTCTAACTTTACTCTAAATTAAAATTAAATATACGTTAGAGTTTATTACCAAACTAGCATACTCAGGGTTTTTATGATGTTTTACGTTATTGTAGTAGTTCTATTGAATTATTGTTTTATTACAAAAATAACCCAAGACTTTGTGATTATCCTTTAGAAACTCTCATGTATAGTGCTTGGAAAGTTTGTTCAAGTTGAAATTTTAGTTATTGCAAAAGGCTGGAAAACTTTATTTAAAACTTAATAAAGATTTCTAAATGAACACTCACTCAAATTTAATGGAAAGTAATAAGTTTTAAAAATAAGCATTATTTTGAGTGTGTGTTAACTTTATTTTCAAGCCTATGTTATGTGAAATTAACACTCAATGCAATAATACGTAGGAAATTTATAACAAAAACACATCGTTCTACAACATTTTTTCAATAATATACAAGTAGTTCACGCATTTATTTATTCTTATTTGATTTGGTATTCAATGTTAAAAATGAAACCATCAATTTAGTTAAGACTTCATAGAATCAATTCAGACCTAATTAAGTGCATATAAGCGCAATTTTATTAAGTGTACAATTAATAGCCTATACTCTTATGGACTATCAATGAAAAGTGTGTTAATCTTAAAGGTATTAGGAAAACGACTTCGTTAAGAGCGATATACATCTCATTTAGCGACAAGTCTCGCGAGATATTCATCTGTCTTGAGATAGTTTCCAATTCATTAAAAAAAAGAAGCATTAAGGCCAGTGCCACAAACAGTGGAATACAATTTGATTACCCGTAGAGAAACCGATGTCTTAACGCCTGACTTAGTTTTGGGGACATTAATGTTTTGAACACAGATCAAGTTATACGATCGAGTGAAATAAAATACAATTTTATTATAAATAGGGGCACCATATGTAATTTTCTTTGGTTATTGAAAACTGAATTGTTTTCAAAGAATAAAACTTACAATAAAACAAATTAATACACTTTTCGTTTTGAGATAATGCAAGTCGTCATAACAAAAGGATTTGTTTTATTCTTTGTGATAATTGATTGAGTCCATGTCAACTCAATGTTTATGGGCGATAAATCTTTGTTATTTAAATATATATGAAAGATAGATATGTTAGTCTATCCAAGCTTTCGTTTCGAGTTTTTTCACTCTTAAGTAAATAGAAAATTGTTTGCGTATAAATCCCAGAATACTATAACATTCAGACGTTTACTAGACATTAGACTGTTATTTATTGACCGATGAGATTGGGACAGATACATTATGGAATTCCGCTTAATCTATCAGATGCAACAAAGTTTTCTTGATAAAATTGATTAAGATTCATATACAGAGAAAGTTTTAAATCCTAATTCAAAAGTTATTTCTTCTTCAATAAAATCTCAATTTTATTGGATATGATAAATTGAAAGCATAGATATTGTTATGTTTTGTAAAGAAATATTTCACAGATAAGCTTGAAATAAGTATTGAGAAGTTGAGAATCTGATGAAGTACGAAATTTTCGTGATACCATTCTTTTTTGTGCTAATAGAATTCTGTTGAAGTTCATTTAGAAGTTAACGATTGAGAGCTTCTAAACTATTTCCCAATTTTTTAAATAGAAATAGTTTTTCATTGCTTTGACACCAATAGGATGATAAATCAAATTTTGTATCGTTGAAAACGTTGTTTTAGATTCATTGAAACATGAAATTTTTGAAGCGTATAAATAACTTGGACATTTTAAAACAGCTTTTAACCTCAAATTTTGCTTCAGAATCTGCACTCGGAATGAGATCTTAATAGATAGTACTTTATTTTGACTAAAAAATTGAACTGATTCTGTGAGAAATCTTTCATATTGATGCTCTAAAAATTACTTTGAAAATAGAGTAAATTAGAGTAAATATCTGAGGAGTCTTATCTCAGGAGAAACAAAAAGAAAATTTCGTAGACTGTTTGATAAATGACTTGTAGAAAAATTAGTTTAGTCATATATTTTATTCAATCTTATTCAACATATGAATAAAATTTTCAGAATGTATGAATTTGTGAATTAACTGGAATAAAAATAATTA
Organism: Archegozetes longisetosus; assembly: GCA_018873245.2. Lineage (NCBI taxonomy): Eukaryota > Metazoa > Arthropoda > Arachnida > Sarcoptiformes > Trhypochthoniidae > Archegozetes > Archegozetes longisetosus. The sequence continues at coordinate 13,233,439 of JAEMBT020000005.1, forward strand.
CCGTTTGGCTCAAAGATAATGCAGAAAATTATATGAGCAGAAGTTTTATGCATTCGAATGATTAAAATTTGAATTAAAAATGTGATCTAAGTATAGATTTAAAGCAATAATTCCTAAACTTGAGAACGATTTTACAGAAATGAAGAGAATAAATACCCTAAAGATAAAGTTCAACCTTCAAATTTTTGTTGGTGAAGATCAGGAATATTACTCTAAATTTAAGTCAAATCTAACAAATTTGAATATAAATTAATATTGTGATCGCTGCGAATGAAATCTGTTGACTTAATATTATGCATTATGAAAGGCTTATAACATGAGAATTGAAGTGCTAATAATATATAAGCTATTGTTTAAAACTATCGCATCTAAAAATGAGTTTTTCTCATTAAATTACTTCCTAATTTGTGAATCAATTTGCATTAAAAAAGCGAAAATCTCTTGAGAATAGTCTTAGAATTTTCACGAATAGCACTGCTCAAACGGATCTCACTTTGGTTTATTAGCTAAGAGTCAATGAATTAAATTTATTTTAATACAATGCATTAATTTTTGTTCTGATCCGAAAATTAAGTTTGCTTTAAGAATCGCTATTCATTTAGGAATTTTATTCTGACAAATCTCTGAATTATATTCTGATATACTTTGGGTAGTGAAAGTCCATTACTTCATATAGTCTTCATTCCTATAAATAGTTACTCAACAATAATGAAATTTTTTTTAGATGTTAAGTATTAAGTGGTTTTCACCCACGTTCTGAATCTTTAGATTCATTTTTCGAAGTTGGATTGGATTTGTTCTGATTCGTGAAATTCTGTAAATCCATCATTTTGAAAAGTATTCTTTAATTATAGTTAATTCTGACTTTAAATTTAATCATAATGATCAAGCTAATATTGAACTCAAAAAGTACCAGATTTTCATAACTTAAAAGCAAATCAAGTCCAAATTCAATTCTCTATTTAACCTTTCTAACAGTTTTGATTTTATGTTTCTTTGACGCAATTACAGATTAAAACTTTGTTTTAAATTCCCAAAACTCCTAATTAGAGAATTACTTCTTTACTATTTTTCGAAATCTAAAAGAATTCTTTATTCAACTAAGATTTTAAGTCACAATCAATTTGGTAAATAGTCTAATCTATGTACTGATTAAAGTTAACTCAAAGATGTGAAACGCAATCTCTTAAGAGTCTTATTAATTAAACTGAAATTAGGAGAAAAGTTTTTGGGATAAATGCAAAAGTTTAAGAAATTTGTACGCAACCAATGATATTCTCGTCAAAGTAGAAAAAAGTTGGTTTCAGGCACAAAATAGAAACATTTATGTGCACAAAGCCTGAGCAATCACTTTAGAAATCAATTAGAAATGAACGGAAGCTCTCCTAAACCAATTTTGTTATTTGAATTGACACTCTTTCACGCTTAATAATCAGTGATTTGTGATATTCAAGCACTTAGTGTCGATTACCAACAAATTCAATCATCGATTATAGAACCAGAACTTTTCACTTACTTCCCATGTCTAGAGTAAAAGCTTTCATTTCCGAAATTATTTTTGGGCTTTTTCTGAGAAGATCTCAAGAACATTGATCGAATTTCTAAAAGATTCTTGCTAAATATTATTTAATCGAAGTTTTAATCTATGCAATTTTCATTCGAACATTCGATAAATGTAATGCTTTCTTCAGCTCATTGGTGAGCATTTTGAGAGCAGCCAAAGCTTTATAGAGAATGCTTTATATAAAGTTTTGGATCTAATCGGAAATCATGGACAGGAAGTGCTTTGTTTCGCAAACGACCTGAAAGGAAATGTTTGAATTCTTTTTTTATTGCATAACTATACAATTAAGCTGAGAATTGAAGTGACATGACTTACAAGCCATGTTGTAACAGAAGATCATAAAAACTGAATCAAATGAGATTTAATCAAACCTCGGGATAAAACAAGATGCTATTCAATCAAATATTCATAAGGTCAGAAGAGCTTCCGATTAGTTGGATTTGATAAAGCTTTCGATTTGATTAATTTTAGAGATCGGACTAAAGAAGACAGTGGTTTAAAATTAATTTTTACTATCTATTCAAAACTAATTTTCATGAAAGAAAATGCTTTTAACTTAAAATTTTCTTATAGAAAATCTAATTTTATAGAAAACTTTATGAGATTTTTTCATCACCTCTGTGTCAGTACTGAAACTCGATTCAATTTCAATAAATAGATTGTTAGATACAGTCGGTCGTCAAACTTCAAACAAATCAGGCGTCAGTTGGGATACTGAAAAAGAAAAAGTTTGTGATTTATGATTAAACAACTTTTGCTGCCTATAGTATGCTGAAAGCATATGTGCTGCTATTTGAATAATTAATAGCAACTTTTATAACATAGTCAATAATTAAGTTAATAGAACTAGTGCCAGAACATCATAAAAAGCAGGAAATATAAGAAAGTCAATAACAAACACACCAGTCATTCAAGTTTTTAATAAAGTCGTAAAGTTGTATGAAGTTAAACATTGTAATAAATCAGAAGTATTAGGCAATAATGCCTAGATGTAGTCAATTTCTTTATAATGAGTCTAGGTTATAATTGAATATCATCTTATGATTATTTCAGTGCATAGATGATACTAGAGGTATGAAGACTGTAATGATTAAAGTTCTACTTTATGTATAGAACTCATGAAGCCATGTTAAATGTCAATTGTAATTAATTAATAATTTTTAATTTAGTTATAAGTTATTTTTGAGCTATTAGAAAATGGCTAGCCCAATATTCAGTGTTATGCATACTAACAACCGTCACGTTTTCAGAAAATATATTCTCATAATTAATGTATAAGTCAATTGACCCCTATTTTAGATTTCAACGATTCAGTTATAACAATATAAGAAAGAATACATTAACTGTATTGTCGAATATGCGCTTATCTGTTAAAGTGCGTTCAACAATGAATGCAAAACTCTTAAACTTAAAACGACGTTAAAAATACCTGATAACCCCATCAGACTTAAGTTCGTTCACTTCTAATGAATTTTTTTTATAAGTTTTGCAATAGATTTTTGAAATCAATTTCATTTATGATTTGCTAATGTCATGATTAAAAAACTCTAATAATGTGAGCCTGATCACAGCAAACCTGATGAATGCTAAGTATTGGTCTCATTCACTCACTATATCGAGGTTTCACTCTATTATCCAACCATTAATACGCTAACTTTTGAATCTCATTCAAAATTCAAATCTATAAAACACCTGAAAATACTCAATTGTAGTATGAAAGCAGCTATGAGTAATAAAATAAAATTGATTTTTGTTGTTATATACTTTAAACAATTAACGCATTAATCATTTCCTGTAATTAATAGGCGCACGTATTTTATACAAATATCTGCCGATGTGTGTCGGTCTTCGAAGGCTCATGTTTCTCAAGCGTACCAAGGAATATCAAGAAGAATATTTAGGAAATAATTATGGTTTCACATATGTGCTATTATGCGAATGTTTCAATTTGAGAGAATCGTATATCGCTTCTGCCTGTACGACAATTGATCAATTGAGGGCAAGATGTTGTGGTTATAGTGCTCTTTATATCAACCAGAGGCAGTGTTGAATGCATTGTATATTAAGTTTTGTATTTTGAACATATTCTCACAGATTTTAAGTATATCTGTGACCGGTTCTGGACTTTGAGCATATTACGTGACTGATTCTGGTATTCTTCTGACAAGATTTGATATGACCTGATGGTAAGAGAAGTTATGGATCGAATAACTTATCATAAATTGGATGCAAATTATATTTAATAATATCGTGTGAAATAACCAATTATACATTTGCTATAAATGTACAAAAAATGTTTTAGATTTTAATGATAAGAAGTTTGTTATTAATACTAATGATCTTTTAAATTATAATTATTATCAATTTATTGAGTAAAATTTGAGAAAATTTGCTGTTCAAGTATTTTATGTAATTAAAAGTTAATTAAGTTATCAGTAATCAACCATAAGAGTTATGAAAAGTTGATGTTTTATCTGATCAAAATATTTTATATCTTGTTATATACTATAGTTATTGATTGATAATTATCAACATTTTTATCATAAACTGTTTTAGAAAACGTTCAAGTCGATTGTTAAATTTAGTACTAGTTTAAAATCAGAAATAATTCAATTTTTTTTCTAGAAAAACAGGATAAGTAACAGCTTTATTAGCATTCACTTATCGTGTTTTTCGAGAAAATAATTTGATTACTTGAACATGAGCTAAGAAATAAAAACTAAACTTTTATACGAAATTAGTCGAAAAGTTGCTGATCACTCATTTGCTAAAAAACTAGCATTACAGCTGAAGAAGTGATAATAGGTTATTTTGCCGTAAGAACTTAGTTATTGAAGTCAATAAAACTAAAGATAAAGTTTTTCAAATGAATTGTTAATAAAGAAAAATTAGAATTGTTTTAATGTTCAACTATTGTATCGCATAATTAGATTTTGGAGCAATAAAAACAAGTTTTTTTGGCCTAAAATTGCACATAAACTTTCACTTCTTATTTGCACTCATAATTAGGTGTAAATATTGTTTCGGTGGTTCCTGAGTTGAATACTTTCCCCAAAGAATAAGATAAGTGAATACTATAAACCAGTCACTTATCTGGCTCCTCCAATGATCAATTTAATCACACGAGTCAGTTGTATAGCAATAAAGAGCTAAACTAAACATAAAATTAGCTCACAATTAATGATAGACTATTTGCAGTTCAACTAAGAGCCTAACTTATGGATAGCGTAGTATTTCAAATACTGACCAGCGAACACTGAATAAGAAGTCAAACAAAAATCCTAATCATTAGAGGATAGAAGGATATGGCTTGAATCGGTTTGAATCCAACAGTGAGCTATTTATAGCCCAAAAGTCAATATATATGTTTCTTTATACTAGTAATCTAGAGATCATTTGTGATCTTATTCTGAATACAAAGTAACGAAGAATAAGCTCAATGTATAAGTTATATAAATCTGAAGAAAATATGTTTATTATTATGAAGAACTCTCTACTTTAACATTACGTGACGAGAAGTTGTAGAGCCAGAGGGTTATCTTATTCACTATAGAATTAATATTTTTTATCCAATAAAAGATGAATCAAAGAATTATGAGTAGAGTTAAAGAGCTATCGATATTAATTATTAGGCATTTTCCCAATTACAAGTATAGCGATCTCTTATAGAATTGCATCAAGGAATGTCACTAGCTTAAAGATTCGGCAAGGTACTAAAAGAGGACCCTTACGTTATTTTCTCAATTTTTTCAATTTCTACTTCAAATTTTCACACTATTATAAATGAGTTGAGCTTATTACTGATTTTACGAGTAATTACCCGTATATTCATATCATTTCAACTACTGAATGAAATTTTTTCCCTCAGAAAATTTTTAAATATTAAATATTTAGTGCTAATTCTCGACATAGTCGAACCATGCAATTAGTCGATTTTTTAACATTGTCGAGATGCAGTTTTCTCCAGTGTGAATGATTTTTGAAACAATATTGAGATTTAGTTCAGATTTTTTCGTGTATTTAATGAAATAATGTATTTTTGCATTGGAAACTTTCAAACATGGAGATTACAACCTTCAGTTTGAGGTTCTAGTTGAAGACTATAGAACAAGTCTCAAAGTTGGAGATTGGCATTTCTAGTTGTATATCATAATAAAAAATTCTTTATATGATTCTTTAATATTAATTTTAAGAAGATGTTAGTAAAATGAAACTTAGACGTTAGTTGATTTGTTGACAGAAGAAAATCTTTGGGCTTTAGAGGTATAAAACTAATCAGAGTGAAGACTGGTGAGAAATACCATTACCTCGAATAATATCGAAAACATGTAAAATACGGTGAAGCACGAACAGTAAAACGAACGCCAAAGGGGTAAAAGTTTTGTTTGTTATGCCGAGCTGTATTTTATATCGAAATTTAGAATACAGTATTTAAATTAGAAACTAATGTCAATATAATAGAGATTATTTAAAAGCCAGTTATTTTTATCCGAGTATTATTCTTAAAGATATTAAAATCTGAGGTTTCGCTTCCTATGAAATGAAAGTTTTCGGAGACACTGTTTTGGAAATCAACATCAGGGTTTCATATCAATCCTAATTTATAAATTTGATTTTAACCTATTTGAAGAATTGAAAGTTCTATCAGTAAAATGTATTTTATATCGAATGTTTACATTTCTTATTATAGATAAAATATGTTCGCTATATCGAAATGTCCTTGACACCGAGATTCGTTATATCGGATTGACTTCAGCTTAATTTTATATTGAGATTTTACTATGTAAACTTTCAAATATAGCAGAGAAAGTCTTAATAAACAGAGTTTACGAAAGACTACATTAGATTAGTCACTTTCTATTAATTTTTCTGTTATACTTTGAAGTTTCGAAAATCTTGTTTTGAAACCTAATAATACGATAAAACTCAATTTATTTTTTATAGAGATATTGCTTTCAAATCTTTATTAGGAAACAGACCGACCGATAATAGAAATAGCTGTATAATAAAAAACGATGATAGTAAGATTAACGTAAAATTGTTTATGAAACGTCTATATCATATGGTATGGGGCATTAAAATTGACTAAATCTTTATATGTATTTAAACCTTAGTTTTGTCTTAATTATAGCAGCTACCTGGTTGTTCATAACAATATAATACAAAAGGCTTGTCAATTATGATAAATATTTTAATTTAGAAATTTTACTTCAAAAATTTAGAGCTTAGTGCCACTTTTAAAGTTAATTAATAACAACTGATAATAGTTGGAGATCAGACTTGAATATCTTTAGATAGTAGTATTTTCTAGCTAAATCAACACTAATTTTTTCAGTTCTGCATAAAAAATTTAGGATCTTAAAAATTTATAAAACCTAATAACAGTATATAGAGAACGTTTAAATGCTGTGAATGTCCGAAATTTTGAAGTGATATTTGTTGCAGGATTGGCTCTAATTGTGATATTCAACCTAAAATTTTAATTTAAACAATTGTAATTATACATAATTTGATGTAAAACGACATATTAAATGAATTAAAGGACTATTGAAAAATAGTGGCGCTGAATTTTTGAAAATTTAATGTAAGTTCTTTTAACGATATGATTGGATGCTAAAATCATTTTTCTTTGGTCTATGAAGCGCGAAAAATTTTATAATAGGATAATTTTTAAATAAAAGCATAGATACTATCGTTTGACAATAGTTAAGCTTATCAATATGTAGTTATTAAATCTTTATGAATAAAAAATTTTTGCCAATTTTTATGTCGCGTCCATATATTAATAGAAATAAGATAGCTTAAAGATATCCAAAATAGTAGATGCTAATCTCTTAATCTATTTGGGTTTCTTTGGAATTTGATGAAAGATAAAGTAAGTTTATTTCAGAAACTAAGCTTTATTATTATATTACACGTTCAATTTTAATTTATTCAATTTTTGGGAATATTTCTCTTCAAAATTTAGTTTATTTAGCATATATGAATTCGAATTTTTTTCTGAGATCAAGTTGGGAAACAAGGTTTCCGAAGCTTTGTTTCGAAACTTCAAAGCGATCTCATTTATTCAAAAGTGAATCATATCTTTACAAATAAAGTAATTCGATTTACTTGAAGAGCACTCTACTTTATTAGTGAAAGAACATGTTAATTTGTTATCAAATCAAGATTTTACCGATTCAACTCTTTTTTAAACTTTAACATCGCGTCAAAATTATAAAGTCTATAAAGAGGAGAAAATTGCTTTACAAATAAGTATATATTTTCAAAATCTTTTCGTTGTTTGAACGTAAGTGAAGTACATTAAATATTGTATTTTTCTTAAGTCGTTAAGAAAAAAATTTTCATGAGAAAATAATTAGATTTAAAATTTTTACTCATTATTGAATACTTTTTGAAATTTATTTTACTTAAAATTCTTAGACAAAATATTCAAGATCAAAGTCTCTATCCTATCTTTTACTTGCTTTGCAGCCAGGGCAGCCAGGGATCAGGTTTTGTAATTTCTGAACAAATAATTAGTATGAAAGTTTGATTTGAAAAAACCATATGAATGCTTTATTAATCGTACTTCACTTTGACCCATGTTTTATTCTCAATAATTATTGACTCTCTACGTTGAAAAATATTTTTAAAATGTATTCCTACAGAATATGTGAATAAGTGTCATCTATGATTACAAAATCGTAACGAAATTTTTTCAAATTTAACACCAAATGCTACTCTAAGTTAAATTTTAATCACTTCCAAAATTTTAAATTAGTATTCTGCATATGAATTATGAGAGTTAAATTATTTTATATTTAACAAACTTTGAGAAAACGAAGCGTCTATTTTAATAAATGAAAAAAATTATGTTTATATTTTGTTTCTAATAGTACTTATTTTAATACTAGAAATTTAAACTGTCTTAACGAAGGGAAATATTATTTCGATTTGCTAAATCATCCAGCTGCCACTGCCCAGATTACTAAGATACACGACCGGCTCCTTTATGTGATACTTATTTTAACAATACCATTGTTAAGTCCGTGCTATCAGCACAGGCAGAATTTTGTGGTTTCACCAGGAGAGGTATGAAATATAAAAGTGGAGTTTAAGTAAAATATTCCCTTTAAATGACAGCTATCTGTTAACAGAGAAAGTAACAATTACATCAGCCAATGCCTTCTTAATCAATCAATAAATTGCATTAAAAATCAATATTTTTATCACACAATTTATAGATATTTTTTTATATACCTAAGGTATACTTTCTTGCAAAAACAGCACAATATTTAAGTCTTAAATTAGAATGTTTTCATGACCTTAAAACATATGATTTATTGTTTACTGTTGAAATAACAAACATGCCTTTGATATTAAATATAGTTGAATATTTTAATAATTAAGTTGAAAGTCTCCACAGCTTAAATGACTTTACAGATGATGCTAAGTCAACTGGAATTCTTATTGCGAGCAAACTTTCAAAATTTCGAGTCATATTTAATTAACGATAAAAAGGGTGTGTCCAAAACCCTTGGATTCTAGTGTAACGAAGCCCCCTAACGGTAACCTACCCAAGTTGTAACCCTGAACTAGACATTCGATTAACCAAAAGAATTTTTGAGGTCGGTGAGGTCCTTAAGAAGTTATAAGATAAAAACTAATGAAAAATCATTAGCGAATATAATTCAAAATTTAATTTAAATATAAAATAACTGCAGATACATTATAAATAAATATATATGAAAGCTTAGAGATTTGTAAACGTTTAAAATGTAATAAAGTAATACTATAAAATAATTAAGTTACAAATTACTTAGTTTAAAGTATAAAAATCACAAATCTCAATCATCTTGTTCGGCGTTAGTGGATTCTAAAGTCACGTAAATTTCATCTAGGGATACTGCGGGACTCGAAACTCGGATAGGCGCTGGGCATATTTGATGAACCAAAGAACGGTCATAATATGAGCACAACATCTAACCGATCTTAGGCCACATTTGCACTGACAGAAATAGTGCAATGACTCAGCATAGCGTTTGATTATATCTACTGAAACGTAGATATGATATTTTGTAGCGGAGCGATGCTGAGCCGAATCCGCGCTCGGAGGAGCATGGGCTCTTCAGCTGAAATTCACAGAGAGCTGAGACCAAGTGGCCCTGTATGTCGAGCCACTTTAATCTCGAATCTTCCTGAGACCGACTTCGCTTTACTAAGAGACTTGATCTTGCTTCTTGGGCAAAAGCTAAGAAATCAGCCTAGTCTCCGCCGGAGGGTGACATCTTTTTCTTTTTCCTAAGATAAGAGCCTCATTCAGCGCATTTATTTTTTAAACTGGCAGCCATACCCTCCTGGAGCCCGGAAGCGACTTCAGGTGGGCCCGAGAGCGAGACTATGGCCGTCTTGTTACAAGAGACTAGTATTGTAAAAGGAATGTTTCTAAGAAACTTCCTCGACGCAATTTCTGTTGAAAAATCGAGAAAGAAGTATGCCAAAATAATAGTGATTTTGGTCCCTTTGCGCCACTGCGCCACCTATATCATTTGATAGATCTCATTGAGTACTAAAAGAATATATAGTATTCGATCCTGGTTTGTACATCCTTTTAACCACTAGATGACAAAAACACTAAAATGTAGAATGTATATTTTTTACGGTTATTAGTACAAAAAACAATTACTAAAGATACTAGATGCAAAATAAATAGCTTAATATATTTGATAGAACAATAAAAAGAATATTAAAATTAAAATAACCGATTTAAATTATTAGAATGTAGGCAAGTCAGCAACTGTCCAAGGACAGCCCTATTCACAGGATGACTAGGCCTTTCTGCAAATAGCCACCTTGCCTTTCCCGGAAGGGGGCTTGGCCGTTTTGGGAACGGGACCCCGGCATTGGGGTATCCAAACCAGGTAGTGCCACTCCTCTACTAGGTAGGGTAGTGGCAGCCATACCCTCTTGTGATTAAAGATGGTATATGAATTTTTGCCAAATCGGGACAATTTATTAAAAATAGTCAAAGAAATCGGGACAAAATCGGGACATTTATTTTTTAAAGTAAAATTTCAATACAAATATCTAATAAACACATTATTTTTTATAATAATTGTATTTTTGAGATGATTTTACACATTTAAGTAGAGATTCATTTGTTTTTGCATATGAGGCAAATTCACTGCAATTCATATTATAATTATTAGTGATACAAATCTCAGCCTTAATCATATGTAATGATAATCGATTCCTATCGTCGGTCCATATCTTGTGTAAGTGTGTGAAAACCCTCTCCACGAAATCGTTACCAATAGGTATAGCCATTACTGACTCAATGATTTTAAATATATTTTGTTCATCAAATAATTTAATATAAGCTTTATATGTCTACAAAATAATGTACTAAATAATTCATAGTAGTTATTAGCAATAAGTTTCTTATTTTACAGTTTATTTTAAATAATTCATAATATAGGCAACAAAAACAAATTTTAATCATATATGATTTCAGAGACTTTATTTGTCTGGACCAAACATTGTCCCGATTAAGGTATCGTCGGGACTCTGGATTGTCCACCACGATTCGGGACAATCTCGACGAAATCGGGATATATCCCATCCTTACTTGTGAGGGTATGACCCACCTGGCTGGGTAGACCTAGCCCGGATCACAGGACCAACCCCTCATAATGGGGTGTTGGTTTTGCACCTTCCCCTTAGTTTGCAATTTAAATATGAATAAGTGAATATATAAGTATGTTAATCTTTTACTTAAAAAAATATTGAAATTCCTTCATCTAAGCACCCTTTCAGAATATTGAAATTAAGCCTTAATATATCGACTCAGGATGAGTGATTTAATATGAATTGTCCACCCCATATCTCAGGTATCTGTTAAAGTATCTGCTATAGACTTTGCCCTCTATTGTCCAAGCGATACGTTTTAGCAAGTTGAAGTCAAGACATGTTTATTCTATCCATTATGAGCTTACAAATGATACGTTGTCTGTTTGAAAGTGCGAAAAATAGTCCGGCTTTTTGGAAATCTTCTTGAATTTTCAATTGTCTATCTTCTAAGGGGACGTACAAACTGAGGTCATATGTTGTATATTCTTGTAGTACTCGATGAGATCTATCAAATGATATAGAGAGCGCAGTGGTACAAAGGGGGTCAAAATTGATATTCTTTTCTCTTTGTGAATTTTCTATTAGATAATATGAATCTCTCATAACATGACATGAAACTCTTATTAAAACTAAATTAAGTAATAGCAATGATCCATATCATTAAAAGTTATCCACTCATTAATTGATATTCAAATTCTCCAATTCAAATTTCATGATTATTTTAAAAATTAAAGATGATTATCAAACAGTAATCACTAAGTATATATAATTTTTATGATTTGCGATATAGTTAAGTTTTTAGAGCTATTGTCTAAAAATATTTATGTGATACTATGGTTAACAGGGAAGTTTTGTGGCACTCGCCCATAAAAATCGGGTGATGGTGCCATTTGATAGTATTTTATGAGACGAGTCCAAAAAATTCGCCACCATGAGGCTCCGCCCACCCGATATCGAGCCACGCCCATTTTTTATTTTAGCCACTCCCACTGACTCCACCCCACAATATGGATCTCAAAGGAAAGGTCTCAGTGAGTAAAGTCCATTGGTAAAGGTCGCATGATTATAGGATGCATACTTCCTGAGAAATTGACTAAAAACACTCCTATATTCTACGACTATATTACAATACATCGAGAATTGACATTGTTGACCAAATATGAGACAAGCCACTAGTTTGGTAATGTTTAATCTGACTTTTTTGTATGTAAACAAAGTCCGAATGATCTAACAAAACATTTTATCAACATATGTATATACAAATGTTAGAACAATTACAACATAAATCATCTCGAAGTCAACAATATCAATTTTCGATGTATTGCAAAGAGAGTTCCGACCCAATCTTTTAGGAATTATATACTAGATAGTGTGCTACTGTTAGAATAAATGAGATCGGGTCGTAACCCTTGTGGTAACATTTTGGAATAAGTATTTGAAGTTTTTGAATTTTTCAATTATTCTCTCATATTGGGTTAATTGAGAATTTCACCCTATCATTAAATACTCTTGATTACCATCTCTTAATATGCAAAGTTTCGTTAAATTATGTTTGCGAGTTTTTGAGTTATAAGCGTTTAAAGATTTTACATTTTTCGGTTTTGTCAGGTTTCCGTAGCACTTTTTTGAAAATTTCTCCAGCCATTTGCTTCACTAGTGACCCTCAAGGTTCACACCAAATTTGATTAAAATTGGTTGATGGGCTGATTCTTTATGGGAGTACGGAAAACTTTTTATCTTGGTCAACAATGTCAATTTTCGATGTATTGCCAATTGATCGTAGAATATAGGAGTTTTTAGTCAATTTCTCATGAAGTATGCATCCTATAATCATGCGACCTTTACCAATGGACTCTACTCACTGAGACCTTTCCTTTGAGACCCATATTGTAGGGGTGGAGTTAGTGGGAGTGGTTAAAATAAAAACGGGCGTGGCTCGATATCGGGTGGGCGGAGCCTCATGGTGGTGACCTTTTTGGACTCGTCTCATAAATTACTATCAAATGGCACCATCTCCCGATTTTTATGGTCGAGTGCCACAAAACTTCCCGGTTAACCGCTTAAGTCTCCAGGGCGGGGTTTATTTGTTATGAGGGTACCGTCCGAGATCCCCATGTCGCGAGCAGTTGCCATGCCAGCATAACACGACCCGGAATATTTAGCCAGGCCTCTCACGATCAAGAATACTTTTCGAGATATTCGACTTTAAATACTTTATATCGAATTTTTCCACTTTAAGATCTTTTATTATATGATATATGATTTCGATGTAGAATTTAACGCTGATTACAATTATGAAACCTGTTTTTCGATATCTATAATATCTTTAGAGAAAATCGAAGATTCATTTTAAACGTTTACTTTAAGGACATCGAGCGGATAAACTAAGTTATACAGAGGTGAGCCCATTGACAATTTTGATCAAGATGATGACCTCTATTAAAATATATCATGAGATCCCGTGTGTATGGATAGCCAGAGTCCCATAGACTTATTTTCATCGTTCTTTGTTTTATATTTCAAATCTTAAGTCAACTGCATTTGAGTTTCTTATTATTTCGCATATTATCAGGGTTGAGTTAAGTATCCGGACTATCATCCTTAAAGATGTTTAATGGAACTAAAATTTGAACAAATGATTAGTGAATATATTCGCCCCCAGTCTGGTTGACCAGCGTCCACCTAAGTGGGAGGCGTCCAATGCCGGTGGCAGAACCATTCAGATTCATTTTATCTATAACTTCCTTATAAGCTATTTCAAGTTCATCTGAGGTATTGAATTTTTTTTATCTTTTTTAGGTCTCTTAATTCTATATATGCCATCGTAATCGCACGGCTTCAAATCAGAGCTATAAAGCGCGTTTTTCAATTTCTCCCATCGATGTCTCACAAAAAATTTTTGAACTTTCGAGTGTTTACTGTGTCTTGCGTTGTCATGGAGTATTGTTTTATTAATCTGCAGTCGTTTTATCGCTGGGAGTATTACTTGACTCAAAAAATCAAGATAAATTTCAAAATTGACATTTATATTTCTCAGCATCTCTTGTTATGACACTTCAACTTCTATGAATAATAGATATACAGGGTGTAACAGTTAATATGTACGCTCTAAAACGCTTATAACTTCGAAACCTGTGGGCCTAGAAAGTTGAAATTTGATATAAATTACTTCCAGAGATACTCATTTTCGCACAGAAATTTTCAAGTTCATTCGACAGAAATGATTTTTTCAAGTCATTTTACTCGCCTCCACCAGCTCTGGACAGTTTTTTCAGGTGGTTTTCAGATGGAAGGTGGCGCGGGAAATGATAAGGAATCGATCCTTCCATTTACTTCGAAGCTTTCTTAATGCTTCAGTTGGACTCTTTTTGGCGAGCAGAAACTGCTCAAGAATATCAATTTTTTCTTTGAGAGAAAAGGATCGTCTTCGCGGCATGTTAAATGTCCTTAATAAAGTGACTATCAAACTTCTCAGATGTTAAAAACGATTTCTGTCGGATGACCTTAAATGACCTTGAATGACCTTGAAAATTTCTGTGCGAAAATGAGTATCTCTGGAATTAATTTATATCAAATTTCAACTTTCTAGGCCCACAGGTTTCGAAGTTATAAGCGTTTTAGAGCGTACATATTAACTGTTACACCCTGTATTTTAAGATAACTCCGTTAAAATAAATTTTATGACACCACAAATGGTTCCTAGTTAAAAATAGTCGGAATTTGGATTGACTCTTTAAGTCGTTTCTATTTCAATAACAAGATTCTTATTCAAGTTTATAGTAACTTATATAAAACTAAGAACAAGAATAATTGGAAACGAAGTTTTCGAAGAGTTGAATTCAAATCGAGCTTTTATCAAAGATATCAAGCTTCATATTAATAAAGGTTTGTTGAATGAAATTAATGTGTTGATTGTTACAAGCAAAGATAAAATGCTTTTACTAGTAATTATAATTACAATAATGGTGAAGGATCGAAGTGGGAGGGGTTACAGACATACAATATATATGGTTGGACTCCAACAACTGAGTAAAGATAATGATACCACCCCTATGGGGGCCACGCCTTCTTCCAGAAATGTTCACATAATTCGGTAACCGGTAGGCGGAAGCTCACGGAGATTGTCTCAATCGACTCAGATTTAAATGTTACATAAGGCCGTATACAAATACTACCTCAACCTGTATTCTAAAATTTTTTAATTTGCAGAAACTATCTATTTTCCCTAAATATTAGATTTTTGCAATTGTTCAGGGCGATATACAAGGAGTTATAGTCACATGATATATATCGTTGAACCTAACTATGAGTTATGCTGAGTCTATACCTCACTTTTGACGCCACGCCTTTTGAGCTGGTTCTTTCAAATTTTCATTGCGTTTTATAGTATAATAGACGCAAATGTGGTACATCATCTTCACATAAAATGCAATGGATAGTCGAAAGAAACCCTCGTAAAAAGTGACGCCTACTTGTTTCAGAGACATTAGCAATACTTAAAAGTGGGCGCGGGCTCAAAAGTGAAGCGTGGACTGAGCATAACTCTTACTGCTACGTTCAACGATGTATACCATGTGACTATAATCCTCGTATATTTTCCTGAACCATTGCAATAATCTGGTTGGATTTTACTTTGCGTAAAGCTGGGGAAACCATTACATAGCTATATATTTATTATCAGCATGATCTGACAAGCAAGTCTCAAGCCACACCCACCTCCGATCACTTCTAAGCTCCACTCACCAAAAGAATTAAAGAAGCGCCTACTAAAATTTTTCTCGAATTTTCTTCTACTTACACTGTTTAAGAGTATGCATAAAGATTCTCAAAATTCCTTCTGTGGGCAAAATTGTGAATGTTCAAAGTTCGGTTTTTCAAAATTTTGATTGGCTTTTACTTTCTGTGAAGCTGATCGAGCCACTACATACATACATGTTTATTATCAGCATGACTTGAAAACGAAAAAGAATCAAGCCACGCCCTCTGGCCACTTTAAAGCCACACCCACTAAAATTTTCCCAAATTCTGTTCTAAAATTACTGTCTAAGAATGTGCAAGCAGATTCTCGAAATTCTTTCTGTAAGCGGACTTATAAATTTTCAAAGCTCGATATAAATTATATAATTTTCCACCATTGGAATACCGAAATTTTGAAAATTCATAGCTGCTCATATAAGGAATTTCGAGAATCCGTTTGCATATTCTTAGACAGTATATTTAGAAGAAAGTTTAAGAAAAGTTTGGTGGGTGGTGCTTAAAAATGGTCGGAGGAGGGCGTGGCTTGAGACTAGTTTGTCGAGTCATGCTGATAATGAATATATAGGTATCTAATGGTTTTCCCAGCTTTACGCCAAAGTAAAAGCCAACCTGTGGTCATTAAATCTCTACCAAATGCAAAGCCAATAAAAAATTAGCGCAACAGATACTAAGTGAATATTTTTAAATACACATATTGTTATAGAATTTTCTGATATTCAGTTGCTTAATAACAATGACTACTACTTCATTACACGACAATTTCAATGGCTACTTAAAAATTGAAATTAGAGCAGCAGGTGCGCAGACCATAATGCGAAGCATGGGTGTGAAAAATATAGTCGACAGCGATCAAAATTGAGGAACAACTGTAATATTTATGTAAGTCAGTGGCCATTAAGTCTTAAGGAACTGATAGATAAAAACACTTCTTATTTTGAAGAGTTTTGTAGATATGTAGTTTATTAATATCTATTCATGTGTCTCTAATTAATCACAAAATCAAAATTTATTAATCTAATTAAATTGTAACAGAACTTTGTAGATAACAAAATTCAGGCTCCTGTTGTATGCATATTGTATGTAGGGTAGGAGCCAATAAATAAAACTTATTTCTAAAAAACATAACATAACCTAACAAAATATTTTCGAAGTACCTGAAATTTGACTCAAAATTGCAACTGCTGTCAAACATTGTAGCACTAATTCAATCCTGAGTCAAACTGAAATTTGTAAAATTGAAGAACTTTTGAGAGAACGAAAATAAATGTCGCCCTTAAACTTGAAGAGAATGAAAGGTAGAAATAAGAATGAAAAAACGAGGAAATTTTGGTTCGCTCATATTTTCTTTCTCTCTTTTAATTAGATTTTCCTCTATATAAACACTAATAACTTAATGATATTTTTTGAGGATAAATTGCACAAGTGGTGAAAAATTGACGCAACAAAATAATATTTGCTTGGGTTTCATAGTTAAATAGAGGGAAACGAGATATGCGTTCGTACATATTCACATATTGAGTCAAAATTAATTTTATTAAATAAATTATATGTGAATATGTACGAACGCATATCTCGTTTCCCTTTATTTAACTATGAAACCCAAGCAAATATTATTTTGTTGCGTCAATTTTTCACCACTTGTGCAATAAGACTCTGATTTATCCTCAAAAAATCAGTCAGTACACTATCATTAAGTTATTAGTGTTTATATAGAGGAAAATCTAATTAAAAGAGAGAAAGAAAATATGAGCGAACCAAAATTTCCTCGTTTTTTCATTCTTATTTCTACCTTTCATTCTCTTCAAGTTTACATTTATTCGTTCTCTCAAAAGTTCTTCAATTTTACAAATTTCAGTTTGACTCAGGATTGAATTAGTGCTACAATGTTTGACAGCAGTTGCAATTTTGAGTCAAATTTCAGGTACTTCGAAAATATTTTGTTAGGTTATGTTATGTTTTTTAGAAATAAGTTTTATTTATTGGCTCCTACCCTACATACAATATGCATACAACAGGAGCCTGAATTTTGTTATCTACAAAGTTCTGTTACAATTTAATTAGATTAATAAATTTTGATTTTGTGATTAATTAGAGACACATGAATAGATATTAATAAACTACATATCTACAAAACTCTTCAAAATAAGAAGTGTTTTTATCTATCAGTTCCTTAAGACTTAATGGCCACTGACTTACATAAATATTACAGTTGTTCCTCAATTTTGATCGCTGTCGACTATATTTTTCACACCCGTATATTACATGCTTCGCATCTCTATGGTCTGCTTTGCACCGATAGCGTCTCGAATTTTCTCTAATTTCAATTCTTTTTAAGTAGCCATTGAAATTGTCGTGTAATGAAGTAGTAGTCATTGTTATTAAGCAACTGAATATCAGAAAATTCTATAACAATATGTGTATTTAAAAATATTCACTTAGTATCTGTTGCGCTAATTTTTTATTGGCTTTGCATTTGGTAGAGATTTAATGACCACATTTTGGCTTTAATTTTGCGTGAAGCTGGGAAAACCATTAGACATCTATATATGATGCATTGGATTCAGTAACGACTTGTGTGGAGATATAAGGTTTTTCGGATTATTGCACTAAATCAATGTTTAGGTCTTTACATTCAGACAATGGAGGATAATATTTTTTATGGATGCCTGGGCTATCTCCGATTTCAATGAGTGGCATATCATTTGAAAGGTTTTTTAATGCTGAACACAAAAGTCTATAGGCACTTTTTACCAAAATCAATAGTCTTCGAGTTATGAGGGAAAAACCACACTATGTTAATAGTCTATTTTTTCGGGTTTTTAGCCACAAAAATATAGCGTTTGTGTTGTCCACTCCCTACCATGTGGAGATAAACCCGAATGGAGCATAAAACTAAAACCAGAACTATAAATAAAATACAAACTAAAACATTAAAATAATTAATGTGTCAGTGCTATCCGGATGGACAGAGTGTTAAAAAAATCAAATTTTCCACCCGGTGACGTAATCCCGGATAGGTACCTGCCATACCCGAGATACCACAGAACTGTCATTATGTGTGCACAGCACCCGACAGTTCTGAGGCCATTTTTGCCTGTCCGTTTCCTTTGCGAATCATTATTGGAAACACTTTGCCAGACTTAGAAAGTCAGTAGCCCCCTAGAGGCTTCCTCTATGGTGAGCATCTAATTCTGCCTGACAAGATCTTTCTAAATATATATACACCCTTGGAAACAACTATCTTTAGTCGATTGAAGTCGAATAACTTTTGACTGGATTATTCGATTTTCAAACGGATTTCAGTAAAATGTAGCCAGATAGTGGACATTTTTAAAAATATAATTTATTTTGAAAAATCATAATGATAGCAAAACAAATGGGCATCAAAATTAATTTTTGATTTTGATGGAAAATATTGAATTTCTTATTTATTTTTTGTTAAAACGAACTTAATGAAATTAATTTCAAATTAAATTTATTATGGATTAAATTGAACACACGAATGTTTGAAAATTTTAGTTATTTACAATATCTACAAGAATAGAGCCAAAAGTGAAACTAATAGCTGTTGTGACCACCGGCCGCCTCCAAAACCTCTCCTAATCTTTTGGGCATCGAAATTTTAATAATTGATTCCAATTATTGAATCGATTAAATACTTACCAACTCTACGAAGAATATGTGATTTTCTTGTTTTCCTTGCTCTTAATTTAATAAATTGTCTAAATTTGATTTCGCGTTCAGCGATAGAAAAAACCATTTTTGAAAATTCGATTAATTTGTTTACAAATTAAAACTTTTAAAAAATTATTTGAATTCGAATTCAAACAATAATTTATCAATAAATTACGTTTAGTATTAGTTTCATAATAGAAAACCTAAGTTTTGTTTTTTCGCTTATTCTTATTTTTAAGTTTGCGCTTTCATGGCCCTTTTCACAGTTACCCTGGTGATTTTTCAAAAAACAATTATATTTTTTAAAATGTCCATTATCTGGCTACAATTTACTGAAATCAGTTTGAAAATCGAATAATCCAGTCAAAAGTTATTCGACTTCAATCGACTAAAGATAGTTGTTTCCAAGGGTGTATATCGACTCAAGGAAGTGAGATCTATCCAAGGAAACCTAAATCAGCTGAGCCCAAAAATATTATCCTCCTTTGATAAAATAAAATATTAATTAATTGATTTGAATATTAGCCCAAAAAATTAAGCTTGATTCTTATGTCTAACCTAGTGTTGAAAAAATAAATTTCCGGATAAATTTTATCGAGAAATTTTCTATTTTCTCAGCTCAAAAATACGTTTTAATTGAAATGTTTTAACTCAAGTGATATACAGCATTAGCGACTCTTAAATACTCGAGAAATCACTTATTTCGGTTTTGGCATTCAAAATAATCATAGAGTAGGGAAAATAGTCCCGAGAAGCTTTCTAGAAAGTTTCTCATCAAAAATAAAATTTCTGGAAATCTTTCATCACCAGTCTAACCTTAAGTTCATTGCAATTGGTATTCCTATGAAATCCTTCAATTCGTTGTTGCCATTGAAGTGATGAAGTTTTTATCATAAAACGAAAGTATCACTAAAGTCATAATTACCTTATCTATTGTTGTATTGTAAGGTTCACAAAATATTCACATGTTTTAAAGTATGCAATGAATAAACATTATTCATATGGCTTTTTAAAATATAGAGATCATAAGTAAAGGTTCACACAGGATCCGCTCCACATTGATTATAACTATTAAATTTAACATATTCTTATAAATAAGATTTATCTTCAATATAAATGTTATAAAACCTTTCTAAGACTTAATTTTGTTGTTTTGCAAGAAAGTTTGCTTTAGGTATGAAAAATATCTTTAAACTGTTTGTTAAAAATACTGATTTTAATTCAATTTATCAATTGTCTAAGAAACCATTGGCCTTTGTAACCGTAATCATTTGTTTCAGTTAACAGATAGACATCATATAAAGGCAAACTTCGCTTTAAACCACAAGAGTATTAAAACACAGTTTTATAATACTCGGCTTTTATATTTTGTACCTCACTTCATAAGAACGTTAGACTATGTATTTTTCGGGGTCTGTATTTATGATCTGTATTTTCACCTTAGGGATAGCTGTTTTCACCTTACTGTTACAACAAAACAGTAAATGTTTACCGACTACCTCAACCTAACAATGAATTAAAACTCGGAGAAATGCCTTTAGAAAGTACATCTAATGAAGAAAAGTCTGAGGCCACTAAAATTAAACATTATACAAAATCTAAGTTTCACAATCTTGGACAGACTTTAATGTTGACTACTATATTTCCTATTATGAATTCAAAAAGTACACGCATAAGAGAATGTGCACTAGAGGTCTTTACAAAAATAAAACTTTTAACAAAGCCTTTCATCTAATGAAGAAACATTTGTTAGAACTAAGCACTAAAGGTATATATGGAGAGGCTGGGACAGTATGAGCTCTTTTGAAAGTCACCAAAAATTGAAGTTTTCATATGGTTTAATATGGAATTTAGATCAAAAAACTACAAAAATTATCTGAAATCAATAAAAAAAACTGGGACAGCACGACTCGTACCCTCTCATACCTTCAAAAGATGAACTTTACATGTTGTATGATGAAGAATTTAAGCTAAAATACTGCAGAAAGTTACATAAAACTACCATATTTCGCTATTGTGAAAATGGAACAATACGAGCTCGTACTTTTAAGTCACTAAAAATTGAAGTTTTCGTATCATTTTATGAAGAATTTAAGCTGAAAAACTTCAGAAAATCACCTAAAAATCATTATATTTTCTGGGACAGTACGTCTCGTACTTTTTGTATCCTTTAAAAATTGAAGTCTTTATAAGTTTTTTTTAAAGAATTTTAGTCACTACTATTCCAAAAACTTCAATCATCAGACAAATTCGAGTTTTTATAAAGCCCCGCTTTTTTGCCAAATGAGACGGCAGTATCTTTAATATAGTGTTTTCCTTTTTCATAAATTCTTTGAATTTTTTCCCTTCTTGTCTTAATAGGAGTTTCAGTATAAGCCATAGTCATTTTTGAAATTGAATCCATGGCAACTTTCATATATTCCTCCAATTCTTTACCCTTATGTTTCAACGAATAAAGCTTTTTCTCAAGATTTTTTATATCATCCGGAGTCAATATCTCAACATTTTGTCCTCTTATCATAGCTTCTTCTAAAATGTCAACTTCTTTCTGATAACACTCAAGCATGTCTTCCAAACCTTTTAATACTCTATCTTCTCCACTAGTAGGAGATTTTTTTCTTTCTTCTTCTATTAAACGTTGTATGTATTGCGCTAAAGCGTCATTATATGGAACAATAGCATTACTTTTTAAGAAGGAGCCAAATTTAGCTGATGTTTTCCTAATAATATTTTGTTCTTCTTCTAATTCTTTAATATTATTTTCCAAAGTTTTAATGTGTTGTTCAATCGCTTCTCTGGCATTCTTTTTAGAATTAATCATATCTTGTACTGAATTATCAATAACACGTTTTGATACTTGTTTTTGTTCATAAGGAAAGTGCATATGTTGGTCCCAAGAACATTTACATACGGTGCAATTTAAATTTTTATCCATTGCACTACATCCCTTAAGGTCCGCGTTTGGATAAGATTCTGCTAATACCCCTTCGAGATAGCAATGTTCGTGACAAACGGTCACATATTCAATAATTTTTTTTTCTTCAAATGTGCGACATTCAACACATTTAGCATTAGTGCAAACAGTTTTCGGATAACTCAATGGAACCGCTTCTAATGCGATCATAGGTATATAGAGATCTTTTAATAGTTCTTCTTCTCTTTTTTTAGAATTTAATATTTCATTTTTCTTGTCTTCAATGACAGATATGTTTAATTGAATGTTTCGACTGATTTCAGCCAGTGGTTTTGTTAGGTTTAATATAACTCTTCGGGCGTCATTCAGAGATGTAGTGTCTTTGATTGGGTGAGGTTTAAGAGATGAGATGTGATTTATTAATCGATTAAATTCTTCAACAGATATATCCCAACTCTCAGAAAATGTTCTATATTTTTTATCTTCATAAGACAACCCATCATTAATTTCGCAAAGAAATCTAAATGACTCGTTATCCATACAATAAACATTATGTTGCGTTAATGCGATCTCCACCTCTTTATTTTCTGATAAAAGATTCCGAAGAGAAACTAAAGTATCTCCTGGCCCATAATTAGATCCTCTGGCATTTGTAAAACAGAATACTATGTTTTCTTTGGCGCTTCTATGCAAGTGGGTTAATAGCTCTTTAATACAGAATTTAAACATGACATTAAGTCTTGCATTATTTGGTTTAAGTAATATACAAATTCCATGCAATTCATCAAAATTCGACAAATATTTGAGTATAGAATCAAAGTTTTTCTTATCCTCTTCTATGCCTCTAGTATCTCCAATACCTGGAGTGTCAATAAGTCTAACAGTGAAGTCTTTCCATGGAAATGAGTAAACCCTAGGTTTCTGTGTTGCCGATTGGCCAGCGATTTGTGATTCATTATCAAAGTTGCCAATTTTAATGACGCGCTCCTTTAATTGTTTATCAGTTATTGTAAATGAGGCGCCGATTAAACTTAATAACTCGTTTTGTTTTGCTTCCTCTAATGAAGAGTATGTCAGGTAGTTAGCGATTGCATTAATCCAAGTGCTCTTTCCCACACCTGTTTCACCTAAAATTAAAATATTGATTTCTTTCAATGGTCTCATTTTATCTAGTGATTTCTTCAAATCATCCACTGAGAATTGAAGAAAATTCTGCCCATGTTTTTCACTCTTGCATTTGAATCGAAAACTATCTGCAGGCGCTCGACCACAGGAACAGTAAAAGGATCCATCAAAATCATAATCAAGCAACTCAGAACACTTTTCACAATGCCAGTTGTGTTCTTCCTTTTCACAATACCCTACATGCAATTATTCTTTTATAAATTTTTGAGAATTGTATACACATATTATTTAGTTATAACTTTATATTTAGTAAGGAATATCTATTTGTTAAATATATTACTCAAACATCAAAAATATTCAGAGAACTTATTAGAGTTAAATTTTAAAATGTGTAACTATTAAATAATTTCTATTATTTACAAACTTAACAACATTTTTATATTTATTCATCCTTCATATTATATATACGATTCCTGAAACTTTGCTGAAGTCTAATAATATTACTCACTATATTGAAAATTTAGAAATAATTTGACAATGAAATTTCAATTATTACACTAATTATGAGACTTTTCTAAAAATAAAATTAAGCTTTAAATAAGATAAACCTAAAAATATATCCTGAAAATTGTGATTATAGTAAAAATTGGAGTATTTCAAAGTCTATTACTTGAGAAATATTAATGATATATCCAACAGTTTCAAAAAAGCGAGATTGCTAAAATTAAACGCTTTTTAGTAGAAATATTAATCATAAGTTGTATAAATAGTGATTGTATAGTCAGAGTTCAAATTTTGATTTAAAAAAATCTTCAATTGTAATAAAAATACATATACCTCTTTTAATTTTCTTTAATAGAAAGTTATTCGAATATTTGATTGATAAAATGGATCTAGATATCGAATAATCGGTTTTAAATTACAGAAAAATTTAAGTGTTATTTTGTTTCTAAATATAACGTAGTAATAGTAATAATATTAAAGATATAGTATAGATGTATTCTATTTCGTGCTTATTTTTCTAAATATTTCGATAGTGATATTATCAATAAGTGATACTATTTGATATACACTTAATTGATCGAAAAATATTTACCGTTTATAGATCCAGGACATCGCAGCTCAACAGCTGTCCTTTTGTTAGGTTTATAAATATTATGTTCAAATTCAGAAGATTTTGCTAAACAATAGGATTCCTTTGTCTTTTGCTCTAATAATAAATCTTTATTAACATACTTTCCATTTTTGTAATGACATATTCGTATTCCATCCCCAACACCTTCACTCTCGGCTCCTTCTGGGCAAATGTCCAAATCAACAGCTATGAAAGTGGTTGGATTATTTATTTGTCTATTATGAGAGTCATCTTTTGATGATTTCAATAGACTTAGAAATAAATGTAAGTTTTCATTCCAATTCTGCTTATCTGATTGTTTTAGTTTTTGGCTAAAAAACAACACATAGATATCTCCCATTGAATTCTTCAATTTTTCTACATCAATAGAAGAACCTAAACCAATATATGTAACTCCTTCCTTTTTAAGAATGTCTGCAAATGTGATTTTTTCGACGATATTTTGGTAACTGTTAATAATATCCCGCACTTTTTGCATTGAATATTCTCCATTTTCAAACTCCTTGTGAATGGCCTCCAATTGTTGTGTGCTTGCATCTCCAGAGCGAATATCCACTAAAGCTTTTGCTAACTTTGACCTTAAAACTGCTTCTATCCTACTAAATTCATTCTTGGTTTCGCCCAACTTTTTAATATCTTCAGTTGGTGTACAATACAGATGACTTTGCATATCATTATAGATATCATTTAATTCTTGTTTTACTTTTGATATGTCATCAAAAAGTTGCACAAAACATACGATTGATTGCTCATCAATTTGCTTGATTAATCGGTCGGACATTTGACTCACTTTTAAATACTCTTCGAGTACTGATAATGGAATCAAAGTGTATTGCAATGGTTTTCCTAGCATAAAAATAGGAATTATCTCATTGATTATAAAAAATTATTTCTTTAATAACATTGGGAAATTTCACTGAATATAAAGTGATTACAATACCTTTTCCATCATTTGCTTTTTGTACCAAACTTGGCATTGATTTGATTATGGCCAGTACTTCTTCAAATGTTTGTGGCAGATATTCATTTGGCAGCATATCAGCAAAAATGTGATAAGATAAATTATCTACTTTATTTTCTTCGTTCGTCTTATAATCGACTTCTGCTCTACCACTAACACTAGAAGCAATTTTCTTCAATTGTGCATCAAGTGATCCTTCAATTTCTTTAATTTCTCGATTTTCTGAATTTCCATGTTCCAGGGTAATCATAGAGTTGGCACCCCAATTAGCTTCAACCACAACGTGAGTTGCATTTTTATTACTAATTGCATCCAAAGAAAAACAATCTCTCAATTGCTCATTAAATATTTCAAGCCTTTCAACTTTAGTTTTAATGTTGTATAAAAGTGAACTTCTAACAGCTCTGGCGCTTTTCTTTTCATCAGATAAATACTTGCCATGTCCTTCAAGCTTCAAAAGACCGGCTAATATACTAACTTTTAAATCGGCCTTAATATCTAACTTTTCAAATTTTTCTGAAAATGCTTCCGACCGAACATATTGTATGTCAGAGAAAGGATCATCTGTTATACGAATTGCTGCCAGTGGTAGACTTTTCTTGAATACCGAAACTCCTAAAAAGCTATCAGTTCTTGCATTATATAGATCTCCAACATTAGCAATACGCCCGACGGCTGCTCTTACTATTTCTTTGTTTTCTATATTTGGCTCAGGACAGGCACTCCATAGCATGTTGAAAGAATAAAGGCAGAAGCAGGAATAAACTAAAAATTTTAAAAATTAGAGATACAATTTTCTAAATTATGCAATTTTTTATAAGTTATATTAAGAAAATAAGTTACAATAAATATTAAAACTTATTGCTTATGAATGCCTAGCACACTAAAAGTGTAAATAACTATTATGAAAGAATACTATCAAAAAATTTCTATCTTATTTTTAATGTAAAAGTTCTTAAGTATTAAAATCCTCTTAAACATACCTTTTGAGAAATACTTTTCATTTAGTGAACGATCAACTGAAAAGAGTTTCTACTAAACACACTTAAAACTTAGAAATAAAATAATATTTCTATCATGTATCTAATGCGCGTCTAATACATTTTGATGCGATTTTCTAGAGCTCATAACCAAAGACACAACTTTATAGGACTAAAAACCTGTAAAAATAGGTAGGATTTTAGTGCTAAAAACAAGCAAAAATAGGACTGAAAAATAGGAGTTAAAAATATTTTTTATTGTGTTATTGTTTCGAAAATCATTTTTTCTAGATTTGAAATTGAAAATTAAGATTAGTTTTCTCTTAAAAATGCATTAAAACTACGGTTACCGTACAGATTTTCCGCCCTTTGTACAGCCAACAGATTGGCTCTTCGTCTGTACATTAAAGTGTGCAGATTTGATAGTTCTCATTAAATATAATCACAGACTCTCAAACTATATGAGTATATATTTGAGAAAAAAAAGTTCTGATTATTTGAGTACTTTCTCAAAATTATTTGACACATTATCTCAGTTTTATAGATTTTACAAATCTCATTGAAATAATGATTTTATCTTTCGTGGAATTATATAGAATGATTTGAGTGTAAGCGGACTTTATCGTTAACACAAACATTAAAAACATGAAAACCAAATACTAGGATTTTATCATTATTATTAATTTAAACTTAAAGTCGAAATAAATCTAATTTTTTAAATGACAGCGAAAAAATAAGATAAAATTATAAAAATGAACTTAATGAGATTTATTTGTCAAACAAAATTCATGAAAAATTCTTATACTCAGGACTTACTTTTATTCAAATTTTAAAAATTGAAAATATAGGTCTTGAAAACACACAAAAAATAAAATTTGATTTTAATGTTTTAACTCTGAAAACACTTTTAAGTAACTAAAACTATCTTACTCGACTGCTATATATACCATAATGTTACACAATATCTCTTCTACAAATTCTCGTCTCAAGGATTTTGAGATCTCCCTCTCGCTGGCAATGATTCAGTAACAGAGATGCTATATATAAATGATTTTTAACCACTTCTGAGAAACATTGCAAATAGAAAAATTTAATAAGTTGTCAATTAATTATATTATGTCCTTTAAGTGACAAAAATGAATTTAATCGACTGTCACGTATGCCATAATGTTTTGCACTATCGCTGCAACAAATTCATGTCTCGAGGATTTTGAGATTCCTCTCTGGCTGGCAATGATCCAATAGCAGAAATGCTATATATAAATGATTTTTAACCACTTCTGAGAAACATTGCAAATAGAAAAATTTAATAAGTTGTCAATTAATTATATTTTGTCCTTTAACCTTGTGCAGAAAGTGAAGGGCACTTTTTCCAAAATAATTTATTTTCAAGTAATTAAAGTTTCAATTAACGCACGTAATATACTAAACTAAACTTTGAGAAAAATGACTATAAACTCACAGTTTTTCATTGGAGTTGTTAAATCAAGTTTTATTTATTATTCTGTAAAGAAACTTGTAAAAAGCCACTGTACATAGCCTTATAAAATTTTTTCATTGATATTAATCGGTACAAATATAATTAAAATTATCAATTTGTTCGGAGATTACTATTCATGATTTTTATCAGAATATTTCAACTTTAAGGCACAATTCAAAAGTGGTTTAAGTTAGTGATAGTGAAATGCATCTTAGATTTTAAGCAAAAATACATAAGGGTGCCCTTTGGATTACTTTTTGTACAGATTTGAGCTCTAGCAGATTTGACAACCGTAACTTAAAAATATGAAATTCATGCTTTCGATAGTTTTGAGTATCATATTGCGGCACTTGTCTCAAATATTATTGCATTTACAGAAAGAGCGTTCGACATCTATCGAAACGAGTGGTGCGTATTTTGCCCTCAACTTGAAATCATAATATAATCATAAAGTAAACTTAAAGTACAATCTGTTTAATTGTATAAACTTTAAAATTTTCAGTAAAAATGGTGATGTGTTTAAATGTCAATATTAAAATACCTATACTCAAAACGGGTTTTAGTATTATTTTTCAGTTTCAAAACTTATCAATAAGTATAAAAATGAGTAAACTTTAGTCTATTGAAGAAAAATGAAACTTTATTCCCTAAAAATCATAATTTTTAGCAGCTGTGGTATAAAAAATAGGGAAAGTAGGTTTTATAGGGCGGAAATTCAAAAATGCCTAAAAATAGGATTTATAAGAAAATAAATATGGGCTCAAATTACTTGTTATTCCGTGATCGGTACTCATTTCCTAAAACCCTAGCGATTCGATAAGCGATTAAAAACTAGGATTTTCCTACAAAGTTGTGTCTTTGCTCATAGCTTTTGCCATTAATATAATTCTATTTTAATAACAAATTTGATATTTCTAATATAAATGATTAGTTGTATTGTATTATTCTAGTAACAATTTTATGTATAAAACATTAAATTATGTCTAATTGAATATAAGTAATTTTTCTTATCATATGGTTTAAAGAGTTTCTAGTCATTTGTTGCACTTTTTCAGAGCAAATAAATCTCCTAATACAATGCAATAATGTATTGCATTGTATCAGTAAATAAAACGTCAAAGAATTCATGTAAGTTATATCATGTTCTCTTTAAATGCTTTCTCTATGAAAGACTTAAGTATTTCTATCGTAGAGGGTAAGATATTAAAGTATTAATAAGATATTGAAGGATGGGTTTGTGAGCTTGCATACTATCTATTAGATAATGCTTAAAATACGAATTATGACGATATGTTAAGTTCCACAAGCTCTTCTATTATTTCACTCATTTTTTAATATTAACTTTAATGGTAGAAAAAGTATATCAATGTTAAAACTAATATTTAAACTTAAGCCAAATAGTTTATTAATAAATAAGAGATGCGTTATCCTTATACTCTAGATTGTTTTAATTTTTGATAGAAAAAATATAGTAAGATTATACCAATTACTATTGAAACACCAATTAAAACATAAATCTAAAACCACAATCTTTTATTTTCAGAAGAACTTATTCATCAGTATTATTTATTAATTCCTCAGTAATCATAGCGAAGCTATCACGCTTATTTATAAGTTAGAGAAAGAGTATTCAATAAACGTCGTTTAGCTCTTTGTTGTTTCTAATTACAGGCTTCTTTGCTTAGCAAAATCTGAATTTTTTCTTCATCATAGTGATCTTTGAGCTCTTTTTCTAAAACATTAATTTTTTTTATCTTTCAATTCAATTTCTTCGTCCATTCTCTCGATAGTTTCGACAGCTGCCACACCAAGTTTCCTTAAAATTCCATTTTCTGTATATAATTGGTCAGTAGCTTCAGCTTTGGATCCAACAGAAAGTTGATTAAACTCAAGTCAGTCTTTTTTTATTTTATTTTATATTTGTCTTAATTGATTCATGTCTGTTATTTCAATCGACGACATTTATTAAATAAAAAACCAACATATCTAACAATGAGATCCCGAGTGACAATTTCAGATTTTAATGAAATTCACATAATACTCATAGAGAGATGACTTTTTGTGAAAGAATTAGCGACCCATACGCATTAGCTTATGAGATATGATGAATTGAAGGGCTGTACTTTAGAAAATGCCCGCCCCAAAGGGGTGTGACATACTTATAAGTCAACACCTCTTGTTGGGAGGGACATATATATAAAGTATGAATTGTATGTGGTGAAAGAGGACGAATCTACAGCAATTTAAATCTTTAAAATTTCCATAGGCGTAATGCTAAAAATTTTTGCTCTTTCATGATCAAAATCAACTCAATATTGAAAGATAGTTAAGTAATTGCCATAGGGTTTGTGCAATTAATTCATATTCAACCCGCCCGCGCGTATGGTCTACTTCTGATTGATCGAAAAGATTTTAACCCAAAGATATAACCCTATGTTTATTTGGCCCAATGTTATAAAAGAAGAGCACAGATTGAAGCTCTTTTCAAATGCTATTACATTTTAAATCTATTAAATAGAAAAAATGATATAAATCTTAAAAACAGAAAACTATTAAATGATTACATCTAAAATAAAAGTAAAACAGTCTCAATTCATAATTAAGTTATGAAAATCTATGATCGCAAACATATAAGGATTTTCGGGAAGTTCCAGCGGTTTTCGTAGATGTATTTTGCGTGTTCTATTTGAACAGTTGAAAAATTAATTAAAAATCAATTCCATTTCTCAATTGAAAGAACAGATATTTGTCTTCAAATTTTTGTCAAAATATTTTTTGTTATTTGTGTCCAAACGATGTCAGACCGAACTCCCGATAAGACTCACATACGTCACTGTATGTTGTACGAATTCAATCGTCGATCAAATACCACAGAGGCCGCCAATAATATCAATGCCACTTATAGCCAAGTCATTAGTGCCCGTACTTGCCAAGAATGGTCCAGTCGATTCCGTTCCGGTGACCAGAACCTAGATGACCGCCCGAGAGGTGACCGACCCTCAATTGTGAACAACGACGTTCTGACGGCTCTGGTCGTTCCGTTGGGGACATATCGTCGATAATGACGGAAATTATATAATTGATTAAAATTTGTTCACTTGTTTTTAAAATAAAATAAAATATTTGATAACAATCCGCTGGAACTTTCCGAAAATCCTTATATTTGATAACTTCATGCGTTCGTAAAGTCGATCTGATTATTAAAAGTTTATTTTAAAGTGTCAAATTTTGAATCGATGAGAAGTTTATTTTACATCCAATTAAAATATGAAAATATAAAAAGCTTTAACTGCTTCATCTTAGAGGATAAAAGGACAGACTGTATTTTGATACGTGTCTACGTGCATAATCAGGCAATAAAAGATTATTCACAGTGTGATATTGAGTCAAAATGAACTTTTTTCTTTGTTATTTTGGGTGAAATGATCATTGGGTTAAAATAAAAAGAGTTTGGGTCTATGCGGAGGACACGCGCGCGTATAGTATAGTGTATATATATAATTCGTGAAATAGATGCCTAATTAGCCATTAAGAATCTAAGAGATAAACGAGACATAAAATGACTTCAAACTTAAACTAAGCCGACCTGACCTGACCTAACCTAACCTAAATTAACATAACAATATAACCTATTTATTATCAATTTGATATAAAACAAAATTTTCGTTTTCATTTCAATTTACAATATAATTTTATATTATTTACAGATTATTATCAGCAGAGAAACCCAAAATAGGTTAAAAATAGGTAAAATCATGAAATAGTGAAACAAACCCTCATACTAATTGTTCAAGTTTTTATCAGAAAACAATCAAATGACTAAACACTAAATGAATCGTTACTTTTAATACATATTAAGGTTTCAATACATTACTCACACATATGTCAAAAATTTAATTTATTATTTTAAGCAATGAATATCACTATTTAAAACACGTTTATTTATTTATTTATTTACTTATGTAGTGTTATGTTATGCTTTTATCATTTTTGTAAATTGTTATTCAAAGTTGAAAAAAACTTAAGAGATAACCAAAAACTACTCATTTGATAATTTTTTGATAAAAACTTGAACAATTAGTATCAGGATTTGTTTCACTATTTCATGATTTTACCTATTTTTAACCTATTTTGGGTTTCTATGATTATCAGCTATTGGATACATATGTTTTATATCATTTATTAGACTTTCGAATGGATCAGAATTTCTTTATTGCATACTTTTTCTCCACAGGTATTCTTAAAAAGTAAACAACCGCTATCTATAGTAATTCAGTGGGAATTTTCAAGATTCATAGCGTATTCGTAACCTTTAGGGTCACTACCTAACTTTATTTTCACATTTAAATTGATTTGATCATGAAAAAAAACAAAAAAATTTAGCATTATGCCCGTGGGAATATTCAAGATTTAAATTGCTGTAGATTAACCCCCTTTAACCACAGACAATTTATATTTTATATATGTCTCTCCCCATAAAAGGTGTTGATCTTTATGCATGCCCCACCCCGAAGAGGGTATTCTAAAGCGTACCCTCAAAAAATATACATACTTGGTTAAAGAAGTCATAAAATCCTTTCACTATTTCTCGATATTCAGTCAGACATAGAAATCAAAATCAGAAATTTTGCAGTGAGAATACCACTTATGTATCATCTGAGTATTTATCTAAGTGAAAATAATTTTGCGAACTTAAGTCTACTTTTGAATGCAATTCAATTAGTTATCGAATATTCAGTCATTATTTAAAACTTTAAACTCACTAAAACTTAACGTGATTCCGATCACATTAGATATACCGAGGCTCCAAATCCGAACATGGATGAATTTATATATAACTTGGGTGGATTTAAGGGTCTATGGGTTGGATTATCTCCTATTTCTTCGGTTCATTTTAAAAGCTTCACGAAAACAATTCCAGAGAAAAATCGAACAAATATTGGTTTCACTGGTTTTTCGTCTGATATTATTTTTGACTTAACGACATTGATCTGAATAAGACTTAAAAATTTAATCGTAAAATGTTAGATAAAAACAATCCAAATATTATCAAATGAGAGAAACTTATTGCAAATGAAGAGTCGAATAGTTACAATAACAGTTCTAATATTCATCGAGATTTGCTTTTGTTCTATACAACTTAACAGTTTCATAACTTTTGATTTTCATAGTTTTGAGTATAGTCTTATATCTAAACTACATAATCAGTTTTTGTATTCATAATGTTATTCAATAGAATATACAAGTTGCGCAATAAGTCACGCAAACTTTTAAATGTTTACTACAAAAAATCTATAAGTGATAGGAAAATTATACAAAATGGTAAATGTTCATACATAAATAGGGTTTATGAAATTAGGTTTTCGAAGTATCCTCCATCAATGGCAACTATGTGACGTAACCTAACCAAAAAGTTGTCAATTACGCGTTGTCTTATCTCATTAGAAATCGATTCGATGACTGATTGAATGTCGTTTTTTGAGTTCGTCCAAAGTCGTAGGTCTGTTTTGGTACACTCGATCCTTGACATAACCCCAAAGAAAGTAATCACACGTGTTCAGGTCGGGTGAGTACGGTGGCCATTCTATCCCTCCTCCAATGTATTTATTGGAGTCCAGTGCGATTATTCTTTCCCCAAAATGTCCCGACAAGAGTTTGAAGATGTCCTCCGTTCTGTGCAGTGGGACAGATCAAAAACAACATTTAATCAGTCATCGAATCGATTTCTAATGAGATAAGACAACGCGTAATTGACAACTTTTTGGTTATGTTACGTCACGTGGTTGCCATTAATGGAGGACACTTGGAAAACCTAATTTCATAAACCCTATTTATGTATGAATATTTACCGTTTTGTATAATTTTTCTATCACTTATAGTTTTTTTGTAATAAACATTTTAAAATTTGCGTGACTTATTGCGCACTTTGTACTTGTGTACTATCCCTATTGTTCAACTCTGGCTACTAAAGGGTGCTCAGCAAACAGTGTTGATGTCATTTAAAATTACAAAAAACTTAATCTCTTTAATAAGAAACACATAATTGTAGCAAAATAATATCGCATGTTGACTATTAATCGTTAGATTTATATGGAGCTAGAACCCCCTAATATCCTATTAATCACAAGTTTCTGTGTGCCTCTGCCGTTATTTTTTGTGCACTACCTTCCCTAACTTTGCATATTTTTGGCCATATAATTCTAAAATATTTGACATCTTCTGCACCTACATTATTCTTTTAATTAGCTCTAAATATAGCAATTTTAAATAATAATCGCATACTTCTCCAATACTGAACAATTAAAATACATGAACTATAGAACGAGAGACACAGATCTAAGGTGCAAACTTTTTCGTATAAAAGATCTTAAAAATTGCATTTACAGTTTGTATTATTGTCGATAATTATTGTACTGAGTAATAAGTAAAACTTGACACTCGCTCAATAATCCATTTGAATCTAATTCCAGCAGTTCTAAACACATTTTTGTTTTTAATAGTAAACATTAGAGTATAGAATAGAAACATAGAATTAATAAACGAGTGAGTATCACCTTTGCCACTACTAGCAGAATCTTATTGATTTTTTGGAATCAATGGCATCACCGGAGCAACGAATAATAGTTCTGAATCTTTTCACATGCGAACTAAGCCTTTCTCATAATAAATATATGCTCCGAGTCTCAGAGCTTCATTTTAGATTTAGTCTTCTTTAGATTGACAAAAAATAATTCTCGAATGAAGAGTGCAGACTGATGGGGAAAAAAGTCAAGTCTTTTATAGAGAAGTTTGACATCAGTTTAGAGCCAAGATATAACTTCTATAGACCTAATGATGTAATAAATGGTGAACTACTTATTAAACTGAGCAAAAAATTGTCATTAAGACAAGTGAGTCTTAATTTGGTCGGAGTCGTACAACTTTTATATAATGGATATGTCACTCATGGACACAAGTTTGAATTCAATCAATTGCAAAATATCAGCCAATCATTGATTAATTTTATAACTTTTCTAGGAAAAAATCTGTGAAGGATGAAAAACAAATATTATTTCATTCTTTCGATTTAGTCGAATCGAGTATGAGATAAATTCTCGTTTAATCGAAGTAATTTTGTCGAATTTTTTCTCTGAAAACTCTAGATGGAGCTGAGTTCATCAATGATGGGGAACACCATTTGCGGTTTACGTATAGATTACCGAAGTATCAAACAATTATTTATCGAGAGCTTCATTCTTTTGAACTAATTTCTTATCCTTTTTTAAAGTGGAATTCTGTCTACATTTAATGGTTATTATGGAAATGTTAAATACTATATAGAGGCAAATATAACAAACGCGTTCATTGCTAACACTCGTGTCTATTTCAATGTAAAGAGTCCATCACAGTACAACATCAATGAAATGAGAGTAAGTTCATGAGGAAAGACTCAAATTATGAGACCTTCTATTTGTAAACTCATTCAATTATAGCCATTCCTTCTGATTGTTTAGAATCAGATGTTTGATTAAACGAAAAAATTACTTTTTTAGATTTGAATTGACTTTTAGTATGCATGTCAATTTCGTTTACAGTTCCATATAAAAAATGGAAGTAGTTCGCTTCCAGAAACAATCATAAGATTAAAAGATGATCTACTTCTCCATTAAAAGCCTCAGAACATCAAAGTTGGAACTCTTATAAAATAAATAGAATATCTAATAACTAGTTGATTATAGCTTTCAGTTGGAAGAAAAGCTGAGAAAAAATTGCGATTCTTGATCTTCAAAACCGGTTCCGTTCGCTTATCAGCACACTTGGACAAAAAGGGATACTTCGTTGGTCTGTATATCAATAATGTATCATTCAATACTCATTTCAATAATATATTTTTCAAATCTATATCAAAAGGCGAAACAGTTTTAGTTCACTATTCGGTTGCGAACCGGTCATCAGTTCATGTTGTCCCAAAATTGACATTGTATCAAATCGAAAAATACTTAACATCTGATAAGAAAGAGTTCATAAAAACGAGAAAATTATCAGTAGTTCTTATACTGATGGTATCGAACCGGAATCAGTATCTTCTGGTGAGATCGGAACGAAAATACCGTCCACTTTGAAAGCTTGTTCATTTGAATCATCGCTAATAAAAGTTTATTTCAAAACTCGTGTCACTCTCGATATTCCGAATTCATTTGACTTACATATAAATCTTCCACTTCTCATTTCAAACAACATTGTTTGAGTTTTATTTTCTAGTTCTAATACTCTTGAATTATACTTTATTAAATTTCAATTATTTTAATTTTGATAAATTTCAATTTTTTCTGATTCAAGTCAAATATCACTACTCGAGTCCTCCATTTACGCAACTTTTATGCAGCATTTTATTTGATGAAATATGATTTTTCACTTTTCGACTAACTTAAAATATCTGTTGATATTAGTGTAATTTTATAATGAAATTCTATTCATGATTAAACAAAATAATTGTGAATTTTCAATTAAAAGAATAATAGTTTTATGGATAATAAATATAAGATCGAAGAATACAAATAATTTTTTTATTTATTGAAAATAATATCTTATCAATTTTCAAAATTTGAATCTATTACACTTGTTGATGAAAAAAAATAACTAGAAAAACTAATAATAAAACAATTGAAAGTGAATATCAAGAAAAAGTATTTAAATTTGATTATGATCAAATAATAATAAGATATATTAATGAAAATCACATTTATGCATTCCATATGGTTATAAGTTTTAACCCTTAACTATCTAAGCTGTGATAGAATCACAGTTTTGTAGTTAATTCAGGGTTGTTTTTTTTAAACTTTAGGTTTAAAAGAGTTAAAGTTAAAAATAATAATGAAAAATGTTGAAATATTATTGTATAAAAGAATATTATATAAATAATACTAAACCTGTAAATTGTGAATGTAGAAGACTTATAAATGAAAAATATCTAAAACACATATAAAATCTAGTATTCATAAAAAATTCTTTTTTCTGTTGTTTATTTAATAAAATTTGATTGCATTTTGTTTTGATTGTATTTTAGTATAAAATAATTGACTAAAATTAATTTCATATTGAATTCGAATCAATTCGTGTTAGAATTGTATTGCTTTATAAAACTTGAAAAGTGTGTAATGAAAATTGTATTGAGTGCTACGATAACATTACGATATCCCACAAAAATTAACATCAGATAAACAGAAAATCTGTATTCCTTTCAAATGAAAATTCATTCTAATCCAACACACACACACAGAGGAAGTGAGTGTGTGAGAGAGCAAGTGAGAGAGAGAGAGAGAGAGAGAGAGAGAGAGAGAGAGAGAGAGAGAGAGAGAGAGAGAGAGAGAGAGAGAGAGAGAGAGAGGAGAGGGGAGAGATGACATGAAATAATCGCTTTTTTATAAGTAATTGCTCACAACAATTATTATTGATTTCCGTTATATTAATATTGAATGTGACTTTAATTTTTTAATTTTAATTATTGTTATTTATTAGTATTTTCTTTAAAATAATGTTAAGAAGTGATTTAATGTTGTTTTTAGAATAAACATTCGAATAGAATAGAATAGATGAAATATTGAAACAGACAAACAGTCAGTTTTAAGACGTTCGTCTCCCATAAAGAGAACAGTATTACAACGACATGTAATTTTATTAATTGTCAATTTAATAATAGTCACTTTATTTTTAGATTAACAATAAACAAATATTTATACTATTGATGTTATTTATAGACAAAGAAATATATCGAATAAATGTTATGAAATCATTTCTCTTTACTCAACTCTATATATTAATATTTGAAATAATATTTTTGCAGTTCTGTTCTATTTTATTGCAAAAATAATGGAAGTGACGTTTTATGAACAGAGTTCAAAGAAAGTTAATCGAGAAAAATAAAAAATAACTCGGATTTTGCACTTTTATTGTTTTGAAACTTAATGATTGTGTGCTTAATATAAATTATCGCAAAAATTAAACATTTCATATCATACATTTTAATTATGAAATGTGTCTTTTATTTAATTAATTTTTTTATTATAAGAGTAGTGGTTTATGGAGAATGGGTTTTAGACTTTAGTGATGAGTTTAATGAAAGCGAATTGAGTCAAAATTGGCGAATTCACAATTCAGGTTTGATTAGTATTAAATATCATTTGTTTTTTCAACATTTATTATAACTCAATTTAAAATATTAATAGTTTAAATAACAACTAATAATACATCACTAGTCTTAAATTGAAGAACAATTAAATTCATCATATTAATAAACAAAATAATTATTGATTTTGACATTAAATTATTAGAATAATATAAAAATAAAAATATATTTGTTACACCGTTCTGGTTCGAGCTCATAAACCTAAACGCATAACTGGGGACTAAAAGTTGATTGTTTATCCAGAATTCTGAAACAAACATTCTATTAAAATCTTAGTAATATTAGACTTTGTTTGATTGCAATCTTTTATTTTCTTAAGAAATTATAATTATTTAAAATAATATTTAATAACAAATATATAAAAGAAATATAGCATAAGATTTAGACGTGACTTCATTATTTGATTGATACATAAAAATATTATAAACATATTTTAAGGTCTTCACATATTAAAAGATTTTTAATTCTTTCCAACACTTTTCCACTTTCACTCAGAGGCATAATCAGATCCTCTCCTCGAGGCCTCCGCCCAAAGACTGACTCTCTTTACAAGTTTTTAACGTATCTTATATAAACAAAATAGATCTGAATTGTTATTCTTTTAAAATATGAGCCGCATTTCATAGCAAAAGTTAATACAATGATAACCTTGAAAGCGTTAGTAAAGCAATACATAAAATATAAAGCATTTTAAAGATAACTGTTTGACAAATTATTTAAAAGGAATGAAAAACTGATTTAAAATCAGAGAATTTATATCTGCATAACATATTTGACTCGACTTTATTTATTAATTTAAACTCTCTTTCATCTATAGATGGATTTAACTCAACAAACGTAAATGTGATGAACGGGTCATTGGTTTTAACAATTAATGAGAAATCGTTGAATAATGAAACAATAAATACAGGCTCTTATGTACAGACCAAATATAAAGTCTGGAATTCAGGACTGTTCGAAATAAGAGTTAAACTACCACAACTTCAAACCAATTTATTGTCACAAATTGTTTTAATTCATCAGAAACCACATCCGCTTTCTATCAGTTATTATCCAGAAATTACATTATTTGAATTTAATAATGAAACCGCTGTTATAACAACGATTCCTAACCAATTTCCAGGTTTCAAACAACATTTCAATCAAAATTTGAATAATGAATGGATTAATTTAAAGTTTGTATGGAATCAACAATCAATAAATTATTATTTCAATGAATATAATTATTCCAACCTCTCACTCAATGAACACTTGGATTTAAAACAAGGAATAGATTACAATAAAATTATAGAACTCTTTCGTAATGTATTCTTTATTGGATTTCGACTTAAAAGTTATGATTCAAAACAAAAAATACAATCATCAGATAATTCATACTTTTGCATCGACTATATTCGAGTGTATAATTGGATCGATGAGGGACAAATCAATGCAATTAATGGTATTTAATTGTGTTTAATCACAATTTTTATTATTAAGATTTTTAACATTTAAACTCATGAACTCTGACTTCAGCTAAAAATTCATAGATATACGATTAGATATACGATAATATAATTTTGTATTATATTCACCAATGCTTTAATAAATATAAAATTATATTATTGTATATCTGTCAATTTCAATCAATTGATAAGAAATGTTAATGAAGTTAAAAATAACAATGATTTGAGTTCAGCTCATGTTATGTGATGTAAATTACTTTTAAGTGACATTTTTATATTCTTGTGTTTTTATATAAGCGAGTAATGATTTGGTTTGGTTCGACGAATTCAATCACAACGAGTTTAATTCAACGAAATGGTATATCGGTAGTGGTCAGTTACAATCATAAGTCTAATTATAATAAGTCTCAATTTAAATATTTATTTGATTTTAAACAATTATTAAAGATGAAACGTCAGATGCGAGTAATATTAGAGTTCATAACGGATATCTACAGATATCATTAAATAAAATCGAAGGCACTTATAAGGGAGCGTCTATTTATCAGTCATACGCGCAGTGGAATAAAGCAAAATTTGAAGTTAGAGTGCGTTTCCCTTCAGGTATTTTTATTATAAATACAATTAATCGAGTTAATTCATTAGTTGTGATAACCTTTTAAATCATATAAACATTACAATTTTTGTCAATTAATGAATGCAATAAAACACATCAATTTTTCAATTAATATTAATTGATATTTTCTTTATTACAATTTATTAATTAAAAATTTATTTCTTTCAAATGCACTAATTTAT
Source organism: Archegozetes longisetosus (assembly GCA_018873245.2). NCBI lineage: Eukaryota > Metazoa > Arthropoda > Arachnida > Sarcoptiformes > Trhypochthoniidae > Archegozetes > Archegozetes longisetosus. The sequence continues at coordinate 13,274,051 of JAEMBT020000005.1, forward strand.
ATATTTATAAATAATTTTGAAATATCAGGTGATGAATCAGAAGTGTGGATATACTTACAACCTGTGTACGGAAGCGACGGAAAAGGAAGTTATATTAGTATCGCTGATTATTCATATTTTCATCTCTACACTATTGACAGTGGACTCTATACCGGAGGAACGTCCTATTATTTCGGAATTTTGAAAAAATTAGAGTCTAAAGATAACGAAACTTTTCATATATTCACTATGGATTGGATCGAAGATAAGATAATTTGGAGACTCAACGGTGAAGTGTATAATATTGAAAATTTGGATCGTTATTTCTTACTTAATGATAACAGCTTATACAAACAAATGAAAGCTCCGTTCGAAAAAAATTTCCATTTAGTTATCAGCCTTCTTCCTAAACACCAAAATATTTCTAATCAAACTTCAATATTATATATTGATTATATTAGAGTATATAAATCGACTGAAAATAGTGTTAATCAATTATCAGACACTCATTTATTGTCCGCAAACAATAACGCTCTCATTTATATTTTAATGAGTATTTGTTTACTATTAATTTTAATAATTGTTATTTATATAACTTTGAAAGTGCATCGAAAGAGAACGAATGAGAGTCACTCAATTCCTGTTGAGAACTTTTACGATACAATAAGTTATGAAAAAAAACATCAGAACGAAGACGAGAACGACTACGAAAACCTTGAGAACAACTACGAAAACCTCGAGAACAACTATGAACAAACAGATTATAGTAATGAAGAATATGCCGACGCTCAGAGCGATGAAAAATATCTTCAGGTCTTATGAAAAAATCGTATTATAAAGAATTATACAAATTATAAGAAACAAAATTTAAATTAAATTTAAAGTAATTTTAAACTATCTTCAATTGAAAGTAATACTTTAAGTGCCACTAATTACGTATCGCTGATCCAATAAATCTTAATGTTCAATGACTTTATGCAATTTATCAGTCAATGAGTTAAGTGTTGCCCATTAAACAATGCATTATTGTATAGATTTTTTTAATGATAATAAAGTTATGCTTCGTAACATCATATGCAAAAAATCAGTCGTTTTCAAAGTGGTGGAATTTGGATTATGCGGACAGTTCATCAGACAATTTCCCGTTCCCAAACTTATCCCTACGAACTGGTTTTATCATTATGTAATTATTGCGTGTTATAGTATACAATTGCAAAATATTAGTTTAGTTTACACACTGTGTTTGTAAATGAAAATAGATTTTATTAATTTTAATTTTGTGTCATTAATTGAAAAGTCTAAGTGACGCAAAATCATGTTTTTTAATGATAACTCAAGAGGCGTGCGCTCAAGAAGTTGTTCTGACAAAAGCCAACAAAAGTATACTCATACGTCTTCATATGATTGGTTTGAGTATAATGCCAATTATCACCATCAACTGATCCATGGTAATCGACATCGATCTTATGATAATAATGCTTATGACTACATATTGATTAATAGTAATCGTGTTCGTTCTTTCATCAGCTGATTTATAATCATAAGCATTATGATAATAAGGTTGATAATTAACGCGACTCAGTTCATAGTGACAATCGATATACTGAAACTACTCATTTGAAGAAGCATATCAGAATGCTTTTGTTAACTTTTGCCGATACAACTTCTTGAGCGCACCCTTCTTAAGCCATCACCGCTACTCTATCATTTACCTAAAAGTTATGCAATATGTTTGGGGTTTTAGATACGCATTTAGATATTTTTTAAACAGGGATTCCGCCGCCTGTATAATCAAAATCCTACCAAATATCTCTTTAAAAAGAAAAATATGATAAATAGTGATTCTGTTAATAAATAACTTAAATATTATTTTATATAAAAGTGTTTAACATGTTATTCTGAGATTGTAAATGAAACAGTTTCAAGAGTCTAAAGGACTTTTAAAGACTCTTTATGACTCTTAAAGGTGTCCTAAAGAATCTTAAAGATGAATGAAGCATTCCAGGCGGAACATCTGATATTTAAATAGTTATTTGTCAAACCGTTTGAAGTCAGATCGATAAGTTTATTATTGAATAACTAGTATTAAAAATCTCCGTATGTATGGGCAGAAATTAAAATCTTGTGTCATTGGCGCGCATTTTATTTCAATTCCAAACAGAACATAACACGTTGCCTTCTATTTAGTATCAATTATTTTATTTGATATTTTGAATAATAAATATTAGTATTAAAATGAATAAAAATTTTGATGCAATGGATTGTATACTAGACCATATAAAGAAACTATTTCAAAGTTTTGAAGCTAGAGAAATCGTATTCAATGTTTGAAAGGTATAAAAATTTAAGAATTTTTCACAGCTTTTTGGAAAAACCTAAAAAAATTTCAGACTTTTCTAAAAAACAGTGAAATGTCTGAAAGATATCAACTTTGATCATTAAGATTAAATTATTTTCCATTTGAAAGGAATCGAAAGAAATATTTGATCTGATAGAATCTGTAAAAGAATCAAAAGATGCAGAAAACTTGGAAAAAATGTTTATCAATATTTATGGAAATTACGAGAAATTATTTGCTTTGAATTTGATTGGATTCGGTCACAAGAATTTCACACCGTATATGCACCTCATCTGTCATGTACCGAATATGATTAGGAAGTTTGGAATAATCTCGAATTTTAACTGTCAAGGCATGAAAAAAATTTAAATATTTCACTTTTAATTATTTTCTCTCATGATTTAGTTACTGAAAATATCAACAACAGAATAAAAGAACAAATGCTATGGAAAAACAACTCTCGAAACACGACTAAAGATTGTATAAATTTCTTATGAGAAATAACTTATTAATCGATTATCAAAAAAAGACGGAATCACTTAAAAAATGGTCAGATGAAAGAAGGAGTCGCGTCAGCGATACCGTGAGAAATATCATTTCAAATAAAAAAACAATACAAATATATTAGCAATTAATAAATAAACTCATTTTTAATTGAGTTTTTCAAAAAAAACTGCAAAAACTTGATTTTTTCATAAACAGTTGTATTATTTCTAATTCTTATTGTAGTTATGCAAAATAGCATAAATGTTTATTTTCTCCATATTCGATATTTGTAGTTTTTCAAAACTCTATTCTAATTTCTAAAAATTATTTTAATTTTTTCGTGTACAATTTTGTTAATAGACTAACTTAAGGCTTTTGAATATTAAATGTCTACTCATTATATTCAACATGACATTCAAGCTTTCAAAAAACTTTTTACTATACTGGTGAATTTTGCTATAAGTCATGTTTCAAGATTTTTATTATAATATTGAATAAATTGTGTTTCTGATAATCGGAAGCACTGTTTTTTGGCCTGACTCTAGCAAAGATATAATTTGTAACGAACAAGTAGTCACTGAATAACATAATGCAATTTAATGTCTTTTTACATAATTGGCTCCCTAATACTCCTAAGCTTGACATACACAATAGTTCATCATTCAAGCAACCACGTCGTACACTTTCTTTTACTCTAATACGCAATATTATAGCATAAACATGTTTACAACTTTCATCAAGAACGAGATAAGATAGTCCCATGACTTTTGAGCCCATCTAATAGAGTCTGAACCTGAGGTTCAGGTTCAGGTTCCAGAGATTCAGAGGTTCATTTTTGCTTATCTCTAGAGAAAACTAAACAGACTTCTGGAGGCAGTTATAAAGTAAAACTTAATCAAAAAGTTCTTATTTTTATTCTTTGACTTGATAGAATTATGAAACAAAGTTTAGAGCATCTTTTAATGCAAACAGTGAATTGACAAAGTTCTCATAGAAAAATATTTCATAATTTCATAATTGCCAGCATCGTACGATTTATCGCATAAAGAGCCTTTTATATTTTTATCTATTAGAAACAATTTTACATTAAATACTAAGTATACGAAAGGAATAGATCAAAATCAGTAAATATACATTAATTTGGAAAAATATCACATAAAAATTTAAATGTTTTGAAGTCTACAAAAACAGATTAATTACAAAATAAAAAGGCAGAAAAACCCAATCAATTATGGGCTGAGCTTCAGAGATGAGTAATAAAGATCTCGATAAGAAACAGTAAAATTCTGATCATCGAGTTGACTGAAGAATATAAAGACAATATGAATAAGAGTACACACGATGATTTTAAAATGATGCATAGCAACTATAAATGATGCGTTGTTATGCGAACATACCTATCTTCTCACAACATTTCATATAATATGAAATTGAGTTCCATGCAATTTTATAATGAAAGGAAATCATAGTTGAAGTTTAAGCTGAAATTGATGTGCACAACAGGGAGGATGAGATAGCTTAAGTGCTTTGCTTGCAGCTATGCATCTTTTTTGAGCCAGTTGCTGTAAAATCAAGTGTTTTACAAAATAAATACAAAAACTATTCTGATTGTTATCTAATATGAAATGTAAAATGTTGATCAATGAAACAGAGTTTGAACATCAATGAAAGTATGTTACTAATAAGTCGAGTTTTAATCTGTTGAATTCATTTAAGCGTTTCATATATTTCGTTTAATAGGAGTCGTTGAACACGTGGTAAAACGACGATTTAATCAGCAAAAATAGTTAATTCTGTTGAAAAAGTTACCGAAACGGAAAATACTGACGACGAAGTAGACTGGTAATAAAACGAGAAAAATTCTTTCAAGTATTGAATCACTTTTCTATTCAGTACGTATTCGAACAAATGTGTGCTACCATTTGATTGATTTGCATTCAATCATGACCTACAGGTACGAACAATTTTCCGAATAATGATGAACTTGTCAGACGCGATGAGAAGTCTAAATCTGATTAGTATACGAATATTTGAGTTAAGATAGCGATCAACAGACAGGTGTTTATGAGATAAAGAATTTGGAAAAAATGAATAAGCCACTATTTTAAATATTTGTTACTTTGATATTTTTGATTCCTTTTGCTGTGTTTTATTGCAATAAATTAATGATTTTCAGTGAATGTTCTTTTGATGAAATGAAAGTCAGTTTTTTCTATCACTTGTGGTTATATCTTTGAAAATAACGAGTAAAATTCGACAAAATTGTGTCAATCATTGAGAAAGTTTTTCTAAAACTATTGTGAACTAAAAGTGCACTTAGTGCGCAAGTTTTGTAATGCATAATAACCGAACTTATAGCGAGTGTACTTTCAATTGTGACTGCACTCATCTCTATCTCAAAAGTCTGTGCGTTAATAACAAGTTCTCCAAAAAAAATATTTGGCTTTATTTCAGTTTAATTTTGAAATAATTTTCAATTAATTAATAGTTAAATAAAAGAAAAATTAATGGCAAAACAGGAGGAAAAGCTGAAAAATTGTAGTAATTATGAGCTCCGACTCCGAAAATGTGCGAAAGTACTGAACAACGAATGTAAGCATTTTGTTGACAAACAGCCGTCGAATCAAACTAAAGATCAAAAGACATTAAAGAAGATAAAACTCGAACAATTGAGACGTAATGCCGAACAATGTTCTAATGATATGATCGTTGACGTGCCAAAAGGAAAACACGCCAGAATTAAGTTTTCAGTTAACGCAAACCGAAAAGCAGTCGTTCACGTGCTTAAGGGAAAAATAAATGCCAAATCTGGCAAATTACAAATTATTAGAGAAATTGCCTCAAAAGCCATTTAATTATTAAATACATTTGTCCGAGCACTAAATATGATTTCATTTTTTCGACTCTTTGTATCGAAATCGTATTTTCGGCAACTTAATAAACATTTTAAGAGTTATTCAAAACATTTTTTATTCGATATTATAATTGTTTTTATTGTGAGCTCTTACAACTTTGTAAAATAATTAGTCGTTTTTTTGATTCAATATTTGATAAATTGATTTTTGAAGAGCTAAAACCCTTCATCTGTCACAAGTACTAATATAACGGTTCAATTGTTTAATTGTTTGTGTAATTGAGTCATTAACTACAAGGTTATAAAATACTATTTATTTTCAATGAGTTATGCGTTCAAAAATTTTTAATCATTATCTTTGAGTGTATTTAGAGAGAGTTTATAAACTTTCTAATTATAAATTCTTAAGTGAACGTGTATTTAGATTAATACCAAATTAATGTGAAAATCATTAGATTTTAAGCAACAACATTTTAATGGATTTATTAGCCTAATAGTTGATACTCAAATAACTTGTTTTGAGTACTACTTTTGCTCATCTGATAACGATCATGTAATTAACCATAAAAATTTTAAGAATATAACTGAATATTAATACCTGTGTACGAAATCAATTATCCTACAAAATAGAAGCACAAAAAGTCTTTATGAATATGACTTCCGGAGATAAATCTAGACATGAAATAGTTAAAAGTTGTTGGCATACGCATATGACAAATGCTCAAACAATTATGTCCTTTAGATCATAGCTATAATAAGTTTGGGTTCGTTAATTCAAACAATGATTTGTGGAGTCATCAACTATGGTTAGTTCCGTATAATAAATTTAGCCTGTATAAGAAATAAGAAATGCTATGTGATCGCTTCCGAAGAAGCGATAACTTTCTTATGCAAAGTTCAGACAAAGGCTTATATTGGATTTGGTCTATCATGAAATGGTGCCATGAAAGACTAGTCTGACTATGGTCGATCATCATAGTTCGATTTTAAAGCTTAATATTTCGAAAACCTTGAAAGACTAGATCATAATTAAAATATTTACTTCTTTCGTGAAAACGATTAATTGACTTTATATAGTTATGCATTAATTGAGTAGTCATGGGTTTAGTTTATGAAAACTTAATTCACTTATTTCTAATTTTTCGACATAGTTTCAATTTTTGCCTGAAATAATCGAAATAAACTCATTTGTAAATCATATGTTTAAGAAAATATTCTTCATCGAGAAGGAATCACTTACGCTTTCGCTTAATTGAATAAAAATATTATAATTTCTTTTAATAGTCATAGTTTGAATATAAAGTTTAAATTCATAGCATATTAAACAAATTAAAAGAAAAATGAATGAGAAATGAATCAAAGGCTAATAGTTAATAGCGTTGATCAGCGGCGAAGCCAGAGGGGCCGAGGGGTCCTGGGCCCTTAACTCAAATCGGGTAAACCTTAAACTAGTTATTAAATGAAAACAAAAATTTATTTTAATAGAGTTAAACCATACTGAAGTTTCAATGACTGCGCCAAAGTATTACTGTCTCAGAATTATATTGATTAGGCATTAAAATTCGTACTTTTTATAAAGCTTTAAGTTGTTTACCCCTCACTCAAAAATTTCTGCCTTCGCCACTGCTTATGATATACTAAATAAAGGTAATTTAGTCGTGAGAATAAAACCTTCATAGACAAAAATTTCTAAAAATTCAACAGCTAAAGGATTTTTTAAGGATCGTTACGCAACTAATGAGATATTACCTCAATTTGATGTAAGTTAGACCGACTATTATTAGACCCAAAACAGAACTCTACCCATACCATAATAAAGTTTTCTCAGCCTTATAAGGTCCGCCCAATATAAAACTAAACTTAAATGTTGGGTATAATTTTTCTTTAATGTTACACATTGATCGGATGCAAATTATGAACGAAGTGTGAATGAAATGAAATTAAAAGTTAACCTAATCATAATGTTTTAGATAAAAACAAGCTTAGCACACTGCGTAAACTAAAAACTAAATTGAAGATCAGCAAATTGATAGGATTTACAAACCCCCTTTTAAAAACACTATAACTGCATTGACTGATAAGAGACAGTCAGTTTTCTTAGTTCAAACTTTAATCGATTCCTATTCTGTGATAGATTTACAAAAATAATGTTCAAATAAGTCGGTATTCATCTAAGCAATTACTGGAAATGTTTTCCACCCAGAGTTGCCACCTTTCGGCCTTTTAGGCCGAAAGTCAGCCTTTGAAAGTTTCGGTCAGTCCTAAACCCGTGTCCTTAGAGTCGACATTATGGTCTAGCCTTTTAAATTTTTCACATTTTCGAATATTTAGTTAAGGAATTTTGAATATTTCGGGTGCAAATTTAAGATCAAAATTAAGCGATTACCCAATAACACCTATTACTTAGAGAACAAAGCTTTAATTTCTTATATACACCTATGAGAATTTTAATCTTTTAGATTGCATTGAATTCCTGCAGGAATTTTCTTAATTTTTTCGAAGACGATAAATCTCTAGCAAACGATTTGAATGACAGTTGTGTTCATATTTGAAAGCAAAGTATAATTTTAAATAACACTCCCAATTATTTTGTTGTGTTCATTAGTCTTCGTTTAAAATTTATAGTCAACAATTGAATCTATATTTTAATTTTACGTAAGTAATGCTTATATCGAAAGGACTTTCAGCATAATCAACAATATTTGCAGTGAAAATAGGAACAGATTATTAACTGAAAATATTAAAGTGGAAATATGTTCAAAAGTTAATTTTAACTTAGAATATAATCTATTTTATAGTTTTGTATTGAAAACTATAAACTTTTAAATACTGCAAAAACTAATATGAAATATGTCTATAAATTCAAATGATGTAAACTGACTATTAAGCAATAATTTTAAATGGTAAGATTAAAACAAAGAGGGGCTCTTACATTTTAAAATTCGGTCTTTGTGATAGACTTAAGGCGGCAAAACTGAATATCATGTAAGCTGGAAAGCGAGTTGTAATAAATTGACTTAACCTAATCTAATATAATCAACATATCTACAATATTGAATCTACAATTGTACAGTCGTGGCCGATCAGTTTGGATGATGCACCCAAAATGATATTCTCTTACAAACATTTTTTGCATTAATAATTAGTATTATTGATAGAAAAGACAATAGCATTTCTATTAATAATACTAATTAGTAACGCAAAAAATGTTTGTAAGAAAGTATCATTTTGGGTGCATCATCCAAACTGATCGGCCGCGACTGTACCAGTAAAAGTGACTTACAGTAAGTGCTTTTGGAGGTTTTAAGCTTTGCTATATTTTATTTAACGAAAAGCTCTAAACTTGAATAATTTTAAGGTGTGATCCGAGCTCATAGGCAGAAAATTTTTACGTTAGTTATAACAAAATCATCCAATAGCTTAATACTACATCAAAATTAACAAGATTTGACTTCCGAAGTTTAAGTCGTTCCATGTGGGGTGAAGACTATCAAGATAGTTCTTCTGAATCTTTCTTCATATATTTCCAACTCAATTGATTGTGAATATTCCGTCTGATGAATGAAAGATTTGTAACCTCAAGTTATTTTCTGGAGAAATAATGGGTTGATATGACTATGATCAATATCAACGACTGTATTGTTATTATATGAGACAAAAAATGATTTCATGTGTTATTCGATTATTATCAGAAGGATAATCGAAAACTAAACCTCGAGCATACAACTCATGTGAATTTTTTTTCAAATGTACTGCCTAAATTGGCAAAATATTTAGTTATTAATAGAGATGTGATTTTTCGGTGAAAACCGTTCTTTTTCTTCAATTGTTATCTTCGGTAATCATCAAAACTCGTTCAATTTATGTACTTTAAATTATCTAAAATCTAAAACTATTGTTAATAACTTATTAACACCCAAGACTCAATGATGAAGGTACCGCCACACAAACGATCATCAAGTATACCATCGAAGCTTTATTGACAGCAGGTTGTCCATCAATTATGAAGGTTTGACACAACTTTTGGCAATTTTAGAATCAACTGATGCCAAACCACAAGATTTTATGGAAATTTAAGGACAGCCACCTACTTCTGAATGACTTTTAACTTGTTTTAAGACTATAAGAGATATTTTCGCTGAATTAATATAATCTTGAAGTTATTTATTATTTTTCGTATCTAGTGAAATTCGAATTGACATAACAATCATAATAAGTTATGATATTTTGTTACGATCCATTTGAAGATGCTTTACTAGAAATCTACCGAAGAATTATACTCAACTCTCACACAAATAACTAAATAACTTTGTTGCAAAAATTTCTTTTGATATTCTGATAAAATCTTAACCAACTTGAAATTGATTCAAGCAATTGAATGCTTCGTAGAGATCGTGGTAATAACTGAACATGTATTGAATGTAAATATTTTGTTAATCTCTTTATCGCACTTTCATTTGCCAACACTAAAACTAGAGATGAATATGGTTCTCAGTGCAGTTATAATTACATTTCATTAATTTTGTGTATGTTATTAGAAAATGTTTGCAAAAACGTTTGAAACATCAAAGGTGCAGTCTTTATCAATATTCACGCAATCGTTTGAATGCGTTAAATACTTTGAATCGAAGCTCTTTTTTCAAAGGCATCAAACAGAATGTTAAAGAGTTACTCAAAAATTGTTTAAATTGAATATGGACTTTATGTATTTATCAGGTTTACAATACTATTAAAGAATTTATACAACAATGAAAATATAAAATTAAAAATTTATGAATGTTCTAAACAATAGTGTGATACGAGTTTTATTTTTCAAAATTATAAAAACAAAATCTAAAATATTTCGCAAAGCATCTAAAAACGTCTTCAAACCAAAGATCTAATCACGACAAAGCATAGACATCATTTTGATCCTCATCTTTTGAAAGAAGTATAGAATGACTGAGTGGACTAGTGCTCCAGAAGTAATTAAAAGTTATTTGCTTTTGATCTCCGTCGTTATCTTCGTGCTAATAGCCATCAAGAAATTCATCGATTGGTTGATTCAAAACATGAATTCATCAGAATTAGAAAATTGTGACTTTAGTGATTCTGATGATGAACATCAAATTGATTGCAATCACAATCAAAGTCAAATTATTTCTGAGAATGGTAACAAACAGTTAGAAACTAGTATATCGAACGACTTGGATATGGATGAATCGCAATCAGAAGAAGATATTTCGATAACTAGTGATAGTGACTGTTATTATGAATTGATTTCAGAGAAAATTTCAGCTCAAATGATTTCTGTTGAAAATCATTCAGAAGATATCTTATTAGATCAAGATATAGGTGGCCATCCTTTGAATCGAGAGTTGGTTGAAAAAATTGTGACGAAGAACTCAATAGAGATTCAAATTCAAAAGTTGGCGAAACGGATATTGTTTTGATCAGTGAATCAAAAGATTCTCAAGAAATGAGTGATTATTGTTTTGAAAATTCTATAGATTTTGCAGTGGATATTGAAAAGATAGCAGATTCTTGCCTCACTAGTTCTGAAGGGAACAATTCATTTTATGGGGAGACTAAATGTTCAATCAATAGTTCAGAAGAATTGGATCAATTACTTTATGAGATGATAGAAAAATCCAAAGTAAATGACCGGCAAAAGAAAGTGTTGAAAAGAAAGATCTCTCCATTTGAAAATGAGTCCAGAACTGAAAAACAGAGAAACTTGAAAATCACATCAAAAGTCTACCAAAAGTGAGAAAAGTTGAAAAAATCAAAAGAAAAAAGAGAAACAATTTATCAGATTTGAGCACAAATCTGAAAATAACACATCATTTGATGGTTATTGGCTTACTTTCGGTGACCACATTCATTGCTTACAGATTTTTAACCAGAAAATAGTTTTCTATTAATTTAATTCAGAAATCAATCTTTTATTGTACAATAGTTTCAAAATTAATAAATACAAATTATTTCCGGAATCCGACTTCACTGTGCAATCCATCTTGTGTTACAAACCATACTCATGTATTCGTTTAGTTCAAGTACTAACGATAGAGACAAACTTAACATAGAGTTCGCACTTATAATATTGTTGTTGCAGTGCGTGATTTTCAACTAAGCGTGAGGGATCTAACAGTAAGACCCAAAATCGATTGATTTAAATGAGATTAATTGCTTGATCAGCTTCGGTCATCTGATATTTTGAAGTGTAATCACTTGAGATAATTTTATGAAATAAGCAAAACTACTCATTACAATGAAGTCATCAAATTAAGTTCAATTCAAACAACAGAGCAAATACTCAGAAAATTAAAGCTTGGGTTTCGCTCAACCGAAATACAAGTCTATCTCAATCTATTTCAAAAGCGATTCAATACATGAAAAGCCTAGATATGGCCCACAGAGACCTAAATTTAGTAAAAATTTTGTTATACCTATCTATGGATATACAGATATCCATCAATTAATTAAACCAATGACACACCACAACGTTACACAAATGATACCAAAATTGACCAATTTTAATAAGTCAACAATTAGAAAATCTATTAATTCTTGAGGTATGAAATTTTATATTCTATTATATTAAATTACTTCTGCATTTCAAATTTTTCTAATTATAATTTTAAGTAAGATAGTGACAAAACAGTTCATATGTACAGCCACTTAAGCGTTTCCCGAGAGTCCAGATCTAAAAAGAAGACCTTATGATGTGAACTCCTAGCAATTGCCAGGTCTCGAGAATTGTCCTTCAGCCTCAAAGAATAACACCCAATTTCAAGTCTCAAGTAAGGATTCAGTAAAAAATTCTCGAGTCAAATGCGTTTTATAATAGTTCAGTTGCTTAACGACTACAATTTCTTCAACCTTGCTATGATCTAATTTGGTGATGACTGTATTCAAATCCATAGTCTGTTATAATCATTGTTTTTGGTTTCATTTTATATGATTAATCGAAATTGTATTTTCATTCGAACAAATAATTCAAAATTGGATATCCTGTTAGAAAAATTAGTATTCTCGTAAACATATAGCAATAAGATTTCTTTTGGTTCCCCTTTTGACATTTTTCATCAAGAATTGAGACAGATCTGATCTGGAAACTGTAGTCTTCGCTACTAATATCTTACTAATGCTGCTTACTGATGTTAAAGAATATACAGTCTGACCCGGTTATAGACAACTGGTCGGTGCGTAAAACATAAGTTGCTTATAACTGGGTTTGCCTGTATCCGAACTCTTTAACATATGATTGGATTAGTTGGTACCGAATAAATTACCTGCTTACAACCGAGGTTGCCTATAACCGAGTTGCCAATAGCCGGGTCAGACTGTAGTTTTACTAATGAACAAGTTTTTAAAATATCTGATTTACTTTTCAGACACTATTCTTGAGCTGCACATGTTTCTGACTCAAAATTCATGATACAGAGACGATCTTTTCTTTGCAGGGTGACCAAATCGAGATCGGTGTAATGAGGAGCAAAATTTTTCAAAAGGTTCCCTCTTTGATTTAAAAAATATTTCGATGCCAAAAAACGTGAGTTTATTAATAGATTAAATTTACATAAAATTACGAAATTATATACTTTTTATTAGACTTAGCAGCATTTAGTAATTTTGTGTTGTATTTTATATAATCATAAAGTATAAAAGTCTATAGATGCACAAAAGCAGCCAACTCCTTAATAAGATTAATGAAACTACTCTTACCCCATGGATATAATTTGTGTGAAGTAACTAGTTCCTAGAACTATCCCAAAATACTTTTCTCATTTAGGCGATTATTACGAATATTTGTCGGTAGATTAGTATATCTGTGGAATGTGGGTCAAATGCGTTCCACATCGAGGGCTTGCATGCTGCGGGGCAAAGCCACTCAATACGGGACCTCTGGTCACCCTGTTTCTTTGATTAGCTTAAAACTTTTTTCATAAGCTAAATCTGATCTATGCGTAATATTAAAGAAAAATTTCACTCAATATCTGAGTTTAGGAGTTAACAACACACAATATAAATATTAGATTCTATTTTTCAATTAATTATTATTTGTATTAAATATAACAATATCTACTGATCGACACAAAGAATTAATAGCTTAATTGTGACGTTCAATAATGAAATTATTAATAACGTGAAACATGTTAGATACTTCAATGATTTTCAAAATCAAATAAGCATAACTTCGCTATTTTTGGTAGTTCTTGGGACAATTTATGAAAGAGGGCGTCACAACCTAAGAAGAAATATCTAATGAAAAAGACCAAGTCAATAATAATGAAAACGAAAGATAGAATGCGACACGAGAGACAAGACAGCGGTACCGTTAGACAATATAATACGAGAGTCAGAGCTAGGCTATTTTGGTTAATGAAAAGTAGCCAGTGACTACTTGTCAACTCAATAATTAGAATATGATTATTGATCGAAAACTGGATCATCTAATATTGACGGCCATCAAATAATCATGTACTCTCACAAATACGTTCAATTATTCATTAATAACAAATTTATTGTTGAAATTGCACCATATTTTGATTTGATGCCATTCATTGCATAAAAAACTTTCAACAAATATCCAGACGATTTACAAGCTTGTATTTTTGTTTCCAACTCTTTGACCCAAGACTTATTTCTAGATAACTCTCCAAATTTTTGTAAATTATAAAGGATTTCGTTAAGGAGCAAATTTGGTTCATCTCTAGAATTAATCTTATGATCATTTGCTCACATGAGTGTAGAACAAAACCTCAGTTCGTTTTAATTTTTCTATTTCTACATAATAAAATGTGTAAACAATTGGACTTCATAAAAGTTTTTGATTATAACTTTTATAATAAGAATAATTAAAACTTGAAACTTTGTGACATTTCTGAACAGTATTTGGAAATTGTTTTCGTGTCATTCGATTCTTGTTAATTTTTTCTCTTAAAACATGACGACCTACACAACTGAAATGTGAATATTTATCGTTAAACAGAATTATTTATATAAAATGAGCCGGATTATTGGGGAAGAGATTGATTGGCTCTCTTACAGTCCTGATTTCAATCCCTGTGATCTTTATTTATGAAGATTTTTAAAAGATAAAGTTCACATACAGAATCCTCAATTCTTGGAAGAACTGAAAAACATCATTTGAACTGAAATTTTCAATATTCCGAATGGTGTTCTGAATGACGTTACTGATAATTTTCAAGTTCGTTTGCGTCATATTCATAATGAAAATGGATGGCACATCGAACATATTCTAACATAATCTCCCTTCCATTCTAATCCTAATCCATTATTCCTTACCTATTTATTAAAAGTTTAATGTAGAAATATTAAATAGTTTTTTGAGAAATAAATTTTTACCTAATGAAGTCCTTTAATTTATTAGGGGTACCGGAAAGAAGCCGCGCATTGAATGACAAAAAATTAATTTTATTAAACTAATTGTAATTAAATTCTAATCGATTATATATTCGCCATCATTATCGATGACATCTTCGCATCTCTGTATCAAATCTCAGGCTCTGACCGCAGGACATCGTTGTCCAATAAAACTGGTCGACCGGATTTCGGGCGATATTCCAGGCTATAGTCACCTGATCAAAACCTACTGAACCACTCCTGACATTGACGGACACTCAATACTTGGCCATAGATATCGCAAATGTTTTTGGCGGCCACCGTTGCATTAGATCCCCGGCCGTATTCATAAAGTATACAATGCCGGATGTGGTTCTTATCGGGTTTTTAGTCAGACACTGGGTTGGACACAATTTTTAAAATAATTATTCACAAAAAATAAATGGTTAATATTGCAACTTTCAATTAAGAAATGGAATCGATTTGTAAAAAATTGAATTCTGATAATAAATTATGTGCTAATTATGTCCATAAAATGCGCGGTTTCTTTCCGGTACTCCTAATACACCCTGTACCATGCTTTAAAATTTAACCTATGTTCAAATATTAAATCTCAAGCCCGATTCTGCTACCCAATAAGTTAATGGCATTCAACTCGTTTTTTAATCAAATTGCAGTCTGACCCAGCTATTGGCAACTAATTTTCAATGTAACGACGAGTCCTATGCGTCACTAGTGCTAAAGAGTTCAGATATTGTCAATAATTTACAAGGCAAGCATAAAATACTCAGTACCCACTTATCAGCAAATAGACACGAACTTGATGAATTTTAAGCTTTGCTAATCCAAAAACGAGAGGAATCGTCCAAAATTTTCATCTAATCGTATTTAACTTTCGTTTTATTGATTATGATTATCAATTGAATTGGTTAATGCTCATTATCAAATATGTATGAATACTGTATGAAATATGAATGTATGTGTATGTTATTCACATATACCATAGTCGGATGTCGGCAACGCATTTTCGATGTATCGACGAGTTGCTGATACCTGGATCAGACTTAGGTTACAGAGATTTCATTTATTATTTTTCATAACAGAATTTGCTTAACATTTGGTATAAATTTATTCTTATAATAACTAAGTTTTTTAATGAATAGAATTTAGAGTATTTTCTAGTGAATGGAAATTTTGAATTTTGAATTTCGAGTTTCGACCAAAATATTTGATCGAGTTTCAAGTTATTCTAATTGAAAAAATAGCCAAAAATTCAAATATGGCATTTACTAAAGTTATTTATAACCACAATTTTTTATCAAATATTTTCATTTAAAATAAGATGTTTTTATTAAGAAAGACGACTTCATTAATAGATTTTGGACTTAATAACGATCGTCTTTTACTAACTCCAAGACCAGTTTTTGAGGACATTCCTTCAGAAGTAACAGAAATCAAAACTATAGATATGTGCTATAAAATGATTCAATGTGTTACTTTTAGCAATAGAGATGTGTGTATTTTAATGCATTTGTTTAAATGGTTAAATTTTAAATTACATTTTTAAAAATGAAGTATTTTATAATAAAACACACACTAATTAATAAAACTCGAAGACTCGAAATTTAAACTTGAAACCCAATCGAAGCATCGAGTTTCGAGTTTGTTCATCCATACACTAGTATTTTTAGAAAAGGAAGATTTATGAATAATTATTTGCGAAAGTCAAAAGTAGACTTGAAATTTGTAGATAATGGTAAATGGATTAGTCATCAAATAAGAATACTAAAATTCTTTCTGATTGAAGTACCACTCGAACCCTGATTTAAGCACTTTTCCGACTTGTATGGATATTCCAGATAAATTTTTCTGTGCTTCAAGCAATTTAGGCGAAGTATTAATCTTTTAATCATATTCATTTAGACTATTGGTCCCTTGTGTAGTTCGATCAAACAAGTCGTAATTTATATAGCATTGAATCCCATTTCGATATTCTTTCAGACTTCTATCTCTTTCTCATTTCGTTCACAACCCTTGCTATAAGTTGTTTATGAGCGACATCACATTAGTTTTGGATTTTATAGATCTGTTAACAAAAATGAAAGATTTTCAACGGCTCCAGAGTTACATGAAAGAGATAGTGATGCAATCGAAAGGAACCTTGATAACACCATACTTTCGGGTAGCTCTCTGCTTATTTCTATCGTATAATAAAATCTAAAGACTTTATAGGGATAGCTTTGATAAAGTTTTTCTACACTTTTATTCTGAGTTTGAACTCATAGTGAATCTCGAGCTTCAATAATACTATAGCTATTATTAATTAACTTATATTCATGGCTAATATGTACTTATATATAAAGGATGTCTCATAAGTAAAAACAATGACTTTGACTATGAATTAAGTAAAATCTAGAAATCCAAAACTGAACAAACTTGAGTAACAGACACACACTAGTCCTTCATATTTATAAAAACAATGACAAACATTTCATTATAAAATATTTATAATAAAATAAGTTACAAAAGTTTGTTTTCATTGTTTTTACTTGTGGGACATCCTTTATATATGCAAAACCTAAATTTCTAGGAATTGTTTATTGGAAGCTTATTTTGTAATCTCTACATATTTTATACTTTTAGTAAACCCAAAACAATGTAAACTCGATGCACCTGTTCAAAATACGCGTCTGGAGTATAATATCTACATACTATTTAAGAGTAAACCTTTCTCCTAAGAAATGGTCTTCATCATAAAATTCGTGTCTACTCCCTTAAAAATTACATTTTAAATAAGCTTTGCAGTACGTATTTTATTATTTTGCTGTGAATGTCTAAGTTGAGCAATAAATTCATAATGTATATATAATTGCCGGATCTCATAGATCAATAGTTTGTTTAGTGAAAAATAATAGACTGGTAATATTTATCATAAGACTACTTATTTCACATTTTTCATAAATTCAGATTTTTTACAAGCTATCTTGAGAGAGAGAGAGAGAGAGAGAGAGAGAGAGAGAGAGAGAGAGAGAGACTTATGCATGCCTTCCGTTTTCCCTTAAGATAACACTTTTCGTTTGATTGTCCAAAGACTTAATTGAATTTATTTTCCGGGGGAGGTTTTTTTCTAAAAACAGAAACATTTAAAAATTAGGTGAAAACCAAAAACTCCAATAATAGATCACGTCATAGTAGACAAATTATTCGATTTCAAGTCTGGTCTTTGCCAATATTTATCTTCATGTTCGAGAACCTGTCGCGATATCTCTCAAATCAAGAGTAACGATGCATTTAGATCTACAAAATGAATGGATTTCGACATCTTTCCTGGTGAATTAGATTTCGATCTAGTTTTGTGAACTTTACATGTAGATTTAGTAGATTTTATTTCTCAATATGGGTAAAATTTTCTGCAAACAACAATTTGCATCTAAGCTGTGTACAAATCCAGTTTGATAGTCCATTGTTACTATAACTATAGGAGTATTTGAGGTCTCTTCTGTTTCAAAGTAAATTCGAAGATGAAAATGGTTTCTTTTGAAGAGTATTAGAATATTGTTGATTCATTAACATACTCGTTAATAAAATATAATTTTTTGCTTTCCAGAATAGCCTGAAATCTTTTTTCAGAATCTATAATAAAGATAGCTGCTATTGTGAAATTTATAAGTTTGAAAAACATCTCTAAATAAAACCTTTGAATAAATCATATATCATTTCAAGCGAATTACTTTCCGTTGGTTTATCACGAATCGCAAATAAGAATCACCAAAGTAATGAATACAATAATAATGAGAACTATTCTAGCAAATGTTTATTTTATTTGTGGAATTATATTCTATTCAATAATAATTCTTTGGTTTTCTTTATTGATTTAAGAAAGATTGACTAAAAAAATCTTTTATAAACTCGTTGATAAAAAATGAATGAATAATAAAAGTCAATATGACCCATTACATAAGTATACGAATGAAAATATTAAATATCTTTTAAAACAAACATTTGGAAAATAATAAACTATTTTCTTAAACTATGAGTAGCAAATCCTCTACTTGATTAATGGTCTCAAATTAAGTAGTTTGTATTGAATGAAGTCAATGATACGGATTCGTTCTTATACGAAGTTAGTGATTTCAATGCATTTAGAACTCATATTTGAATCAATAATATGTCATTTCAGGTGAATAACATTCTTTTGGTTTACCATCAATTATAGTAAGAATCGCAAGTATTAAGAGTTCAAAGAGAAGATTGCTAAGTATGGAACTATTGTTTCTGTTTCAGGTACTATATTCTCTTCAGTGTTAGTTCTTTCGCTTTCACGACAAAATAGTTTTGTAACCTTAGTATCCTATTCAACAGTTGTAAAAAAGAGGTGAATAATAGTGACATACGCGATTAAAAATATTTTTCAACAAACCATAAAACCTACGGTCAGACTAAGTAAATTCTCGACATTTTTATCATTGAATTCTTACACAAATCCATTCCTTTGGCTTTCATTTCTGTTCTTTGCGACCACAACAATTCTTGTTGTCATTCTTTATCCATCAAAAGGCAGACTTGAATAAAATTTCTTCATATTCTGTAATATTTGTGTAATTCCATGAATGCGTCCAATTCTTGTTGAATGATGTATTTGTGACTAAAATTACATTACTTTATGATATCTTGCTATTAGGTATATATATATATGAGGAGATACTCTGTAGTTCAAAACGACTCTGGTTTATGGATATATCTCTAGATTCTCAACCTACTTGGCCAAAACTCGCTCCAATTCATAACATCATATTCATGCAAATTGTAGGGGACTTCGAGATCTGCTACAATTGCAAAAGAATCTGACTCATCTCCTGAAATGACATAGTAAACTTGTGCCTTATATCCTATTTCATAAGCCCAATATGTTACTAATTACTAATTTTTGCTTATCAGTACATTTATTACAATTTAAATCGCATTCTAGATTCGTATTCTCCAAGATATAATATTTTTTTAAACGTTGACCACAAGCTGTATTCAGGATTTGAATTGAATTGAGGCTTTTATAAGTAATTTTGAATTTAATAGAATGTCAGCTGTCCATTAAATTATTAGAATATTCTTAAAAATCACAACTAAGCGAAGAATGTTTAATTTTATCGTCGATTCTGCGTTCATGCGATAGATTTTGATTTGAATTTTGAGTAAATACAAATCGAAGTAAGGCTACCAGTTCTCCAAGATTAGACCGGAGTCTCCGATATTTGAGAGTGTCTTCCGGTTTGAGAATTCAATATTTACCTGTTTCTCCGGTTTTCACTGAAATATTTTGATAGGACAAATTTCTTAGATAATTGATAATGTAGATAAATTTCAAAGGTAAAAGGCTTTGAAGCAAACATTAAACACCATCTGCTTTTCAGTTCACTTTTTCTTTCATATACTTAATTTTAAGCTTAAATCAATCTTTCAATTGGTTTCATATCAAAGTTTTGAAAGAAGTCTGTATAACATTTCTTAACATTAAGTTTAGTAAAATTATTCAAAGTTAGTTACAATAAAAAATTTCTAGTGTTTTACTAGATTTCAATATATTTTAGAAAATTTTAAGCTAATTTTTTTATCAAATTAATTTAATTAATCAATTTATTTATGAAAATGATTAATAGTACCAGAACTTCATATGCTAATGATCTTAAAGAGGAAAAGTTATTTTATCTTAAATAATGAATGGTTATGAAATGTTTTAATATTTTTAATATATTTTTTTGTCATTTAAATTTAATACTTCTTTAAAACTATCTTAATAACTTTTTTTCAATAATTTTTTTTAAAGAAAACATTTTGATTTTTGTTTGCTGTTAGAGTCGAACTGACATGGCACCCGTAGTTGAAAGTCATTCGAGTGAATTGAATCGAAATATCTGTTTTCGCAAGACACCCCTAGGTTATGATCATAAAATACAAAGTGAATGATAATGATTGCGAAGAGCTTCATAAAAATAAGCATTCTTTAGTTTTTATGGACAGAATTCTAAGGCAACTTGTTTTTAAGACAAGAATTTTCTAGTTAAAACAATTTAACAGTTTGTTGTCCTTTGCTTTTATTACTATTAGTATATACACGCTATTATCCGCTAGAAATTAAATTATGAAAAAAATTATTTGTTGGATTTAAGGCTTATTGAAGTAAGAGATTCACTATTAGTTCAAATTTTTATGAAATTTATTGAAACAAAACTGCAAAAATGACCAAAGATAATTGTTTATTATATTAATAACCCATTAATTAGCCACAGCCATTCCTTTCACTAAGACGAAATTAAAACCTAGGAAAACTTCAAATATTAGTCTGTTTATGAAAATCTTATTCAAAGAAATTTTTTCCACAAATAAATGACTATCTCAAAGTTAGTACGCCATTGACATAAACATCGAATATTGTATTATTGAAGCGCGAGATTCGCATTTAATCCAAATCTAAAACAAATATATAGAAATAAAACGTTATTAAAGGAACTGCAAGAAAGCTATTGGATAATGTCAGATAGTAGAAATCAATTAAATGCTGTCTTAAAGATAAATGTTAAAATTAATTCTAATTACATCGATGACTAATTCATATAGATCTGGAACGGTTAAAAACTTAAGGGTTTTAACAGTAAGAAATACAAATCAATCGACATCAAATCGATTCGAGAAATATTGAGCTCAACAATGAAAACGAAATGTGGAGAAAATGGAAATGTGAAGACAATAGTGAAAAAAGGATCAAACGTTGTGTGAGTCATGAGATTTTTGATCAGAGCAAAAGTGAGATCAAGAATATCAAAGAATACGATCAAATTGCTATCGATTCCATTATTTCGAATTCGGGTGACTTGATTAAAAGATTTTGAGGATTCATGTTCAGAATATCCACATCATTCTGATGAGTGCACAAAACTCATGGAAGAGTTGGTAAGTATTCTGAATGATGTCTGAAAATACTGAGTATTAAAACATTTGGACTCCTGACATCACCAGAGATAGTTCTCGTTATTATAGAACTCATCTTTTTGGTGGTTCCTACCGTTTAGTGTCAGTCCGAATAAACCAGAAAAAAGTAATTCACTTGAAATGACATAATTCATCCAAATAATTAACTTTAAATATATTTTGATTCTTAGGCTTCTTATCTTCAAGTGTCGAGACTGAAAAAGTTTATTTGATAGGAATTTTGAAGAAACTTTTACTATGTAAAGGGACTTTCTGAACATGCTATACGTTATAATGTATCCAAATAGCCTGTTTAAAGGGGAAAAACTTTCGCATAGTGAAAGCGTGCGCCTAAGTACTAATGAGAACTAGTGCAAAACTTATGCGAATTTCGTTCTAATTTTGTTTATTTTTTATCCTTCGTAGAGTATTCGGAAAGTTCCCTTACCACCGAAAATTTAACATTATTCCACGGGATTAAAGATTCTTGCTTAAACTTGAATAGAGAAAGGTAAAACAGAAGTAGATAAAAATTATTACATAAGACATGTAAAAGAAAAATCCAGGGCCAATGGCTTTAACCCACGAATTCGATTTAAAGCCTTTTTGTTTAGTATATGATTTCATCATTAGAACTTGCATGAAATAATTTATTTTTACATGCACTGAAAACTGTATAATTAATAGGTTTACGGCGTATTCCTATGAATACAAAAATAGTTTGAAATCAAGCCGTGAATGAAAAGAGAATTCGTGTTTGTGGTAAAAGTATTTTAATCGTGAGGAGACTTTCAGAACACCCTATAATTTCTTTATTAAGAATGCTTTAAACTTGAGCATACTAAATGAGTTGAAAATATTGTACAATTGTACAAATGAAGCGACAGATTGGCTTTAGGTTTAAGTTTATACAAAGAACAGAAATCTTGTCAGTTGTAACTTTGATTCGAAAGTAGGTAACTTCTCTACCAGTGGAATAGTATATCTGTTAGAGCTGCTGAAAAGGCCTATATTTTATTACTGGAGCACGAGATCTGCAATATTCTCTAAAAGTACATAGAATTAAAATGTTAAAAATCTGCATTAAAACAGTTATAAAATTTAAATAAACTATTATTCAATTGAAAGTTGACTAAACCTAAAATTTGATCAATATCCTTTTGATTCTATCCGTGGCTATCGTCTACAACTCCAGTAGAATCCAAGATTAGTGTTGAAAGTCTTTACCAAAGCTATACTGATCCATCCGATCGTAAATGTAAAGAAATAGTTAGTTCAACGACACCTGATGTCATGAAAGAAGTCGAACAGAAATACAAATGTAAAGCAGACTAAATGGATGTATAATCTCCTCAAACGATACTATCACGAAATCTAATGCTGTTTCCATTATAACTTTTATGAAGCAGAAATTCGTCAAATGCAAAATCTTTATTCGGATTATGATTTGAAAGATGTTTATGATGAGTCAATTTGAGATTGTCTTACGAGAAAGAGAAGAGAAAAGACAATTTTATAGAATGTCCTTATCATTCGACTCAATGCAAACAAATAGAATTGCAACCATTTTCGACTTAAGGAAGGCTACAGTCAGTCCAAAGAAAGTCAAGTCAAGTGTATATAATTTTTTAAAATGAAAATACAAGTGAAAATGTTATGAATGAAATTATTTAAAATCTTTGACTTATAAACTCTTTTATTGTTTGCAAAAATTGATTGATAAGATGCTATAACTTTGTAAAATATGCAATCATTTTATCCCATAAGCCTCACTTTTGTTTACAGTAGTAAGATTTTAGTTTTTGGCTCGTCTAAAGTGACTGAATATATTTCAAATGTGTTAATTTAATAAATAATTATGCATTTCAAACGAATTACTTTTATCCTGTTTATCACTACTCATAATAATAATAGAAACAATAAGAATCACCAAAATAATAAGCCTAATAATGATGCGAAATATTTCTATAAATATTGATTCACAACTGAAATGTTCAATAGCTTTCGTATTCTGTCGTTAAATAGAAATGAAGCTCGATTTTAACAACCGTATTTTCAAATGAAATTATAATTAATAATAATATCTTTTAACCTAATTCTTAGCCTTCAAAGATTACTTTAAAATATATTTTTTAAGTATCAATCATTACTTAATATGTGGTTAAAACGAAGTTTTCGCCATTGTTTTCAAGTCTGAATTATTACTCCAACTTTTTCTTGTTGAGACGATTCTCTCACTAAATTTAACTGATTTTCAAATTTGCATCAAAAAGCGTTGAATATAGTGAAAACTTCTCCCAACCTTTCCTTTAAACTATATTCAAGCGATAAATACTTTTTTATATTATTTTCGAGTAAGTTTCATTGTCTTCGGTTTTAATATAAGCTGAAAGTCAATCTTTTGGCGAACAAACTTCTGGGTTGTTCTTCTATAATGATCGATCGAAATCTTTTGGACAAAACCGATTGATTTGTAGTGGTAACTTTTTCAATCAGTGCCAAAGTTTAACACTTATATCTTGTCTCTCGATTCAGTACGAAATAATACCAATCCAATTGTTTTGAATTAAACTACAGATAACTCCTTTAGTTAATTCGTTTCGAGAGTTTTTACCTTTATTTTCCTTATAGTCGACACATTTCTGGGTTATGGTAACCGAGTTGATAGAGCTCGTTATCTTTATGAATGTTTGAATTATTTACGAAACACAATAAGAGACTCAATGTTTATGAAATGAATTGTATTCTTGAATTCCTTATGTACATAGTTATTGTGCGTGTACTTTTCTATATTTAAAGTGTTTTTATTGTATTGAGCAGTTCATTCATTACTATTAACTCTATATGCCGCTCAATTCTATAGAACTGTATCAATTATGTTACAAAACTCCGGACCATTTTCACGATCACATTCAAAGCAAACGATAAGAGACAAAATGTTTTCTAGTATTGAACTTTTAGTTCATTTTAAATAATTATAGCGCAAAACTAAGAAAAATGATCAAATTCTAAGCGACATGAGAAGTGTTTAATATTTTAAATTGCAAAATATACTCAGATCATATGATTGACGCCTATATATGAACAGATACACAGCTATTATTTGCTATGATTCACATGCACAATTGTTAAGCGACTCAAAATTAATTAGATAATTATAGACAGAAAATCTAGAAAAACATGGACTTTTATTGAAAATGTATTTAAATCAAATTTGGTGCCACATATTTCAAAAATTTTCTAAATAAGAATAAAATGATGATAACTTATAGAAAAGATGAATTTTTCCAATTTAAAAATAATTGCTTTCAACAACTTTCAGATCAAAGCTGGGCATCAATCTTAGCAAAGCAAACTTGACGAATTCTCGGAATTGATATGGTTCAAAGAATCATTTTGACTTTATTAATTAACATTTACTACTGAGGGAATGCTAGCGCTTATTATGAGATGCATTTTACACTAAATTTACTAAAATAGCATTGTTGTCTCGCTAAGTGGTTTATTTCAATAGTTTGCCACTCTTCTCAAACCAAATAATAACTATGAATATGAGCAAAATACAAGTCATTATAATCCACATTAGAGATAGAAATAATTTCTTAATAAAAGTTTACTTAAAATATTTGGTCCCCATGTGTTTACTAAAATATGTCGACCAAATATCAAAATTTGCTTTCAGGATGACTAAAAATCTCTCCCTTTGAACAGTTGAGCTGCAAATATCATTTTTACTTCTTTTATATAATAATTAAAATATGTTTTCCTTACTATTCTCTATAGTTAACGATTATTTTTCGGCTACTCTCAGTTCAAAAATTTGATGACATTTGTATCTGCTTTCCGCAATAATTTTCCTTAATATACTCGGGATTATTATCTGTGAGTCTTATATCTTAAAATGAATTCATAGCTAGCTGTCAATTGTCTAATTCCGCTTGACTATCAAGTTACACATGAATTCATGAAATGCTTATGGTTTTCAATGAGATTTCATAATAAGATTAGCATTTGTTTATGAAAACAGTTATATAATTATTAATTTCATGCTTAATATTCTGATTAAATAATACCCTAAATTCAACTTATCATCCTTTCAACCCTTTTATGCTTTGAATTATATTTAGTATTCATTTCTATCTTATATATAGGATATGAATATTGGCAAAATTGGTGTCAATGTTAGCTTTGAAATAGCGTTTAGCCTAGAAACCTTGACATGTATATAGAGAAACAAATCCAACATTAAGCTTACGTTCTATGAATAGCTATAATCATATCCTTATCTAAACATAAATATATAGTGTTTATAAGAATGAACAGCAGGTTATAAATGAAATTTCAGCTCATTTGGGGAAATACCGATTTTGGTATATATCTACTATTCTAGTTCTGTTGTATGACCAGAAACGCCCTGATTGATAGTCTTCTAGCTGTTCTCTACTGAAATGTCATCTTTTTCTTTGCGTGTTCTGATTATTTGTCAGATTTGAAGCCCTAGTTCTGTGAGAGAGACAGCACTCTTCATGTTGCGATTTGTACGACTTTTTGAATGTATCATTTGAGGTGAAGTTCAAACTGATTAAATATATATATCTTCTTTCTCTGTTGTTGTTAATCCGAAGTAACAAAAATGATTTATTGAGCTAATTCAATCAGAATGTCCTGTTTCTATAGGTTTTTGATCGCAAAATCACTCACAACAAATATGTGTTTCTTGTTAATATCTTACCAGTCAGATAACCCCATATCTTTTATATGCATTTTATAAAATTTATTTTCAGAATCGCACAATTCTTAATGTATGTTTGAATGCAAAATATCTTTAGAATAGTACGCAAAAATTGATCACTTAATCTTTCAGTTTAGTCACTCTTTCTCTGACTATCAATGAAATCCCAAAAGCAAATATTATGGCAGCAAATTATTATGAATTGATGCGAAATCTATAATAATCTGGTTATTTTTTTGAGAGAAGGAATGTTTCATAGCAGTTAGAATAAGAAAAATTGCATTTAGCCAACAAATATTCTACATATTCCTAAAGATAATTTCTATTTCTGGACCATGTCATGAATTTTTTTGTCAGTTATTAATTTATTACCCGCTCAGAACCAGTTGGATATCATTTCTATGCAATTCAATCCATCAAATCCTATCTAATATTTTATAACGAAATTATAGATTTTAATTAAGAAAGAAATGAAAGGAATTTCCATCTGTTTATAGAAGAGTCTTTTATAATGTTATGTCATGTCATCTTTTGTCATGTTATGAATCAACATATTTTCAGCCCTTTATTGCAAAATTATATGCCTTTCAATTTGACATATCTTTGAGTATTTCCGTGCGTCACATCATTTCACTATTGATAATAAATAAAAAGTCATTTAATTTTCGCAATACTTCAATAGATTCTCAGTTATCGTAAGAATGAAAAGACCCCGAATTTCAGTATAATATAGTTATGTCGCCTAATTTCTAGTATAACACAATCTATTATAATATTTAGCATTTCTCTATTCAAGGTTATTGTCAAAAACTTTTAGGCGTTCAAGTTTTTGACCCAATTTTAGTGTTTTTTGTAGAAGATTTAAAGTGAGATAATGTTTGCATAATTGTTCGATTAGACATTTTAGTTACAAGACTCTTTCAACTTTGATGATAAAAAAGAAAAACTATATTCATTAACACTTATAAATAGGTTTAGAAATCAAAAGAGATGATCAATTTTTATTATATGTTTAGATAAGCTATCATCAGTTTTAATAATAATTACATAATTGATGAGGTGTTTAATTAATTTTCTATATTATAAAAAGGAGTGCATTATATTATGATTAGATTTTATGTATTATATAAGGATTTTTGGGTCATGCAAAAAATGATTCAATTTTTTTGTATTTTTCCAAATTTTTATGTTAATTGACTTTCATAGCAATAATTCTAAATAAGTTAATAAATGTGATAGACTTTTACGATTCCAAAGCTATCGAGACATAAGATCCATTTTTAGGTAGTTCAGCTTCATCTACAATTGCATTATTAGTGTTTGGATTCGGTGGACTGGTTCTTCGTTTAGGGTTGGTCTTAGTGCTCGAATTTCCCAATTTCAATAGTCGTGGGTTCGAGAATATGCTTCGATTATTTCTGAAGCGTGCTCTATGAAAAAAATTCAGTTTTCAAATTAAACAAATTTTCATCAAAGCTAAAAATCCTAAAAGTGATCAGAAAACTGACTTCAAGCTGTGCTTTGAATCTCGAATGTTTTCTGCTTTGTTCAATGTTTGAAAAATTTCATGTTTTATATAATATATTATTGGAATTAAATAGTCCCAAAAAATTTTAAAAGTGACTAAGATTTTAATTTTAGCATCAATCTTGAACAATTTATTTCTATATTTCAATCTTTAAAAGTTTTATTTTTTACACGAAATGCACCTCCAACTGAATGGAAGCTAGGAAAACATTTTACTGACTGTTCAAAACTGATTAATGATTACCTGCTGAATAAGTTGAGAGCGACACACATCCCAACAAACATGACTCCAAGAACTATCATAATCGGCAACATATGAGTTCCGTCTAATTTTTGTTTTGGTGTTTCGTTAGTATTATGTTCTTCAGAACCATTTCCATCTGAAATATAATTATCTCAGTACCAATAATTTGTATTACAATTAGTAAAATAGTAAATAACATTAATTGGCATTAAGAGATAGTGACAGATTTTAAGCCTAAATATTAAATCTAAATTGATATGAACCCAAGATTTGCGAGAATCTTTTGACATTGACTTTAGTCGAGAAGGCATTTTGTATAGTAAAGTGAAATCTTCTATTCAAATGTTGAAAACTTTTGAGGCATTGAAATTTCAAGTTTCTACTATTATTTTACTGTCATATGTTTGATGCATGAACTCAACATAAATTTGAACAAAGCATCATTTTGACTAAAGCACTTTATATTCGAGACAAGTCTAGTAGTCTTTATTCGAGACAAGTCTATAGTCTTTATACGAGAGATCTCAGAAATATCAGGTTCAACGTTTGAGTAACTTGATTCTGAAATTTAAATAGTAACTTAAATAACTAATGTCCAACTGTTCATCAATTGGTTTTTCTCATCTCACTGGTAAACTAACTTCAATTTAAATTATTAAATAAACTCCTTATCTTGAGCTTAACTTAAGTTTTCTTTATCGTTAAATTTTATCCTTCATTAAGCATTTTCAAAATTATTAAGATTAATATCTTTTTGCTCAGTGTAAAACTTAATTACATGAAAGTAATTAAAAAATAATAATAACAACATAGAAGTTGCACAAAAAGTTGTATTGCATGCAACTTATACACTGCAAAGCATATTTTTCATCTTTTGTAAGCACTAGAATTTGTATCTTAATGGATATTCACAATGAAGGTTTAGTTACACTTTGAATTCAAGTGAAATAAGAAATGATCTCTAAAGAACTCTATAGCTGCATTTACTAATAAGCGAACATAGGAATACTGACTTTGTTCATCTTGTCATTTTTGACAAATTTTACAAAAAATGGTATTTAAAAAGCTTATTTCTGCAAATTGAACATAAAATCATATTACAACTGATCTTAACACGGCTTTTGATGTTGTTCTTCCTTATCCTGTAGATGAATCTTATTGATTAAAATTTAGTCAGACTCTCACTCACCGACTCTATTAATCGTCAAAATTACTAAAACAAGGACTTCATGAAGTGGATTTGACTAAACTTTTATTCTGAGGATATAACACTAAGCTTAGCATTTTATATATAAAAATGAATAAACAATTTTTGTGATACTAGTTAGTTAGTCATATTTGCTATGCAGGTAAGTGTCATTGCCGGCAAATACAAAAAGTGTAAGAACAAGTTCTTGGAAAGCTTTTCATCAAAAACATGATTACAAGTTTAAATCTAAATCCAATAAACTGGGAAAAGTTTGAGAACAATAAATAATCGTGATCATAGAAAATTATTTTGAATTTGGTTTATTGGATCACGACTTATATGTAGTATCAGCATTGTTTACTTAAAAAGCAGATATTTTCAAACCAACATTCTAACAATTTATACAATAGATCTTATAAGAAGTTTTATACAAACGCATCGATAATTCATATCTAAAAATGAAAAAACTTATTATTTATTGTTTGCTCAAAACTAATATCAATCATAAGTCAGATATTCTCCATAAGTGATATATTGTTTACCACATTCTCAACTCTAATATCTATAGCACTCAAAAGACTCATATTTTTCTGATGCCATCCCAAGAGCACAGCCATTAGATAGAAACTACAAAAATAGCACACAATACATGACACTTACCTTGGCTTTGATTGTGATCATCATTCACGACATTGCTATCAGTCTGGATGCAGGTGTTATTGTCAGATAGACTGAATCCTAGATTACAAGCGCATTCTTTATTGCGACATATCGTGTTCATTGAGTTCTGATGACAGTCTTCATCACTAGAGCATACAATTGACTCAAGATTCACATCTGTAAATGGAAAATAGGATTTTAAATCCAAAAAATTCAAAGTTAAAGAAAAGTATTTCACAGCATAGGTTCTTAAACTTCTTTCGCGACCCATTAATGGTCCACCAATCGAAAAAGTAAAAATAAGATTCAATAGCAAGATATCATAAGTGATGTACAACTGAGCCGCGGCCCGGAAAAGTTTAATAACTAATGCTTTACATTACTTTTCATACAAAACATCAAATTTATCATAAATTCTATCATTCAGTATATAATGCTCTCAGAAAGATGCACTTTCTCTGCTTTTTCTCTGATATAATACTTACTCTTCTACTATCAAAATCGGTAGCCATGACAAAAAGGCTAAAAGTATTTTTGAAAACTTCTTTTGAGAAAATTTTTTCTGCTATTCTAATAATGATAATAAAGAAGAGCTATTTTCCCCCACTTTAACTCTGTTTCTCAAATCTCTCACTCTTTTGAAAGTAAGATTTCATGTCAAGGATTCAAATAAATTAAGTCCAACATCTACAAGATTAAGCCACTACTAGATCTACTTTTCATATGAATTGATTGATTGGCTCAATATATTTTTTGGATTTGATAGAAGAAATTTTGATTGTTTGCGATATAGTTCTCACGCAGTTCCTGGAATCAGGTTTAAGTGTCATCAAGTAGGCTTTTGAATTCTTGGAGAAGTGCAAAAATTTCAGGGTTTGCATTATAAATGCAGTAAACATGTTGTTATCCTAAAAACGCTTATCAACACTGAAATCAAATTCAAATCAAACTTGAATTCAAAAAATAGAAGAAAAAATTTGTATTTCCAGTGATTTATACAAAAAACTATTGGATTCTAGGATAATATACATTTCGAGCAGAAACTGAGATAAATATAACTAGTTTGAAAACTGGAATTTTGTAATAAATCTTCCGAATAAAGCCTGAATTTCTTAACTTTTTGAAAAATTCTTATGAAAGATTTTTCTTATAATTACGCCACCGTCTGATAGTAGAAAAGTTTAAATGCCTCATAAGAACGTTGCATTCCTCTGACTTTCAACTGCTGCTACTATTTTCGTACCAAAAAGGAAAAGATTTTATTTTTCATGAAAAATAGTGAATTTGAAAGAGTTTTCTAAACTTGATTGCGATTCGAAGTAATGCACGCAAAACGTATTGAATAACTTATGAATACAATAGCATTGCATTCATTTAGTCATGAAGTATTCGAGATTTTTTTCAGACCATGAGTGCAACACGAGTACTATTCTATGAAATTCTTCGATAGAGTGGATTGTTAGTCACGAAAAGAGCAAAGCTTGTGAACTCGAAAGTATATTTATGAGTCTAACGCACAAGTTGTGCAATATTTGCAATCAATGAGTTATGAATAAAGCAACCACATTTTGTTCCCACCTTAACTGGACAAAGTAACGAATGGGTTCCCCTTCTAGTTTTCATATTAAATAATTAAATTCTTCATTACATTTAAAACCTTGAAACTGTTTATGACTACATTTTATTTCTTATTATATAATTACTGCACCGAAAAGTCTCTATATCAATAATTATTTGCCTTAAATTAAAAGCTAGTTTCAAAAAGAATCTTCATATCAACTTAGAATTTACAGAAAAAGTCAAAAGTTTGACATAAAGTGATTGAAAATTGTAGTATAAATAAGATCATTTTCAAATTTAACTTAATATAAAATACATGACACTTATTTAACAAATTAGATAGTCACCAATAATACCTTCATAAAATTAAGGAGAGAAATGAAAAGCTTAAGCTTATGCTAATTTTAATTGATCATATTTTATTAATCGCTTGATAAACGGGTGCAAACACTTTGCAAATTTAGATCTAGATACTTATGCGGACAATACATTAATTTGATTTGATTTAGATTTGACAAAATCTTTTGATCTTCAGAGAGTTTTGATTCTTCAAACTTGAAGGTGAACAAAATTAAAACTACACTTAAGAGTTAGTTTACTGAAACTTGATCCAGATTGAAACTAGACGTGTGGTCATCCTAGTTAGAGACAACATTTAATAAAACTTTGCAAATTTTGATCATGCATTCTAAAAAGTAATATTTACATTGTTGTTCTAAATTTTTTTGTATTTGAGGAAAAATGCAAATACAGAAAGTATTTGCTTGAAAAATGAAACAATTGATTCAATTGTTGGATCAAATATTGAAATAGCATCTAATATCGAAACAAATATAAATTCATAAAAATGCATTTCATATTGCTTGACCACTTATTTGCACAACAAATAAGTTATTCGCGCATTCTTAAGATCACTCGAAACTTCGCTGTCATTTAGGGATAAATCGAAAACCTTTCAAAGTATTGCTTATATTTTATTCCACGTCAACACAAAGAAACTTTTGGAATAGGTATCTGATGCTGTTCAACAATTGGTAAATCTATTCTTATTTCATGCGAGAGTTAAAAAGTTAATTGTAATCTCTCTTATAAAACAGTATCAGATCTGAAAGTCTTCCTTTAAATAAGTCTTTTTATGTCTAAACGAAAAGTATTTTATGAAATGATTGTGACATAAATCAGACTTAGTTTTAGTAAACGTCAAAATAAAAACCAAAATTCACTAAAAATTGAATATTAATGAGCTAAAAGAGTTTTCCATACAATTAATTAAAGTATAGATAATATGCTAATCAAAAAGCCTCTAAAGCTTTTTGTAGGATATATGCATTGGACACGTAAAAAGAGAAGTTAATCACAAATATTTCAATAATACTATGATCAACTATGAGTAAGTCTATTACTCATAAAATGATTCATTTGAACAGATTTTAATAATTCTATTATAGAAAATGATTTCATGCATTAATGCAATTTTTTCTGATGAAAACATAGTTCTGATTCATGATTGCTATCGCGAGTTATTTTACGATTTCATAAACAATAGAATATGAATGACCCAAAAAGTAATAGAAGTATCAAACATTTTCTTGTTTTGTGCTTTGAATAATAATATGTTTTCATACTCGAGCTCTAATTGAAATGTCAAATCCTTTGTGATGCTTTTAAAGGCTTTAATATATTGAAAGAGTGCACTACTCAATCTTCAAATCTAGAATTGAGATAATAAATGAAAAACTTAAATCAATGTAGTCCACAGAATTAGATTAAAACATCACAACTGAATATATCTTATAAGTTTTATTTGTAGCGAAATGCGTATAAACTTATAATGAATCTTACTTTTGCTCTTATGTACACAATTTTAATGAGAATCTGTAAAAATTTCTATCCGAGTAGAATGGTGCTTATTATAGCTAATTAAAGTTTAGTCGTTAAAATTAATTGTAATACATGAAAAAAATTCACAAACAATAACAATAAGGCACTGTCATTTTATTTTACAGCCACCTAGATTTTGTTAATAACCCACAGTATTTTAATTTAACACATCCGTGGTCAAACGGAATATTTGTTACAGAAACAAAAGATTAAAAATTCATTTTTCCTAAGATTCTATCAATAAGCGCACAAAGAACCAAAAAAATTTGCACCACTTTTTTGTTACACTATAACAACAGCGAATTTTATTGTGTAATCTATTTTGATAAATATAGAGTAGAGCCTTCATAACTTATATATTTAATCTTTATTTATATACAAGTAAATCAATATTCCTAAAGAACATTTATAAATGATCCCACAAATTGTTTGTTACAAATCAAAAATTTGTCAACTTTTTCCAATTTTTTTGGTTTGAAGAAAACTATTAACATTTTTTGGAGTAAGAGATAATGAAAAAAAGCTTAAGAATATTGCAATAGAGAAAATGACTTCTTCCTTATGATATTATACGTAACGAATAAAAAGTTGATGTATTCTACAATAATTCACTTTAATAGCACTTTATTTGAAAAGGCATGCAAATCATGATTTTGTTTCTGAAAAGCCGTAATAAGTGAACTTATTATTTAATATTTGATTCTTACACAAAACTACAACTATTTCTCTGCATTTCATTTAAAAGTAACCGAAATAAATAGATAGCACGCAGTCATAAAATGATTCAATCCATCATTTTTTCAGATTATCTCGAATGCAACGTAACTCTAAGCACGGAATATCAGTTTTTAACCGTTTGTATGTTTAGCTGAACAAATTGTAACTCTCAATCCGTGCTGAAATTTTTGAAAAAATTCAATTAGAGAAATAGATGACACAATTTTGGCTCGCAAAACATTTTCAACTAATGAGTTACACTCATTATTGAGTCAACTCTCGTCAGGTCACTCGTTTATGCCATATTACTTGTGACTCGTACACTGATATGTCATTAAAAGCTAGACACAAGTTTATTTACATAATCATAGCAAAAATGGATTTGCCTTTTAAAAACTTAATGAAAAACAATCTAATTTTCTAATAGTTGGAGTGTTTTGAGAAATACGTAAAAGTGTAACTTTAATCGGCTGCCTCTACAGTAAAGTTACGTACAATAGAAGTTAAAACAAAAAAGAAGGAAGTACTTCTTATAACAGATACTATTTTAATGGACGACAATTTTTTCTCCAAACGAAAAATACTCTAATCTTCCTTAATGCTGATAGTTTTAACGGAACTTGATCATCAGTAGCTTTGCACTTATTATTGTACTTACTCTTGGCTTTAATAAGAAGTTAAATCCAATATTGAATTGAGACTAAGTTTTACTAATTTATTGCATGAGAAAAACCTTGTTCTTATTTAACACGAAACAAATATATAATGCTTTAACGATATTAAATCTTAATTATTTAAGAGAGAGATTCACTTAAGATTAAGACCAGATCTAACAACCAAGTTTAGTAGCAAGAATCCATCAAGCCTTCAGTTACAATTTTGGCATTTTTCACGAATAGGTAGGGAATAATTCAATTTAATGTTTCAAAAAAATTGGTTTACTCAGCACATTAACTAAATATATTATAGTTTTGAAGCCCATCAGTTCATCAAATGGTCTCACAAGAGTTAATCAAATAAATTGACGTCAACAAAATTTGATGAGTTAGTTATATAATTAACTGACAAGATATACATGCGAGTCGTTCAAAATAGCTGTGCGAAAATCAAATCGCATAAAATTGAGTTTTTCAGCATATAATCAAAACCTAAATCAATTGGATTTTAAAGTTCGAGTTAAGATTAAAAATCTATGATCATGTCTAAAATTGCACAAGATATCGCGAAAATGTTTTATAACTATTGAATGTTAATTATGAATAGCTAGTGAAGTGGACACTAAAAGCTTCCGATCAATAATGATGTCGGAGTACGAAAAGTAATCTCTAATAGTATGTGAAATGTCTATTCATAGAAAGCTATAATGTATGAGAAGAACAATAGGATATATGCACGTCAATTATGGGCATTATATAGCTAACAAACTTATCTATTATTGATGTCTAATGATTATGTTTTGATAATATCACTGCTTATACAATATATTTTAATAGATTATGCCTGGAATTAAAACTCTTGGTTGAGGTATTTGTTCAAACGGATAGCTATGTGTAAAATGAAAGGTTATTAAAAGGTTACTTAAAGTCAACTAAAAGTTTCAATAATTAGCAGCATGAATGTTACCGAACTTTTGGGTCAGTCATTGTTACAATATTTGTTTTTTAAGCACTCATAAAGTTTTGGAAAAATGTGTTCAAAATTTTTCGATTTCTTATCAAGAGTATGACGTATTTGACTTCTAAATCACGTTTAAAAATAAGTTTTATATGAGCTTTCCTGTAAAGGCCTAAAGAGCTTTTATCCATTTAGTAAATTAATAAAATTTGATTTACTTTTCAAATATAGATTTCATGAAATGCTAGTTTAATACATAAATACATACCCAAAAACAGATTTACTAATGAAGTAAAATAAAAGCCATTAAATTGTAATTAACGTTTAGCAAAGTTTTGTACTAAAAATTGCTTAACCAGAATTCAATTCTCGCTCATTCCCTCCAATGAGAGATAAACATCAAACTAATTGCTGTACTGTTGAACTAGTAATCTATTCCCAAAAATAGTTATTTTTAATTAACTAGGAGAAATTACTTAAATATTCTCATAAGTCTTAATAATTAATCGCTGTCTAAAAGTTAATTGTTTACTATAGTATTGAAGTTTATTCAAATTAATTTATGGTAATAAAACTACTGATTCAGTACTGAGTATTCAAAAGGCAGTTCCAGATCATTATTTAAACTGAAATATTACATGTCTCCCACTCTAATGGAATCTATCCCGCAATAAGAGTTATTCTCACAAGAACTAGAACTGTATTTCTTAAAATGATTAGAAGCTAAGTAACTATTTAAGTTCAGATCAGGCCTAGAGTAAACTGAAACTCGAGCCAATTTTCGCTCTAATTCTACTTTTATTGGACGCAAAAGTAATGAAAAACTTCGCGAACAAGTTTTTTAGCTTTATTTTCATTAGAGAAGTTTCCAAATTTCATATAATAGAGTAATGTATATGAAATAAGAAGAAAGTTTCTCTTATGTTATTATTTATATCAATATTTGATTCGTATGTTATACATTTGGCACAAAAATATATTTATGCTTAACAAATGTTTCTGTAATATTTTTTATGACTTTCACTTTCATTTTTGTCCGTATTCCTTATTTCGACACTTTTATTTTCTCATATTAAAACTTATTAAACAATATCTGATTCAAAGTGGATAAATGAGTTTTCATTTGATTTGTTGATAACAATCAATTGAATGATCACTAATACGGAGACTTCAAGTCTGATATGAGGCATTAATGTGTGGTCAAAAGTGGAGCGCAACTCATGAAATCGCATTAGATATAAGAGCACTCACACAATCGTACAATAAGTAATAAACTCTAATTGATTGACTATGAAGTTGCGTATCAAAAACCACTATCTCATAGACCAAACCATATTTGATGTACTCAACACATAAACTTGGCGCTTAGGAACTTTACTAAAGTTGTGGTCTTTTTCTAACCTTAAATTTTATTTGTTTAAATTGAGAGAGTACGTTATACTTGATATTTTTTTTACAAAGCTCTCAATGGGCTTAAATCAAACACATCTTAAGATTTGTCACATCGAGTTCATCTAATGATGATTTATAACATCTTGTTAGCGCTTTTGCCCCCTAAATTGACATCTCATGACTGAAAACTACTTCAATCTAAGATTGACTAATCGTCACAAACTTAAATTCAAGTTTACAAAAATTTCTCTAGTAGATATCTATTCAAAGTTAAAAAAATGTCATCATGAGGACTATTTTTCAACCAATTTTCAAGCAATAAATCTAAAGGCGTTCCAAAAATGTGGAAAAAAATATATTGAACGTTATTGTGAAAACAGAAATGTCATCTATAATTACTATTGAGTAAGAACAAAGGAATCTAATCACAAAGACTAATATTTTGGTTTTCTATCGAGCAACAAAAGGGAAAATGCTTCAAAAACTTCAAAGAAAACAGATACAGACTTTGCAGTATTTTATAAGATTTTACATATTTTCGTATAACTCTTACCTCGTCTCTGCCGATCAGATAATTTATGACCAAAATCACCATCAACTTTGAACAGCCGATTCTGATCCAGAACCTCATTCGCATTACAATTAGTGATAAATATCATGATTAAAAAGCAATAAATCGTGAATAGAAAATTCTTCTTCCAGATAACGGAAGATGATAGTATGATAATCGAAGCGGAAATACGACCAGAATAGGAATTACAAGA
The DNA here is from genome assembly GCA_018873245.2 of Archegozetes longisetosus. Taxonomy (NCBI): domain Eukaryota; kingdom Metazoa; phylum Arthropoda; class Arachnida; order Sarcoptiformes; family Trhypochthoniidae; genus Archegozetes; species Archegozetes longisetosus. The sequence continues at coordinate 13,312,299 of JAEMBT020000005.1, forward strand.
TTTGATGAGATAACCCATGATTCTATTCCAGAAGTATCTATTTACAAACCAAATACAGTGATAGAAGTTTGCAACCACTTGTCTCTAAATGATTTCAAAAGATTCCAGTTTTTCTCTGAATAAAACTATAAAAACTTGTATCTCTTGACTTTAAAACTTTTCTGGCAAATTCTTAGATTGAATTCTTAACAGCAACACTTATAGATAACTAATTATCAGAAACATAAAAGTTAGAGAAGTTTAGCGCAAAAACTTCGGGCTTTAGCTGTAATATCAAGACATGAATTAACTCTAAGTTGACTCTTATATTGAAAAGTATATCAATAGAGTTAAGTATTGGGATGTGACAAGTGATGCAAAGACATGACGAGACAATTTAATCTACTATTGACAAAGATATAGGACAAACACACATAAATACAAGCAATAGTGGACGCGAACTAAACAAAAGTTTTTCAACCAAACTTTTGTCTGTCGACAAACACAACTCAAAATCAAATGTGAAACAAAGATTTCCATTAGTAGAAGAGGTATTTTGGCGATGACTAGAGTGCACATCACATGCTATCGGCTTCACAATTGGTCCAAATCATGGTATATGTGTTGAGCATGCGATGCATGGTTTGCAAGAATAAAGTGGAATTATGAGAATATTTCTGTATATACGTTGCATTTAGTTTTTTATCGCTTTTGTTGGTTAATTTATTGCTTTATTTTCTTAATTAAACTACTTTTAATGCCTGGAATCAATTAATTATTTATCATGAACTTCGGCGTAACTATAGACTCTCTCGGAATTATAGCTAAACTCATGCATATAATTTATTTTTACAGTTGGGTTCGAGAGTATTGTGAATTTCACTCTTATTTCAACGAGCATAAAGAGTGTTATGGTGTTTTAATGATTTGACAGCAAAATCTCTAATTCGTGTAAAAAATATACACCTTGTAAATATTTTTCTTTTAAATTTGGAAAGCTTTGAAAATTAAATTGTAATTATTTAATAACCTGATGCTTGCTGTGTAATCTGAGAGATAAGAACGATTGTATGTAAACTGTAATAGAATTTTATTGAAGATATATATTGGAATATAACACTTTAAAGCTTTGTTGTTGGGACCACTTGTATAGAACTTATTGCGTGAGCCCAAAGAACAAAATGAAGCCTCATCCTAGAAGGAAACTTTCAGATGTATCTCAAAAATTTGAACTTTCGATGGTTGCCAATTTAAAGATAATATCATAGCTTTAAAAATAATCACGGTAAAAAATGCTGAGTACTAATTTTTATATTAAATATATTAGATCAAAGTCAGCATCTCTTGAGAGAGATTTACTCATTAAACGTTTTGACCTCTTATAGCATACTTTATAGCAAATATTTGCTATAAAAGTTGTTTAACTTTTTACAAATATTCAAATTTTGTGTTAATTTAATAAGAGTTTTTAAATGTCTAATAAACAATTTTTAAAAAATATTTGCTTTAATTTTGATGTATATGCAGAATGTTCGTTAATTCGTATCCTATGTTTGAGGACTTATAATTCTAAAACTAAATTATGGATTTTTAAGGAGTTAAAACGTTTAATGAGTGAATCTCTCCCAAGAAATGCTAAACTTTGATCCAATTTAATTAATATAAAAATTAGTACTCAGCATTTTTTTATCGTGATTAGATTTTAAGTTATGATATTATCTTTAAATTAGCAACCACTAAAAGTCAAAATTTCTGAGACAGATCTGAAAGTTTCCTTCTTAGTGAGCAGAGGATAAATAACTCTATCAATTCTGTACTGTGAATAAGATAATTTCTAATTTTCAGATCTAAATACTTTCTTATTGATAAGTATGAACCTCCTTCTTCATATCAATCTTCGAATTATTAGAAGCGAAAATTTTGTCGAATGACTTAAAGATTTTGATAAATGCTAAAGAAGCCAATTGACTATTATTCAATCGATATGTATAATTTCATTTTTGTTATGACTAAAGCATTTGATAAAATAATTTTTGATACCTTTCAAACGACGACACATTCAATCTTTAGAAATCTTATATTAAGTATGAGATGAAAACTGTTAAGATAGGTCTTCAAAATCTTTCTTTAGATGTCAAATTCTCTGACTTGGCGATCCACGAGTAGGCCATAAAAAGTAGTCTGAAAGCAATTGAAATAGAACAAAAGGAGGCCTGGGAGTCGTGTTCAACGTAAAGCTTGCAAACAGATATCAAATTGAACTGTAAATATAAGTTTGGTTCTACTGTTGAATTCGTGCTTATCTCAATCAATCTGATTAATGAGTGTAGTACAATAATAAACAAAATGAAAGTTGAAACATAGAACCATAATAACAATTCAGCAAAATATATGTATTGTAGTGGAATTAAATTCATTTTATAAAGAATTTCATCTAAATACTTTGTCAATTTATTTAACTCATTTAAATCAATGACTGTATGCATGACTCTTATGCAACGTTTATTTGTGATTTTTCAAATATTTTAGATAAAGATATCTGATAACTTACTTTAAAGCTGTAATTTTAATAAAAATATCAAAAGCAAATTTATCTCAAAGTTATCTGAATAGTTAGTGAAGACATAAGATAACTGATGGGTAGCAAAGATGAAAGTTAATTAATGGAAAATAGTAAACATGAATGCCATTAAATTTTTCAAAACTTTATGTTTAGGGAAATAGAGGCCTAAAAGAGAAGAATCAGTCATCAGATTTGTTGTTTATCTTTTATGATTGATATTCCACTTAATTTGTATGTTGTTGAACTTTGATGCTGAGCAAAATCAAAGTTTTCGCACTGTTTGCGTTGCCTTCTGGTTGAAGGAAGTCTTAAGTAAAGTTTATTTTCTGAATCGAATATCTTTTACGATCAATAAATTTACATTCAGTTCTCTTTCGATAATAGAATGAATCACTTTTCTTGCTGGTAAGTTAGGAAAATAACTGGTAAATCATTCGTTATTCAGTTTTAAGATAAGAAAATATTTGTTTTCATTCAGTTTCATAATTAAATAAATGGATAAAAATTCAGAAAAGACATTTTTATAAATTTTAGTTTTGAAGAAGTTTACAAAAATTGCTCATTTTTGGAAAATTCCTAAGAAATGCTCAGTTTTGTCAGCTTAATATTGATGTTATTCTACTACCAATATAGTTAAACAATATTCACGACTGGAACATGATAACTCTCGTAAACATGTCTGATATCAAATTTGCTGACCTGAAACAAACCATTATTTAATACAATGTTTTCGATTTCATTCTCTTGCTTTTACCAATTGTTTTGCACACATTAGGCTTGCCTCATCAGTTACTGTCACTAACTTTCCGGGATTTATTTTCTTGTAATCAAATTTTTTGCTGCCTGAAAGCAAGTAGTCAATAATACAAACGTTCATTTATTTCAAATAATATTCTGTATTCTATAGAAAAACTTTCAAAATACCATTTTTTGAAAGTCAGGAAAGTTTTTAAGATAAGAGAGAAATAACGTTAATCAAGATAATCAATTATTTCTATTTTTAGCATGGTTATTGATTTGCAAAATGAATTTTATTCAAAATTTCTTTGCTTACGCACAAAATTCTTATTCATGGATCTTAAACACATCGATCAATTTGAGCGATGCACAAATATTAAGGGTGAAGCTATTTTTGAGTTAAAAAATATTACAACAAATTGTGATTAGGCTTAAGGCCTAGAATGTGGAACAAACACACCGTAAAATTGTGAAACAAGTCTTTTCTATTTCTAACATACATGCAATTCATGCATTGATTCTTAGAACAAAAAGATTTATTCTTACCCCAAATTCGATTTCCTGGTTCATAGAATTGTATTCTTGTTAACTATAATGCCAAAGAATAGATTGCAATTGGAAAAATCGGTTTTAAAACTTTATATAACTTTGTCATTCTTTAATCCATTGAAATTCTATATAGAATTCTATAGATTCACAACTTTTTTGAAGTATTTTCAAAGCCTTAGAAAAAGTTATTAGACTTTAATTCCTTGACTATAAGTCCCCAAATCTCATTTAAATGATTTATTTTTCTGCATACAATGCATTTTAATGACTCATTTAATAGTCATTGAATTCCATTTGAATCCTAATAAATCCTAAGGATTTGCAAAACTAATGCATTCTATGATTATTATGACTACTCTTTAAATGAAATATGAACTATAGGAACACCAGAAGTTCTCTTCCATAGAAAATACAGAGTTCTAAACATGAGCTAGAGTTAGTTAATAAAATGTTTTTATGTGATTATCTTCACTAAATATAAAATTTATTAGTTCATATAATTTACTAAACAAGAGCTTGTTGTGGAATACAGATCAGAACTTTTGCCATAAGTACTCATTAGAATTAAAAATTGCTTTTTCTCACATAAAATCTGATATAATACTCATTACACGTCATTATTTAAGATATAATGAATTGACTCGTAATAAACATTACTAAAAACAATAAGCAATGAATATCCTTCAGTTTACGTTATAGCTTCTTTTAGTTAACTAATTCCAGCTTATTAGATAGCTAAGACTAATTTTCAAAATACGAAGCATTCTAAGTTGAGTAAAATCTAATGAAATTGTTATTACATATCATTAAATAAGATGTAATTGATTGAACTTGGGTGAACGTTACTGGATAAAATTGAATGATATGTAATGGACCCCGAAAAGAAACCGGTGATTTAATAGATAATATAATGTTAATAAATCGCCGGTTTCTTTTCGGAGTCCCTTATATATTAAGCTTTAGCTTGTTATTTTATATATTCTCTATAACCACAACTTTAAAAGCGAAATTGGATTAAATGTTCAAATGAAAATTGAATTAAACATGTGTTTTCAAGAATAAAAGATTTATTTGAAACTTTGATTTAAGTTCGAATGTAAAATTCAAAATTGTCGTACCGAAAATAGAGGCCAACAAACTTTCGACAATCTGAAAACAGGCTGTTATCAAAATGATGATCCTTTTCCTCATGAACTTTTTCTTCTCTTTTTAAAGCTGTGCTTTTTCTTACACTCTTCTCTCTCTCTCTCTCTCTCTCTCTCTCTCTCTCTCTCTCTCTCTCTCTCTCTCTCTCTCTAGTTAAGAACTCAATTTTTCACAGAACAATGAACAGAATGAGCAGACGATAAGAATAAGTGATGTGAGTTACAGTGAAATATATCGATTTGCAGTCCAAAGCTTTTTGTAGTTAAAGGATTGGCCCTTATTTGTTATCTTTAGGGGCCAATTTTTATTTTCCTGTTTTGATTTATTTATTGTTGTTAGGCTTTGTATTCGTTGATTATATATAATAATATATTCGGAGAAAAAGTGCGCACAAAATAAGTATGCATATAATACATACATAGATTGTTTTCAAAAATTATCTGAGTGCATAAACTAATTGCATAGTTATTGTAGTTTTTGGAATTGAATATACACTGTCAATATTTTTTAAAAATGCAAGAAGTGGCCACAAGAACTGTGTGTATTATACAATAGTTCGAGTAGAAAATAACGAACAACTTGAAGGAAAACTCGGTAGTAGCCGAAAACCTAACAAATAAAAAAAAGTCGAAAAATACGTTGGAAAAAATATGAACACAATTTGTAAAAGTTTTTTAAATTGGAGAAAGAACTAAATGTTTGGGATAAACTGCTAAAGGTTATTTAGTTAAATATGAAGTCAAAAATTTGCAAAGGATAACCACTTCAACAAATAGTCAAAGCCAAAAAACTCAAGCAAAGAAAATGTTTAAATAGGTTAAGAATGGGTACACTTAAGGCATGATTAACAGCACATACTGTTGAAGACAACGAAAGTTATTTCACAATTTATGGTTCAAATGCATATAAAACTTAGAAATATAGAGATTTTGGGTTTACAAAAAATTATATATTCTGGGGAGAGGGAAATGGGCAGCCGGATTAGTTCAACAATTGATCAGAGAAGTTAAAAAAGCAGTACAGAAACTATCAGAAAGCTATTTCTAAAGCCTGTCATCCCGTACTAAAAGTTGAACACTGATTACTATGGACAAAAAACCACTATCAGCAACCAACTAAACTAAAATTATTTATCTATTATTGCGTTAATCTATGTGAAATATATTTTACTTTAATTCATTAATAAGAAAGTTATAAACAATTGAATTTTATGCCGATTTTTTCTTCGAGCATAAAAGATAAAATAAGTTGAGATTGAGTTTATAAAGTTACCATTTTCCACTATAATTAGTCGAAGGAAGTTTTTGGGAAGCTTTTTCTATATAAAAGTTTAATTTCTTTAAGTATTTTATAATTTTATTATTTTTTCCTGTGACTAGGAACAAGTCTAGAGATATTTATGAAATTCTATAATTTGAAGCTTTTATGCTTTGAACATTCACATGTAGGGCAAAAACAAATTTTCTGCAAACAAATTATCGAACTATGAAATACAGGTAATTTGAAATGCAGGCACAAACTTATTAGTCTATTCAAAATGAAATTTGAATCTGCAAATACTTGAAAAATGATCGGAAATAACAGAAGTTAAGAGTTATCCCTAACTTACTATGTGTGCAAAGAATATTTATCGTATAAGTGCTTTGATTCTGGTTCGTGAGATGGAGCTTAAGAATTGAACTCAAATCTGGAAAATTTGAGCCGAATAGCAATTTAACTTAAAATTCTATTCTCGCAAACTTTCACTAAGAGCTTTAATAGGAAATGTAAAAACGTGTGTAACTACAATCTAAATCGAAGCTTTAATATCGATTTAAAGGATAGTTCTGCGATCTAATTGACAGATATATATTGTATCCATTATTTGAAAGGCTTTTGACTAGAAATAAACTGACAGTTCTATTGAATTTGTTTGAATCTATTGACTGTACAAACGATTGGATCCTAAATAATAAGCTCACATTTCATTTGAATTTGTCGATCTATCTCTGCAATAATGAAATTGAAAATAGAGTTGAATTTTGGCCTTAATTGACAATTTTGATTACTAAGCATGAATTAATAACATAATATTCTTTTAAAAGCTATCCAATAATTGTAAAAATTAAACTATTAATCAAAAGAATAGATAAACAGATTGAAGGAATTTTGGCAAAGTAATGAGTTTTTCTCGTGTTAAAATTAAGATTTTATATTTGATAGCACACAGAATAAGATCATTTACTCAGCAATACTTAAAGCAAACTAATTTCGAGTTCGTAGAACATAACAGCACTTATTTGTTCAGATAAAAATAATCATCTCTTATATACACTTAATTATTGATATTATAAGCCAAGCTCTTCCTCAATCCAGTTATCTTTGTAATAAATTACAACCAAACGACTTATGTAGTAGTATTGTATCATTTTCTATATCTGACAAAACAGAAAGCTAGTAAATGTTTTCTTCAATAAGAATTTTATTTCTCGTGATTGCTAGATCAATTTTGAGCCACAAATCAGTAATCACACTTTAATAATATTAAGCTTTCACAACTCTTTTGGTCTTCTCTTTGGCTCAAATGAATTTTCTAAGACGCGAATGCAAACCAGTATGAAATTGTACCATACATATCGAGCCTGATCCCTACCTAACTTTATGGATTTCATGAGTTTTATGACTTCCAATTGATATTAAATAATAAAAAAATATAATAAAAACCAATAATTTTAAGTTTAAGTCTGCTAAATTTGAAATCCGAAATTTGTTGAGAATTGATTTTAGGTAGGACTCAACTCTTAGGTAATCTTTAAGTATCATCACCTGATGCTATTCACTCTCTCACATTATAATTTTTAAAACAATATGTTTTTGTTAAATTATAGAGATTTTTGGTGGTTTTATCTTGGATTAGAAAAACTCGAAAATGTCATTCTTGTTTTATAGACTGAATACGGATGAATCTTGTGCTATAAACTCAATTTTGATTATCGCACATCAATTTTTAAAAATTTTTCTTAAAAGATAGATAAATAGCTTTCAAATCGATACGATAGATTTACTGATGTATAAGATGTCCAAACAAATTACTTTGACTTAGTTGAACTTGCCAGATTTCTCTGTTGTCAAACATATAAAGACATAAACCCTAATATGTTTAGGTTAGATACGATCAATACTGCGATCATCAGATGTGATGAATTGGCATTAAAAATTGCCATTCTTTTAGCAGTTATGCTGAATGTTGAACAAGTTTATTAATGATCGAAAGATCGGGTATAAAATTATTTTGTTATGTAAGGAAATAATTTGTGATCGATTTCTAACACTTCATAGAATTAAGTTTAGTTCCAGATTCATGCTAAGTTAGATTATTATTAATTTTTGATTACTAGTTCTTGAGAGTTATCGATCGAAATGGTCGTATTGATTTTTTGCAAATTAAAGACTTGTGTAGAAGTTCTTGCTTATATTTAGTTTAGAGTAAGCGAGAAAATATTATGTCGATTCAGTTTTATTTGCTTTATATACTGCTTGTTCAAACGATACGGAAGTTAAACTTGATTACACTCAAGTTAAAATATTTGTTGCTTAAATTTTGCTGATTGGACGTTCCCCTCAAGATTTTGTCGTATGAAAATGTAGTAAAATCTAAATTTTTGCTTATTTTTTGTACTTTTTAGATTGCATTTACCTTTTTGCAACTTCTCACTAAGCATATCGACGTGTTCTTTTGTTTCTCACTTCATAGAGTACAACCAAAACACAAAAGTCTTTTGTTGTGAGAATAAATTTACTGAAAGAAAAAACTTGTTGCATTTGTTCCCCAATTTTTTATGCAATAGAACTAAACTGATTAATTGAACATTTTTGAAATACTTTATTGATTGGTGAAATAGAGATTCGAACATTTTGATGAAAATGAATGATTTTTCTTTAAAATTAAGAGTTTTTATGACTGGTTTATGCAACATTTCATATAATTTGATCATATTAATGGCATTTTAACATGAGAACTGACAATTAGGTATTATTTAATGGCTTAAAAATGTATAATAATGTTAGATTTTAGAAAAATTTTAGAATTCAATAATAATATAATAGTCAAAGTCTTTTTCAAATAAAATGTGTGCTAAAGATAGAAATATTTGACTTCAGTAGTTCGAACAATTATTTTGACAGTTGCATATTTGAAATTTTTATTTTTACAAAAATTAAATCTATAATAATTTATGCTTTTTCAGAACAATACCAGAGTCTGAACTTTTTAGTATTTGACGTATCGCACTAAAGGTCATAATTTAGGGAAAACAATAATAAAACGTGAGATTACTGAGAATAAAAGCCTATTTATAATCTTGAAAAGATAATACTATCGATGTTTTAATAAGAAAACCATCAATTATTCGTTAATCCTTTGTCATACAAATGAGATCTGATTAGTATTCTTCTGAGACTTTCTCATGACACTAAAACGAAAAAGTGTTGTAATTCTCGCGACTCAAAAGTACTTATACTATTACTATAATTAAAAACTGACAGTTTACAAATATGTACTTTCACGTACAACTCGTCAAACATTTGATTTTAGTAAGCCTTCAAATTTGACGACCTATTAGATGATTGACTATTTTCACCAGCAAACTTTGAACTTTAATAAATAATTTAATTTGATATACACTCGACCAATCATATTTGTTCTACAAGAAAGATTACATTACAAACAACTCTTAGCTTCTAATTATAGTAATAGTACCTTTACACACTTGGAGTTGTTTTCTAGATACTGGTAAAAGAAAATGATTGATATTTTCAAAATTTTCATATCAATTTGTTTATTAATCACTTTTTAATAACTTTATGTTTTTGAAAATTCAATCAAACTATTATTATCTTTGAGTCTAATAAGTTGGGAATGTTGTAATGAAAACGATTTCTTTATACTGAGTTTGAGAATTATTTTTCACTTTTTCAACTATTCAATCAGCTGTTTCCAGTTTTAAACCATAAAAGTTCAGACTCAGGTTACAATAAAATTTGATTTTTATCCAACTAAAGAATAATTTTTGCTCACAATTGATCCTGAATTATAAATACTATTTATTTAGTGATCTATCTCTGAAATCCGATATATAATTCATTTTGAATCCGAAATCCCAGTCACTACTGATCTCATTGATTAAGCTCTCAAATGCATTTGTAGAGATGAAGTTGAATTAGATCGCGATCTATTCGGACTTCGCTTTGGGTCCAAGACGTCTGAAATAAGAGAGTATAAGAAAAGTAAAATAAAAGATTCATCGGTTCGCAGGCAACGAAAGATCAATAAAACAGGCATTGACTGATGCTAAGTGTATGTGTCTGAGAGCTATATGTTCACCTGATTATCGTTTGCTTATAGTTAATCTTGTTTGACAATTCTATACCACTATTGATAGCCTTTATTTATAACAAACTATGCCTTCAATTGGTTGATCTCGGAAACTAAGTTTAATTAGGAATAGACGAGCGTTTCTTAGGAGATAAAATCTATTATTAATAAATGAATAGGGCATTTTGTTGTTCTTATTAAGCTTCTGTGGGCATAATATTCATCTAAATTTTCTATTATTACTAGAATCTATTCAATATTAAAAAAACATCGGTGAATATATTTTTTCTATCATTAGCTTCTAGAAAAGTTGATATCCATTAATAATAAAGTTTTCCAGATATATAATAGCTTATATTAATGTTATCTGAAGTGACATATGGTTAGATACAAGTAAAGTAAAGAAAAAAAACTTAATTCCAACATTGAATTCGATACAAGAATATATTGAATATCTTCTTTGCGTCCTGTATGACAAAAATCAATAAGATTGTATATGAAATAAAATGTCTCAAGTTATACAGAATTAAAGGCTTTACAAGAATTCCTTATATAAACTTATTCCTTAGGACATTCTGGTTCAGCAAAAACGAGAAATTCATAACGGGAATATTCCAAATATGTGAAAACATAAATAAATAAAAATTATATTGATTGATGACATGGTTTAGGGTTAGAACCAGTTTCCAATACAAGAGCTTTTAGGGAATCTTTTTAGAGATTAATATAAGTTATACTGAAAACTATTAGAAGAATTACTTTTCTTTCAATTTATTCAATTTCGAAATTCTTACATGAAGACAAGATAAATGTTAGGCATAGAAGTGCTTGTTTCGAGGAGTAAGATGGTTCTAGCGAGAAAATTAAAATTCTTAATAAGAACATTATTTTTGAGTATTCTTAGAGCTTCTATAAGCTTTTCTCTGCAATATCCTTAAATTTTTTTCTTTCAATTTATATGAATATCTTTTTTAGAAGTCTCAAGATAAATTTAAGTATAAGTATTAGGTATAAAAGATATCCAAAAATAGTATTCTTATTAAGAACAGTTGGAATTATGTCGAATAAGACTCACGATTATTGCAAAACTTTCCGTTATAAGAATGTGTCGGCGATGAAAAGCTATTACGCGGCGATCTGAATGAGTTTGTCGGTGATCTAAGACCAGACTGATGGCCAGATAATTGAGACAATTGTGACGCACGCCTTTCCTGAGCTTTGGCCAACTTCAATAAGCGCGGATTCACAAAAATTGATCGACTGTTTCGAAAGCGGGCTCTAGATTGAAAGTAAAAGTTTTCAAGCGACTTTTCATGCATTAAATTTCATCAAAAGACCAATTTCAAACTTTAGAAAACAAGTTTTTCTTATTGTTTATAGCGAAAAAACATGTTTTCATTCAACCAAAAAATATTAAAATGAAATTCTTATATCATTTTAAGCGTTTATATTCAAACAAGCATTAAAACTGTCTGCTGAAAGAATCTGTTTGAATGCATAAAATAATTCTTATTTTTAATCATAAAGTTGTTTGGTTCACAGTTTTTAAATATCTTTTAAGAATAAGAATTTTACTCTACTTTCCATTGAACTAAATCCATGTTAGTATAAATTCTCATGAGTTCTAAATGAATAGTTGAAAATTCTTACAAATTAACATTATGCTTTCTATCTATTCATAACTTGTTTTTGTGTATTAAGACTTCATATTGTTCAAATACTTGTTATTTCTTTTCTCTTGACTACCAAAACATAAAATGAAGAATATAAGACTTAAACTTCTAGACTATTTTTGAAGTGTTTTATAAAATGAACAATTATGCTTTAGTTTAAAACAAATTATTAATTTAATAGACTAAAAGCTGTTCACACCTTCAATTGTAATAATATTTTACAACTCAAACAATAATATACAGAATATTCTTTGTCTGACTTATTGCATATAAGAATGATAAATAAGTTACTGCTCAGAAGAATACTGATATTTTGAAAAGTATTTTCAAGTATTCTCAAAATCCATCTTTAGATAGAATACTCTTCTCTGAAAAGTAGTAGAGAAAAAATTCATTTTTATCCCGTATTTGGTTCACGTGAAATACCTGATAAGCCATATCTTTTGGGTCACTTGGGACTACTTTAGAATTTGAGACTGAACGAAAACTATGTCATAAATGCCTCATTTATTATGTTTTAGTTATTTCACAACATACGAGTCTATCGGGAATATAACGATAGTAACAGAAAAGACTAGTAAAAAGTTAGCATAAAAACAAATGATAAGCAAAATATTTAAGGCTAGAAATAGAAGAATTAATATGAAACTAAAAAATCTATAGACGAAATTGTTCAGGTGACAAACAAGTCATTTATTCTCATGTTAGGAGAGAAATGTATAATTCACTCTTATGTTAATAAAAAAATTTTCAGCCAATCGCTGGATTGTTTCTCTTCTTTTTTCTTATTAATCGATTAATCAATAAGAATTTCCTTAACTTTTAAGCTTTTTTTTCTCGCTTTTGGGAAGAATGGGTTTCGTGATAGTTATGACATATATTAAAAATCTAAGAGAGTTAAAACATGGAAAATGAATTTTTTCGCATATGTTTAGAAAATGTAAAGAAATAAATCACTTGAATTGATGTCATAAAAGAAGTCGTAATCACTCGAAATGAGAGAAAAGTATTAATGCTGTTAAGAGCGTATTATTAATAATAGTGAATGCCATTAAAAGCTATAATAATAAAGAATAAAATCTTTCTTATCCCTATAGATTGTTGATTGACTTGAAAAATAGTGAGCTTTGTACGCAAAACATGATAAGTAAGTTTGTGGAGAAGACATAATCTAATTAGCATTTGAATTAAGTTCTAGAGAGATATTCACATATAATATAATAGAAGTGTTTGAGAAGGACTACGGAATCAAGTGTGATCTCAAAGCAATTCAGAAGTGTTTACTTTCATTCTCACTTTCCATAACTCAAGTTTTAGCATAAGTTGAAAAACACATTAAACTAATTAAAAATTTTGTCCATTAAATGTCGACCTGAAAACGAAATCGAAATTTTAGGCACTGTTTATTTGTCTACAAAATGAGATCAATAATTTTCGTCTCATATAAAAGTAGTTTTGTACTTGTTAAATGTTAGAGAACATTCTCGAATCTAGGGTTTGCTTCCCAATGGGAGACAAATTAAATTAATTATAAGTTTTAAGGAGCTTCGAAATGTTATTAGATTATAGATAACAACATTCTGAAAATAATTAAATTATGACAGTCATTTTTACTTCAAGTTATATTTAGAAATGATAAAAAAGTCTAAATCGTTTTTATAAAACAATTTTGAGTTAACAACTATCGAGCGCATTACGTAATATCTTATGTAACCTAACGGTTAAATTGAATCATTTGTAAGTAAACAGTGATAATATCATGGTATCAGATCCATAGTGACATACCTGCTGAATAAGTTTAGCGCCACACATATACCAACAAACATAACCACGAGAACTATAACTATTGGAAGCATTGGTGAGCCTTCAAAAAATTTCGCGAACCCTAAAAATAGATGAACTTAGCATTTATTACACTCTATAACAATAACTTATATTAAACTTATAGAGAGAAAATTGAGCGTTAGATCGATAGAAAGTAAGGAACTATAATAGTCGTTATTATTGTAATAGAGAATGAGATAAGAAGAACCCATAAAAACCCTATGAAAGACTTACTAACACTTCGAATCGATCATTTGGTCAATAATGTCTAATAACATAATTTAATGCCCAATATATTTTGAGACCACTACATTAAAGACAATTTTATGTTTGTTTTTTCAATACTGAGAAAAAATGTTTCAAAACTATTTTTTCATTCAACTTTCGAAATATTTGAATAAATTTTATGAGCAATCAGATATCTAAGAATTCAACGAAGAGAGTACATTCCTATTTATTACCATCGTTAGGAACATATGAATTTTTGAAACATTCGAGAGTCAGATTTGAAACAAGATATCGATTTTTTAACACAATTTTATCAACTTTTGAATATTTTATTGTTGTGAAAAATACTAAGATGCATAATTTATATGATTTTATGTGAGTCGTAAATATAAAAATAATAACACGAACAAGATCGCTCGTTTTTTCTATCGATTAAACCTTGACTTGATTTAGATGCTAGTAACGTGTGATAACTTGGTATGAACCAAGTGTTTAATTATTATAATTATGAACTAGAGAAAAATTAAACCAATTCATATCTAATAATTTCATGACTAAGATTGACAGATAAGAGATAAATGATAATAGAGTTCAATTGACTGAGTTTATTGATTAAAAAATGTAAATATTATTTATCCTATATTCTAGAAGTATTGGTTCTTGCGAAGCCATGTAAATAGCTTTTAAATTGCTTCAAATGATTAATTGCTCAAATAATTTTTTTCAAAATATATCTCAAGTGAGCCAACAGAAATTCATCTTAAATATGGATTTTTCAGGAGATATATGCATAAGTTTGCAAGGTTGGCGTGCTATTACCTAAAAGCTTCTGAATAATTACTATGTCGCTTGCTATACTTACGAAGACTCTTAATCTCTTGATATTATTTTAATTGATTTGAATTTAATGAGATGTCTTCAAGCTAAAAAGTAACTCTCATTAACAGTTACTTCGATTAATTTAATCAAATATTGAGCTGATCAAATGTGGAACAGCTCATCAAATATTTACTGTTATGAAGTTCTCGTCATTTTTGGCTCAATGTCTGCTAAAGATTTAGATGAAACCATTTTGACTTGTTTGTATAAAGTAATTCTAAGTTTTCTAATAACAGTTTAATTTTTAACATCAGATCTGAAGAAGTTTTGCTTTTTTTAGAATCAAGAGCTGGACCTTAAATATTGATGGCTCACTAAGTTATAAGACTTTGATGATCAATCTGTTTGAATAATAATAATAATAATGAAATATGAAATGCTCTTATTTTATCTGTCGAGAAGATGAATTTGTTCAAATCTGCTTAAATAAATAAAATATTTTTGTATTAACTGGAGTATTAATCCAACAACGACTGCACTTTTAGTTCTTTAGCTTATACAACACTAGTCACACAAAGCCTATGAATTAAATATAATAATGGTTTATGCGATCATTAGATGACTCAACTTTATCTGATCATTATTCTATTGAGTCTGAAAAATATGGAAAACGAATCAATATTGATATCCATTAGTATTATGGTACCATTAATTATTTGGTTAGACGTACGCAAATAAATGTGAATTGCTATTGAACAGCACTTTTCTTCTATTCAAAAGTCACATCAATTGTAATTCTAAGTCTCTCTAAAGAACCGTACGATTTATGTGTCTCAGAAAATCACTGGTATTTTAGACTAAAATAATAAACAAAAGTTGCTTCTCAAAAAGCTTCTTAACTGCACACAACAAAACCTCATCACAATGAACTTCATTATATCCAAACTGTCTGACATTAAGTCAATAAAACTTTTGTCCACAATTTTAGAACTAATTCGTTAAGACGAGACTTTTCTGAATAGGATCTTCTTTAAAAAAGGAGTTTTAACTGTATTTGGGTTAAAACCTCTCTATGACGAAGTTTGTTACATAGAAACATGTTTTAATATTGTTTCAATTGCATTTTTATTGGATTTTTGCTAAAGGCTTGAGAATTGATTTTTTAAAACAAAGTTTTACTACACTAAGATTATACGCATAATAATAACAATAATATACAAAAACCTTTCAAACTTGTGACAAAATATATAAATATTTGTGTTCTTCTCTCTATAATCGATAAGAAACTTCAACTTTTTCCTGATTGGGCAAACTCGCAGCTACATTAAAACTATAGCTTTATTAGAAATAAAATATTTTTACCATCTTTTATGTTCGAGTCACTAACGCAGGTGTTGTTACCACTTTCATGATAGCCTTCTTCGCAACTGCAATGTCTTAAATGGCAGGTGACATGTGGTGATCGAAGACATTCAGTCGGAAGAAGACATTCCTCCCCAAGCGCTTTATCTATTTATGAAATACGAAATAATGCAATTTTTTCTCTTGTTTTCATTTTTATGAAACAATGATTCGATCGATAGAAAAATTTTGCACTTTTTTCTAGTACTTTAGAGACAGACCTTTTTTTGATTGTAAAAAATATTTGAAGAATTGTTGGATTTAGCATTTTCTTCGTCACCATCAACTGATAGATAAGATAATAATGATATCATAAGCCATAGAAGAATTTTCTTTGATGATGTACACAAATTTAAAGTCAAGTTATCGTAAGTTTTTACAAAAAACTTCATTTTCTCATACGACCAATAGCTAGAAGTTCACTTGTCAAATAATTTTTTCAACTCAACTCTGATTCTACAAAATTTCAATAATTAATACACTTTTCATATATGTTTTCGATTATATGTTTAATTATATCTATTAATCATATCGTTTGGTAGAGTAAACTTCTCGTAAAAGCTTTTTGTAGACAGAAAAATATCGTAGGTCTAGAAAGAGAAACTTCTTGTTATGTAGTTTGTTGTGGAGAAATAGCTCACTTCAATGCGATCGAGCAAATGGAAGCTGTTGTTCTTATGGGTCAAGTCTTCAAACGAGTGCAGTCAAAATGATGGCATATATGTAGGCGTATTTTTATAAAGTATGCGCACTATCGAAATCGAAAAATGTTCGCCTATTGTCACAAAAATATTTTCTATTGAACAGTACCCAAAATTTCCAATAAATTTAGTTTTTCACGGATGAATTTTTTGCCTTATGCCAGTTTATGGATAGTTTTGTTGTAAAAGCGTTAATTATGTATTTAATTATCACGATATCTCAAGATAAAAACTTGAAATTGCACTGTTATTTCGAGCGATTTACAACAAATAACGTTAATTAAAATCTATTCAAAATAATTATCTATTGATTGAATCAAATGCAATGTTCTCAAATCATTTTAGATGAGAGAGGAGATTCATTCTAAACAAATTAAGTATATTTCAATTAAAATGCAAAAATACTTCAATCCTCGTTATAGTCTTCAGAAATTAAAATATTTTGATCGGTTTTTTTAAGAAACTGAGAGATGTTGGTAAAACTGATGGTGAAAATTTTACAGAACAATAGTGAAATTGTACAAAACAAGAATATTCTAAGAGACACGATGTTGTTGATTCGTGCAAACATAAATTTTGTTATACGAACTCATTTCAACGAAATTCTCTGATCAGTAAGTACTAGAAGCTATGAAGTAACTGCTTCTTATACACACACGTTGTTTCATTACTATTATGAGAGTGCATAGGCTGAAAATGGCCCTAAACTAAGATCAATAATACTGACGATTTTCATTAAACAAATTGTAAATATTAGCCTGACTGAATAAATATTTCAGCAGGAAAAAATACATTAATTAAAGTTTTATTACTAATATTTTATTCATTCCTATATTCAGAAAATTTATTACTAGGATATAAAACTAAAACAAGTTTTACTATGATTAAAATTTTGGCTCAAACAAAATATAGTAACGAATTATAAATAATTAAAGAAGTTTTTCAATTTAATTAAAATTTCTAGACAAATAATATTAATCCAATGGCTGTTAATAATTTTCTGATGCCTTGAAAATATTTTCATATTTTATTTAATAAGTTATTACCAAAAGTAAACTATAACTCCTATCGCACATGCGGTCTAGAACTAAGTAGCAAATTCAATGTTCTGTATCTTCTACTAGATATCAGAATTCATTTATATCAATAAAAGTCTTTTGCTTAGATAGAAAATTAAGTTTTCAATTCAAATGTCATTAGTTTCTTAGCTCTGATTTAGTTTTTATATTACTGTAACTTCTATGAAGCGATAAACTACTAGTTTATCAAGAGACACAACAGACAGTACATTTTAGTGGCTTTCACGATTACGAGAATGATATTCAAGTATCTCATTCTAGAGAGCAATCAGTTATAACTTTTTAGGGTTCAATATAACCGCCCAGTCTGTAAGTCTCGCCCTAGAATAGATTAAATCATTTCAAAGAAGCTATTCATCTCAATATTGTTTCGATCAATATTTCACTAAAAATTTTCTCAATTATTCATATCTCTCTTAATTATAAGATTGCATGTAATAAATGAAATGATTTTACAATCTATTTAAGTCATATTTTCAGTGGTAGAACAACATTTTCAACAATAAAAATAGGTGAATGACAATTCAGCAATAGTTTGTATTTTTATCAATAAATTGATGTCATTTTCTTATTAAATCCTGAAATACAATTATAAAACTACTTTTAAAATTTTGATTCTATGATCACTCATGCTTTTAAAACTTCTTTAATCTAATGTTATGCCGTTCAGGTTCGAGCTCATAAGCCTAAACGCATAACTGGGGACTAAAGTTAACTATTTATCCAGAATTCTGAAACTAATATTCTATTAAATTATTAGTTATATTATACTTTGTTTGATTGAAATCTTTTATTTTCTTTAAAAATTATAAGTAATTAAAATAATATTTAATTAACAAATAGATAAAAAGTATAAAATAGGACTTAGACGTGATTTGATTATTTGATTGATACATAAAAATGTTACATAACATATTAAAAGATTTTACTTCTTTCTAACACTTTTTCACATTCACTTAGAGGCATAATGAGGTCCCTTCTCAGCCCAATGACTGACTCTCTTTGCCAGTTTTTTAACATATCTTATATAAACAAAATAGATCTGAATTGTTATTCTTTAAAATATGAGCTGCATTTCATAGCTAGCGATAATACAATGATAACCTTGAAAGCATTAGTAAAGCATTACATAAAATATAAAGCATTTTAAAGATAACTGCTTGACAAACTATTTTAAAAGAATGAAAAACTGATTTAAAATCAAAGAATTTATATCTGCATAACACTAAAGATAAGTTCAATAAAATACAGGAAAAATGTAAGAATTGCTCAACCTTTTAATTACAATATTTTTCAGTAAAACTTTGTTCACCTTAATCTAAACATGATTTACTTTTCGAATAATTTTAATATAATTCACGAACTATAAGGTTCGTAATCTTTGCCATTATTTGTATTTGGCCTTTTCTAATTATTTTCACTATTATTTGAATTACAACTCCAGTCATTTTGTGCTGGGTTACAATTAATTTAAGTTCTATTTCCTTGACTACTATCTTTGTTATTATCAGAGCCTTAATTAAAGTTATTTTGATTCTAGTTTATTTATGCGTCCGAACTATTGGTCTGAACTTCAACTTGAGGTGCACTAGTTTTACAGTTTATGACTCCAGACAAGAACAAAGGCGAAATGAAGAATCACTTCTATGCATTTCGTTATCAAACGGTGTATCATTTGCTTAATTTCTATAATAAGAAACTAGAGAACAATTTGATTCGTTAAAGTAGACAACTTTTTACATTTATCCCTCCTTTACTTTTGCAATGACTTATCAATGATCTATGTCTTAATACAATAGATCGTATTAATTAGAAGCAATTTCATGCCATCCGATGAAATAATGAACGCTATGAGTAGCTCCATTTATAAAAATCCGAAAATATTTTACTTTAATTTCCTAAAGACATCTCTTTTAAGAAGTGATGCCGTAATAAATATTTTCGTTAAAGTCTTAATTTTAATAACTTTTAAATGAATAATTTCTTGTTTCAAATACGATTCCATCATCACTTTTGATTAATGTAATATTAATTCTTAAATAAAATTATATAATCTTGAATATCTTGAAAATCTAATTTGTCAATTTCTTTTTGAGGATATAGATTAAGCAGAAGTATTTGATTGGATCAATTTTTAGGTTAAGTTAGGTTAGGTTATGTTCGGAAGCAATTTTTTCCTTTAATTTTTTAATGAACTTCTGGAAAGATTCATAGTCATCTTTATCTACTATCCTTCTACTTTACTATAATAATAATTGAAACTATTTATTAAAAATAACTTCATTTGAAATCAGTTTTGAAAATATTTCGTAAAAGTATTTAGTTGAAATTTCAAAGTTACTGAAAAACAACTTCCTATGACATCTATATTCATTGAACTCTTTTATCTGCATATCTAACGGCTCCTGGACTAAATCTTTCAAGAAAAGTATCGCATGACATAATATTAAGGCTTGTGCAATAAGTAAATTTACATTTTTAATTTTCTGAATAAAATGAAAAGTATAAAACAAATTTAGATGAAAATTTATCTAGAGCAAAAATATATATTGAAGTAAGATTTTTATAATTTGTATGGCACTAACACTCCAGACAACTGCTCATTACCACAGTGATGCCGCAAACTGGCTCAAAATATCAAATTCGTAAAGCGCTACAGTAATATCCCGTACTGGCCACAGGCCCGACTAATCGAGACATTGGGCAGAATGTAGGACAATTTTCAAACGTTGACAAAAGAAACTTAAAACTTTGACTGATTTTAAACGAATCTGGAGAGACATCTCTAAAAAATCGCCGAAAGAAGTGGTAAAAACTTAATGCGTGGCTTTAAGACTAAATTGAAAGCTGTGGGTCAAGGAGGGATGTTAGTGCCATATAAATTAAAAAAATTTTACTTCAATATATATTTTTGCTTTAGATAAATTTTCATTTAAATGTACTTTGTACTTTTCATCTTATTCAGAAAACTAAAAATGTAAATTTACTTATTGCACAAGCCTTACATGAAAAGTATGGAATATAAAAATACTATACTGTTATATAATATTTCATATTATGAGTTTTATTAATAAAATAAAGAACTTTGAAAAAAGTTTCGTGCTTGCATATTTGCAACCAGTGCTATTAGGTGGTAATTGCCTCTAATTAGCCTTAAAGAACAATTTAGGTGGTAAGTCTAAAATTGACCCGAACACACTGGAGTACAATTGAATAGTGATGAGTGTATAAAATAAATGTTCGTAAAAATATATGATTTACATAAACAGAAAGGGAGAAAGAAAAATCAACACCGTAAGAAAATCTAAATTATTGAGATACAAGAAAAGTTTAGTTGCCTTAGAACTATACTAGTATCAGATAGATTTGAACTTTTGATAAGGGTTAATGATGATGACCTGTCTAAATCTTCTTATAATTGAGCACATTTTAACAATTCTCTTTTAAATTTAGATATTGAAACCTTTCAAATAATTATATATTAGCTCTTTTAATATCTATAATTGACTTTGACTTATTTAGCAATTTAATTATCATTTTTAAGGTAAAAATTAATATAAAATATATCTTAAAATAATCAAACGACTTATTTTTCTTTGTGTTGCTCAAATAGTCACATCGATTCTTGAAGATTCATGACTTAAAAGCTAACCTAGCGTGATATAATATAACCAATTTTGACGTCCCAACCTAAGTTAATTCAACTGAACACCGCTTACCTTTCCCTATTCATGAGATAATTACGTGAAAAATGAATTTTACAATTGAAAAGTAGAAATACAAATGTTTCGGGAAATTAACTCATCGAAAAGTTGTTATTTGGAATATTATATTTTGCGATATTTTATCGCAATATCAATGCTAACACTCATTTTGCTATTTGTTAATTATGCTTTATAACACTCACTTAATTAGTTTTTAAATTCTATTTAATTTGGTTCGCAATCAAAATTGAAATTTCAAAAAATATTAAAATATAATTGATTTGAAACTGAACTCAAGTCAAGCCTACTTAGAAAAAACTGAAAAATTAATTGAATAAACAAAATTGTTTCAAGAATTTGATGGGATTATAGATAACGTCAACTCTACCACTAGTTAGAACCATAATTTCGAGTTTTTCTTGAGTTTATTTATTATGTAAAGATTGTAACAGAATCATTCACATTCAATCTTTAAATAATTTTCACAGTTTAATAAAGGTTTGTTTTTAACACTTAACTGTTGAAAAGTTAAGTTGATTTTTGAACCAGAAGATTATGCAGCATTACAAGTTGAGAACTGTACTGAATTTCCATCAGGTATTCCTTCAACAGGATTTTGACAAAGTGTCGATGAATAATAATCGCGAACACTAATCAAAAGAAAATTTTAAATTTAAAAAGATATGTCCCCAATATAATCAGTTCTAAATTGTTGGTCACATTCATGTTTAATAAAAATTAATATTAGGTAACACTGATCAAATCAGATCTAACCTATACTTTTATGTAGTAATATTAGAAAACTCATCAGATTAAATGAAAGAACAAAAGGCTCTTAGACAAAGACAACTCAATTCTAATTCATATACCTTTTGTCTATATTACTCATGTAATTGAATTTGATTTGAGAGATTTCAATTTTAGGTCTTGTTAATAGATTTCCTAAATCTATTAAACTGGAAGTCCATTTTACATTTACGCTCTCAATACGACCCAAGTTTTCGGGACTTGTCAATAGATAATAATATTGTTGTCCAGGCTTGAAATTACGATAGAGTGATAAAGAGAATGTATTTTGTCCATCCGATGAAATAATTATATTACCGAGTGATTCTTTACTGGTCTCTGATATGTAAACCTAATAATCGATAGAAATAAATAACTGTCCAGGACTCATGAATTTAGTAAAAAATTTGACTTATTAATCTTTGAATTAATAATTCAATAAGAAATTGTATAAATGGACCTATTATTAAGATTCTAACCCAACCTAAACTCGAATTAAAATAATATCAAGAACTTAGAGATTAGCAGACTTATAACTAAAAAGGTTCATAAATTTAAAGAGGTTTACCACAACTTGATAGTGAAACAGACAAAGAGACTGAAGGTTATCATTAGTTTTGATATACAACTGGTTCGGTTGTGTCTGATTAACCCTGAAGTTGTTTGAATTTTCCCAGAATGTGAAATTGAATTCCCATGGTTTACATTTTTCTCCATCAGATCCACAATCTGCACATTGTCCATCACAAAACTTCTGATAGTTATCACATTCATATGCGATGAATTGGCACATATTGTTAGGAATATTTATAGGATAATCACGTGATTTTTGATGATAGCAGAAAATAACAGCTAATAAATTTATTGATAAACATTTAGTTATTGAGACTTTAAGTATTAGGTATGTTTTTCATTAGAGTTTATTATCAAACCTTCTGTTGAATTAATCGCAGTAAAATTTGATAAAGCAATATTTCGATTGCAAACTGGTTGTATTGAACCGCCATTCGCATAGAAGTCATAGTGTCCCAAATTGGCCGTTGAACCAAACGCTAAACAATTTGGTGCAATGAAAAAACTTCTTGTGTAATTTTAGGTTTCATAAAATTTTAATCATAGATTATAATTTAAATGATAATCAAAATTAGTATAAACAGTTAAGTATTGTGTTAAAGCAACATGTATCGAGCGTTTAGTAGTATATCGGAATGGGTTTTGGTATTAGAAGATTATGCGGTGGAAAATGAACACTCCTCTACATGCGCCATACCCCTGAATAGACTTAGTTAAATTGATCTAATATACTGCAGTACTGATAGTTGAAGTGATAATCTGATACAGTACAATCGGTACAAGCGTTCACTGTTTTATCCACACACACTCCGAATGCCGACACTCATTTAAATATTCATTACATTGACTTCGAGACCATCCAGTTTGGAAAATCCTGAGGGAGGGTTAGTTTACACAAAATCTAGAAATTTGAGGGGTAGGTCAAAACTGACCAGATTTAAGTGAGAATCTTTCTCAAGTTTTGAATTTAAAAACATTTGCTCAAGTTCCCAGAAGATTTTCCTTAGATCTGTGAGCTAACCCAAAACTGTGACCGAAATTTCAGGTTCTGCTCACTTTTTCCTATAAAATGCATCATCTACTGTTAAGCAAATTCATCAAAAATTTAAAAGCTATGTGACTAAGTTTGTAAAATTTTGTTTTAGGCCAGAAATTCGAGAAGGTATCTGATTTTCCTAATATCTCCAGAGGGTATAAATACTACCTCAACTTCCCTTTGTTCGAAATTGAGACTATTAATGTGCAAATATCTTCTTGCTTTTTTGCTTCTATCTATTTGCTTATTTGCATTTATCTTCTATCGTTTTGCCTTCAGACGTTAAATTACTTAATTATTTCAAATTTTATCTTATATTTATTTATTAAAAACTATATTATATATTGAAATATTTCAAACCTCCAGCATTCGTATGCAGTACATTAACCAATTCAGCATCAGTTTTATCTAATCTGGTGTTTGAATCATTCATCATAAATGCCGGTCCAGCCGGATCTAAGCCTGAAATTTGACCAAGTTTTGGATTTTGGAGTTTTGCTCCTGCAAAACCGACAAGTTGTCCACCCAGGCTATGACCAATTAAATGAAAGTCTTTTGGTGAGACTTTGGTCACATTACACAATCGATTAATGAAAAATGCAGTTCGAGCACCAACAGGTCTAGTATTAGCAGCAGATTGAAAATAGTTGAGTAAACCGGCACCACTCGACCAGTCCAAAATTATCACATTATAATTACAAGATTGGTTTTGATTGAGAATATAATTTTTCATTGTCTAACAAAAATGAGAAAGTTCTTAATTAAGATAAGCTTTAGTTCCGAATCCTTCACAGTATTGTTGTAAATCAGGTTTATACTTCAGTTACGTTTAGATTTAGTTATTCTATTAACGGTAGACCTAACTCGAACTTATGAATTAGTGAGCATAATTTACGACTATATTTTAGTACAATCAGAGCTAAAGCATTAAGATGATGAATAATATAGAAAATCTTCATTATAAAGTAGATTAGAGAATCCGAAAATTCAATTAAAATGTAGTTCAATTTAACGGAACTTCGTTTCACAGAGGTTCATTATAACGAACTTTCTTTATATTTATTAATGTTTACCTTCAGCCATTCACTGTTGTCATAAGACTCTATCCAGCCATGAACTATTATTTTTGTTTTTAAATCTGGATTGAAAGTTGAGTTTAGGATAGACTGATTATCAGGATTATAACTAAATTTGATGGGAGTATCTCTGTTTGTTTGATTGCATGTGAATAGAAGGAAAGTCATATTAAGATATTGTTCGCTGTAAGGAAGAAGTCCTATTTCATTGTTGAGAGCATCAACTAGTTTTAGTACTCGAAAACAGTCCGAACCATTGAAACATTGAGTTAGATTGGCTATTTTCAGAAAAATTTAAACAATTTTTGTTATATGTATTAGAATCTATAAGTTATATTATTTATCAATTTTTCATAAAGAATTGACTCTCAAAATTATGTTTTTGGTATGGAATGGGATTCTATTTTTTCAAATGTTTCTCATTTCAGTATAAGTTAATAACTGTGAAATCAGATCCAACATAAACTTGAACTTATAATTTAGATTTCAAATCATTTTTATTAAATACTATTCTCCAAAAAAAACAAAAGTTATTTTGATAGAGAGAATATCACTATAGCAGTGGGATTCGAACTAAACTCGTAACTTATTTTCGATAAAATCATTTAAAAAAGCGTCTGACATTTATTACTAAACCTAATGTGTAATTGAAATGTTTTGCATACAGATATGTTCTTAAATACCTGAATCGAACCCTTAAAAACATTTTTTATGTAATTAGTTTAAGAAACTTACTTTCTATTATTGAGTAGCCACCCAATGGATCATATATATCAGTATTAGGAATATTCTGTTGAATAACGTTATAATTATTCATAAAAATGATTTAAATTTAATTAGTTTATCATTACTCACAATTAAACCATTGATAGAATAAGAAAATAAAGAAAATATGGTAAAGATAACTGATAACATTTTTGATTTATGAACTTTTAGCTTTAAAACTACGAAATTTACTCTATTTTATTATGAATAAACTGGTACAATTATTATTTTAAACTTAATTTTTAAATACAGATTTCAACATTATTAAATTGAGCTGTAGATCTCATTTAACCAAAACCAGATTCTACTCAAGTTTTGTACTATAGATAGTTTTATAATCAAATTTGAGCTTGAAATCCAAATTTTATCTTTGTTAGGCATGTCACTTGATTGATAGAATACTTACAGACTCTATAGATACTGTACATGCATATAGAAGTAAAGTATGATTTTGAAAATTGTTTGTCGAGAAAATTAAGAGATATAAAGCTTTCAAGGATTAAAGTTACTCTTCAACAGAGTGAAAAATAGTTTGATAAAACTTATCTTAAATAAATCACCACTATAATGTATCAATTACTTTTTATTTATGCTTATCATTAAGTTTTCAATGAAATAATTCATAAAAGTATCTAAAATATTGAGTGATTACGACTTGATGAATTAATGTCATTTTTTACCATTTATCTAACAAGTTATTAACGGTTATATTCTCAGATAATTTTATGACTTACTTCTGTGAAAATGTAATTTTCATAATTAATTAAATAGAGATTGTTACATTGTGTGGATTTGTAATAAATTAATTATTGATACATATATTGATATCTGAATGTTTTAAGACTTTAATATGAATATGTTGAGTAGATATCAATTTTAGGACTTTTTAAATGAGTTTTCCATTTTTTCATAAAAGTATTGAAACTTTATTTTCTTAAATTACATTTCGTATTCGATAAAGAAATTAATATTATTTCAAATCTGTCAATGTCACCAATTTATCATCATGTGTTTATGAATCTAAGTGAACTCATGTTTTATTTTTATATATCTTTCTCAGATCGTGAGATCTATTTCGTAATCAGAGCTTATATTCAAAACTAATGTATATGTAGTCATTTAGTCAAAAAAATGAGTGAAAATTGACGCTCAACAAGACCTTATGATACATAGACTATGTAAAATACAATATACGGAATGCGATATAAAAGTTGGTAAAAAGTTTTTATCCTTGAAAGTTTAATAAGTATACATAGGTAAACTTCATTATTGCCAAGCTATAGTATTTGTTCTTAAATCAAAAATTTGTTATATTATAAAAAATTGTTCACCACGTTATAGGCAACAGTAAAATATTTCTACATCCAAGCATCATATCGTTAAAAGATCTCACATTAAATTTTCAAAAGATCAACGCCACTATTCTTTAATAGTCTTTTAATTTGTTTAATATGTTTTATATCAAATTAAGTATAACCAAAATTATTTAACCCTTCACCACAACTTAGTTTCCAAAAACTTATAATTAATTGATAATTGTTCATCTTTTATATCAGCTCTAAGTGAGTGCTGATGCATTTCGAATCAAATTTAACCCATGTTTTCCAAGTTTTAATTTACTCATTAATTTCTGTTTATTATCTGCTACGGCGTCATCAGTGGTTCATCACTTCTCGTACTGCTGGTGACGACATCACAGCACTGCGATGTTAAGGCAAATTCCTGTCCTTAGAAGGACGTGTTGCCAAAAGTTTTTAAAGTTATAAGTCTAAATTTATCAGGTCTTTTCTCATTCAAAGTCAAATATATGACTGAGGAATGCCTAAATTCTCGAGAAGTTACGACATCTGGTTGATTTTAACAAGATTTTTAAAGTAAAACTTGAGAACATTTTACTTCATAGTTGTGGCGAAGGGTTAAATGAAAATTTTAGGTTTAATATCACAATTAGAGCTAGTTCTAAAACAAATATGACTTCAAAATTTCGGACATTCACAGTTTTTAAACGTTCTCTATATACTGTGATTGGTAGCACGTCAATTCAGCGCAATCAATTCAGCGCACGACAATTCAGCGCCAACAATTCAGCGCTACAAAAATTCAGCGCCGCGACAATTCAGCGCTGCGATAATTCAGCGCATTTTGAAAATTGATTACTTTAAAGAAAAACAGAAACTGTAATTACAGAAACTCTAAATTAATAGGTGTTCACGGGACACTAATTTCAACCTATAAAAATGTTTACTTTCAACCAACAATTACAAGCAAACATAATTATAGGTGATAGAATCTTTATTTGTAATTCAGTTGATTTGAATTAAGGAGAAATATTTTTAAAATAATTATATTTAATAAGAATATGATTATAAATTATGGAATATTAGTAGTGAAAATCAAATATATTTATTCAGTAATCAAAACATGTATGTGTTATATTTTGTACATTTTTTGGTAAAAATTTATTTCTTGTGAACACCTAATAGTCTAGAAGTCTATGTTCTTCTTTAAAATGAATTTATAATAAACGTGCACTGAATTTTTACGCGCTGAACTGTCGTAGCGCCGAATTGTCACAGCGCTGAATTGTCGCAGCGCTGAATTGTTGGCGCTGAGTTGTTGGCGCTGAGTTGTCGGCGCTGAATTGACTTGCGCTGAATTGACGTGGAACCCTGTGATTAGGTTGTATTAATTTTTAAGGATTTTAGACTTTATATAATATTAGACTGGAAGAATTAGTGTTAACTTAGATAAAATACTACTTTCAACAAATATTAAAGTCTGATTTGCAACTATTATCCTTTACTATTAACTAATTTTAATAGTATTAATTCTAAATTTTTTGAAGTAAAAATTTTAAGTTCAAATGTACATCATAATTGATAAATCTTTTACATTATGTTGTTATAAACAACCAGGTAAATGCTATAATTAAGACAAAATTAAGGTTTAAATACATTTAAAGTTTTTGCCAATTTCTATGTCGCATACCATATGTAATAAACATGTATAATATAGTTTAATAGATATATTAATATTTTAACCATTATTTGACTTTCAGATTGATAGGCACAATATATACTTTGATCACACATTTTTTGTAAAATTTTAATTTATCATAATTGAAGCTATTAAGTTTAGATCCACACAACCCAAAAACTCTAAGCTTGAAGCTGAACAGTTCAAAATACTGCTGTGTTGAGCTGCATTTATCTTGTAAGTACTTACTATAAAATGATACACAGTTTTTGACAAAACTAACTGATCCGATTTTTTGGGGCTTTCAATTACTAAGAGTTGATGGATTTTGATGAAATATTTTGTGAATGGACTACATATTGGAAAGAAAAGTATGGTGAGTGGGCGTTGAAATTGCTTCTAAAACAGATAAGTTTTTCAAGTAAATTCTATCAGAGAAATCCGATAATAATTTTCGAATTCTGATGAATGAAAACTAAACTAGATAAAATATGATTAGATGTGTGTATTTTTGTTTCACTCAAATATTGTTTGTATGAGAACTAAAAGCCTAGATACCTTAAAAATCCGATTTCTCAAAGTATCATAATTTTTTTACCTGAAGGAATAGAAATCATAATCTAGGCGTCAGATTGTAGATAATTTAAATATTTATCAAAAATTTCTATAGAAAATCCATTTTCTATTCAATACACTAATATATGGTCTGACTGGTAATTCTGCATAATAGATCTCGCGATGTAATAATTTAACTCTCTTAAAAGTTTAAGTAGATCTATTATGCAGAATTACTAATCAGACCATATATTACTGTATGGATGAGTAGAGAATGGATTTTCAATTACATAATAACATGTATACTAAATAACATAAATTTCAATAGAAAATTTAATAAAAAGATTTAAATATAATTGGTTGAAGCTTGAAAGGTTGCATAAAATATTTTAGAATCTATCGTGAATAATTATTCTATAAATTTTGCCAATCAAATTTTGAAGCACAACGCAGCTCAAACAAGCTTAAGCAGTTATACTGTGATGTCATGAAACTTCTTGCAAGTATTAAATTAGAATTGAGTGTAGCTGAGACAACATATGTTTAAGTATAAAATTTTCCTATAAATGCGATAAATTAAAAGCTGTATGTTAAAGAACTTTTAGTTTCTTTTGTGGCTTTTATTATCGAGATATGACACTACTCGAAGCTATGCTATGCTATGCTTTTAATTAATTTTTTGCTAGAACTGAAATGTAACTTTATAATTATATCGCAAATTAAACAGTTTAAACAAATTAGACCTTAAATTGGAATAAGTGTTTTTCTTGAGTTTATTTATTATGTAAAGATTGTAACAGAATCATTCACATTCAATCTTTAAATAATTTTCACAGTTTAATAAAGGTTTGTTTTTAACACTTAACTGTTGAAAAGTTAAGCTGATTTTTGAACCAGAAGATTATGCAGCATTACAAGTTGAGAACTGTACTGAATTTCCATCAGGTATTCCTTCAACAGGATTTTGACAAAGTGTCGATGAATAATAATCGCGAACACTAATCAAAAGAAAATTTTAAATTTAAAAAGATATGTCCCCAATATAATCAGTTCTAATTTGTTGGTCACATTCATGTTTAATAAAAATTAATATTAGGTAACACTGATCAAATCAGATCTAACCTATACTTTTATGTAGTAATATTAGAAAACTCATCAGATCAAGTGAAAGAACAAAAGGCTCTTAGACAAAGACAACTCAATTCTAATTCATATACCTTTTGTCTATATTACTCATGTAATTGAATTTGATTTGAGAGATTTCAATTTTAGGTCTTGTTAATAGATTTCCTAAATCTATTAAACTGGAAGTCCATTTTACATTTACGCTCTCAATACGACTCAAGTTTTCGGGACTTGTCAATAGATAATAATATTGTTGTCCAGGCTTGAAATTACGATAGAGTGATAAAGAGAATGTGTTTTGTCCATCCGATGAAATAATTATATTACCGAGTGATTCTTTACTGGTCTCTGATATGTAAACCTAATAATCGATAGAAATAAATAACTGTCCAGGACTCATGAATTTAGTAAAAAATTTGACTTATTAATCTTTGAATTAATAATTCAATAAGAAATTGTATAAATGGACCTATTATTAAGATTCTAATCCAACCTAAACTCGAATCTAAAAAATATAAAGAGCTTAGAGATTGGTTGTCTTATAACTGAAAAAGGTTCAATAAATTTAAAGAGATTTACCACAACTTGATAGTGAAACAGACAAAGAGATTGAAGATTATCATTAGTTTTGATATACAACTGGTTCGGTTGCGTCTGATTAACCCTGAAGTTGTCTGAATTTTCCCAGAAAGTGAAATTGAATTCCCATGGTTTGCATTTTTCTCCATCAGATCCACAATCTGCACATTGTCCACCAATAAACTTCTGATAATTATCACATTCATATGCGATGAATTGGCACATATTGTTAGGAATTACTATGGGATAATTATATGCAGATATATGATTGCAGGAGATAGCATCTAATAAATTTATTGATAAACATTTAGTTATTGAGACTTTATGTATTCGATATGTTTTTAATTAGAGTTTATTATCAAACCTTTTGCTGAATTAATCGTAGTAAAATTTGATAAAGTAATATTTTGATTACAAACTGGTTGTATTGAACCGCCATTCGCATAGAAGTCATAGTGTCCCAAATTGGCCGTTGAACCAAACTCTAAACAATTTGGTGCAACGAAAAAACTTCTTGTGTAATTTTAGGTTTCATAAAATTTTAATCATAGATTATAATTTAAACGACAATTAAAATTACTATAAGCAGTTAAGTATTGTATTAAAGCAACATGTACTGAGCGTTTAGTAATGTATCGGGAATGGGTTTCAATATAAAAAGATTATGCGGTGGAAAATGAACACTCCTTTGCTTGCGACATACTCCTGAATAAGCTTAGTTAACTTGAAGTTAATGTACTGCAGTACTGATAGTTGAAGTGATAATCTGATACAGCACAACCGGTGCAATTGTTTACTGTTTTATCCACACACACTCCGAATGCCGACACTCATTTAAGTATTCATTTTATTGACTATGAGACCATCCAGTGTGGAAAAATTAACAGTTGAGGGAGGGTTAGCTTACACAAAATCTAGAAACTTGATGGATGGGTCAAAACTGATCAGATTTAAGTGGCAATCTTTCGTAAGTTTTGAATTTTAAAAAATTGCTCAAGTTCCCAGAAGACTTCCCCTAGATCTGTGAGTTAACCAAAAACTGTGACCGAAATTTCGGTTTTTGCTCATTTTTTCCAATAAGATCCTTCTGTTTTTAAGCAAATTCATCAAAACTCTAAAAGCTAAGTAGCTAAATTTTAGAAGTGTTTTGTTTGGGTTTTAGGTCAGAAGTTCCGGATGGTATCTGGTTTTCATGAGATCTCCACTTCTCTTTGTTCTACACTAATACTATCAATGCATAAATACTCTCACTCTTCTCTCGGATGTTGGATTGTTTAATTACTTCAAATTTAATCTTATATTTGTTAACTAAATAAAATATTATATAGTGTTTTAGATATTTCAAACCTCCAGCATTCGTATGCAATATATTAACCAAATTAGCATCAGTTTTATTTAATCTGCTGTTTGTATCATTCCCCATAAATCCTGGTCCGGCTGGGTCTAAGCCTAGAATTTCACCAATTTTTGGATTTTGAACTAAAGCACCTGCAAAACCGACGAGATGTGCCCCCAGGCTATGACCAATTAATTGAAAATCTATTGATGAGGCATTGGTCGCATTACACAATAGATTAATGAAAGATGCAGTTCGAGCACCAACAAGTCTAGTATTAGCAGCTGCTTGAAAATAGTTGAGTAAATCTGCACCACTCGACCAGTCCAAAATTATCACATTATAATTACACGATTGGTTCAGAATATAATTTTTCATTGCCTAACAAAAATGAGAAAGTTCAAAACTAAGATAGGCTCAAGTTCCACATGCTTCACAGTTTTGTTGTGAATCAGATTCATGTTTCAGTTAAGTTTAGATTTAGTTATCGCAGTGACTCTTGGCGCTAAATAGCGTAAAAGAGCTGTAGAGTGTTCTCTAGGCGTTATATCTAAAAGTAACTTTAAAAAAATACTAAAACTATGTTAATTTATGAAGAAAATAATAAAGGAATTTTATTTATTTTTTGATAAATATTAAATCCCTTAGAAACAAAAAGGATTATCGGGTGAATCAGGGCTAATGGGTCTAAGGGAGTTTCCCACCCCATCCCCAAGTGTGGTGCATCATTGGATTCAGTTTGTCGAGCTGAACATCTTGATACCACACTTGACCACTTCCAATCCGAACCTGACCACTTCTGGCCAACTCCCGAAGAGGCCGACCCCACCAAGTGATATATCATTGAACTCAGGACGTTGAACTTTGATACCTCACTTGATCAATTGTCTCGAGTAGTTCTCGAGATATTCATCTTTAAATTTTAAAAAATATTGCTTAGTAAGCATTAAATTTCCTCTTCCTGAAAAAAATCCCAGAAAATCATAAAAAAACTTGAAAAAACAAAAATAATAGGAACTTAAACGAAAAAGTATACATGTGCGAATGTAACCAATGCTGATTCAAAAGACTTAACACCTTAGGAAGTCGTGATTAAGTAGAGACTTGTTATCAATTTCTTGTGAGCTATTTTTATCTCTGTAACGAAATCTATTTCTTATAAAGATTTTTTGAATATTTATTCATTGAAAAGTGGAATTCCGGGATCCGGGAAAATAAAATTCGTTCTTCCCGCGTAGACTATTTTCCGGGAAGGCCTTTTTCTATTGCTCAGGTTTAGCTTAAAATCTATCAAAAAATTAGATCTAACACCTAATTGAACCTCCATTGCTAATAATAGTCTTGAATATACGACTTGGCATGAGTTGACTAAAGTTTGAAGTTGAAGCGATGTTTACTAAAGCATTATCTCTATATAAAAATTCACTTTTTAGCGTCAATTCATAGACCAAATGGTAGCAAATGCATACTAACAATGGACAGTCAGCAGCGAACGGAACAAACTTGAAAATTTTTTTTTATAAAATCAATCTTAGGCACACTCTAAAACATATATAAAAATTAGCCGCCAACGCATATTTTTTTTGCAATTTAATTTTTTCAAGTTTTAGATTATTGTTTGAATGCAATGTTAACTGTGGCGCTGATGGACTTTCAAATTTTTTACCTCTGAAACTTTAAAACTTTAATTTTTTGACATATTTTATATGCAAAACGTGTTTCAATTTGTAAACAAATCGTTTGAATACTATTTGATTGTGAAGATGAGTTCATTTAATATTTTAAAATATTGTTAGTGAATTAACAAACTTTACAATTAAATAGTATTCAAACGATTTGTTTACAAATTGAAACACGTTTTGCATATAAAATATGTCAAAAAATTAAAGTTTTTTAAAGTTTCAGAGGTAAAGAAAATTTGAAAATCAAAGTATCGAACCCGAGACCTAGAAGTTTAATATCAAGCACTTAGCCTCAGCGCCACGAAGACTTTTTAGTTAACATTGCATTCAAACAATAATCTATAAAACTTGAAAAAATTAAATTGCAAAAAAAATATATGTTATGTAACGCGTTGGCGGCTAATTTTTTTATATATGTTTTAGAGTGTGCCTAAGATTGATTTTATAAAAAAAATTTTCAAGTTTGTTCCGTTCGCTGCTGACTATCCATTGTAAGTGTATACATATGTTCTAAAGACTTCATCTTATGATTTGTGAATGAGATATTAGTCATTTGATTACAGCCGTGGCCGGATCACAGGATCAAAACTGTCTGATTAGATCAGTTCAATAGTTTCAATGGGTTAGGAGGCGGCGGTTCGGTCATGATATGAGCCGGCCACGGCTGTAATCAAATGACTAATATCTCATTCACAAATCATAAGATGAAGTCTTTAGAACACACAGTTAAATCCAAAAGTAAAGTACATTTTTACTTAAAATATATACTTAACTGTATAGCAAAGATCTTTAGAAAGTTATACTCATCAAAATTATATCATCATTCATAAAGATAAGCTTTGAATGAATGTGAATCATGTTCTAACTTACACTTACTCACAAAAATGTTTGCACAGCGAGCTAAAACTTTTTTAATAATCAATTATATCTGAAGATTAAGTATTAACATATTAGTATTTGATATTATTTTAAACCTTATCTTTTAAACTTTAAAACGATATATCGGTCATTTAAAACAGATAAACTTATCGTCATGTTAGCCACATTTGTTTACAAGTCATACATTTTTCGCATCACATAATTGATTGCACAAAATTTTAATTTATTAATTGTGTTTAATTGAAAAGTGTATTTTAATCGTTTAGTGCATGTATTAATTCTCATACTATATACCTGAATTTTGACACCTAATTTACTTCTATGGTAGCTAAAAGAAAAGAGCGGTCGATCTCCGAACGAGATCTTGTCATCCGACACATGTCGGATGGCAAAAAAATTCGTGAAGTGGCTGAAATCTTAAATATACCCTTTTCGACTGTCCAATATATATGGACAAAGTATCGTAAAGGTTTGGGAGTGGCCAATGTTCAGGGAAGAGGCCGAAAAAAGATACTTAATAATAGAGAGGAGCGCAAAGTTTTGAGAACTGTTTTAAACGACCGGCGAATAAGCGCCGCAAAGGTGGGCGCACAAGTTCTCGTGGACACGGGAAAGTCCGTAAGTCCAGAAACTATCCGTCGGGTTATTAGAAAAAAAGGTTTGAAGGGTCGCGTGGCGAGAAAGAAGCCGTACATTAACGATAAAAACAAGAAAAGGAGATTGGCTTTCGCGCGCGAACATGTAGGTAAGTCTATCGAGTACTGGAACCAAATTTTATGGTCCGACGAGTCAAAATTCAACATTTTTGGATCTGATGGACGTATTTTAGTATGGCGAAGACCTGGAGAAGCGTTTAATACAGAATGTTTACGGGCAACTATAAAACATGGTGGTGGGTCGGTACTGGTTTGGGGGTGTATGGCCGCAAACGGGGTCGGAAATATCGAATTTATTGATGGTATTATGATTAAAGAAACCTATGAAGGCATTTTGGACCGCAATCTATTGTCTTCTGCAGCAAAATTAGGTTTTAATGTTGCAAAACGAAAATTTAAATTTCAGCAAGATAACGATCCAAAACACACCGCCGGTCTTATTAACCAATTTTTCGCCAAAAAGCGGATTACTAAATTAGATTGGCCTCCCAATTCGCCAGATCTAAACCCAATTGAACATTTTTAGTCAGAAATCGATAGAAAAATTAGGACTTACTATATTAAAAACAGAGAAGATCTCAAAAAAGCTGTCACAGACATCTGGTGAAATATTGAACCTGAAATAACTAGAAAATTGGTTGAATCGATGCCTTAAAGATTGGAGGAAGTCATCAAGAACAAAGGAGGTCCAACATCTTATTAACTTATGCAAAAATATGTTTAGAAATTTAAGATCTAAATTTTGTGCAAATAATTTTGTGAAGACAAAACATTACTAAAATTTGATTATTAATTATTAAAACAGTTAATAGCTGTATCTATAATATAAAGCTATTAATCAATAAAATTAGAATAAATACGGTTTAAATCTCTATAAACCTTTTCAGATAATATCAAATACTTTACGAGATATATCATTTTTAATTTTATATAAAGTTTGTGCAAACAATTCTGTGAGTAAGTGTATTTATCATAATAACAAAGTAAAGATTTTTCGGATTTCATGTAAAGAGCAGGATCACTTACATATTTTAATTTATCACTTTGCCAGAGAGCTATTATCTTTATTTTCTCACTTTGAGTCAGTTTCGGGACCATAATTAAAGATTTAAATTTGTTTTAATCAAAATTATTTTTAAACTGAGAACAAATGCATGCTGTCAAGCTTTGCCATTGCTCAGTTCTTTTTTAGAGCTGAACTTAAGTTTTTAATCTGATTTGAATGGTCATGACTATTGTTCATAATTTAATGACAAACTATACAATCGAGTAAATAAAATGCTATACAGTAAAGTATATATTTTAAGTAAAAATATACTTTAATTTTGGATTTAACTGTATGTATACACTCAGTATGCATTTGCTACCATTTGGTCTACGAATTGACGCTAAAAAGTGAGATTTTATATAGGGATAATACTTTAATAAACATCGCTTCAACTTCAAACTTTAGTCAACTCATGCCAAGTCGTATATTCAAGACTATTATTAGCAATGGAGGTTCAATTAGGTGTTAGATCTAATTTTTTGATAGATTTTAAGCCAATTTTTGAGTTGGCTTTATAATTTTGAAAAGTGTATTTTCGCATTAAATTACGTTATGCAGGAACTAATTCATGCAATTAGAAAATCGATAGGTTTTCCGTTTATAACTTGATATTTGATGTATTATTATCAAATTTCATTAAATTGTCTAACTCCGTTCAAAAGTTATTCAAAAAAAATCGAGTGGCTTTGAATTTTTGAAATAGACTGTATAAATATATAGTTATGAAGTTTCGTAAAATAGTGTTCATTACACTCTTTTCATAATAATAATAAAATAATTTTAACGTAATTTTATGAATTTCTGATTTATCACAGCATAAAAACTTTTCTAGCACTAATCAGCGCCTAAAGAGCAATTATGCGTCCTTTTGGCGCTATTTGGCGCCGAAAAAGCGCATAAGTGCTCTTTTTGGAGCAAATTAAAGCCAAAAGAGCGCTGGCCTTTAGTTATTCTATTAATGACAGACCTAACTTATCGATTACTAATGAATATGATTCACGACTACTTTAGCACATTCAGAGCTAAAGCCTTAAGTTTACGGATAATATAGAAAGAATTTGTTATAGAAAATGTTAGAGGATCCAAAAATTCGGTCAAAATGTAGTTCAATTTAACGGAACTTTGTTTGATCAAAGTTCACTGTAATGAGCTTACCTCCATCCATGTAGTTTTAACATAAGAATCTGTCCAGCCATGAACTACCATTTTCGTTTTAAAAACTGGATTGAAAGTTGAGTTTAGAATAGACTGATTATCAGGATTATAACTAAATTTGATGGGAGTATCTCTGTTTGTTTGATTGCATGTGAATAGAAGGAAAGTCATATTAAGATATTGTTCGCTGTAAGGAAGAAGTCCTATTTCATTGTTGAGAGCATCGACTAGTTTTAGTACTCGAAAACAGTCCGAACCATTGAAACATTGAGTTAGATTGGCTATTTTCAGAAAAATTTAAACAATTTTTGTTATATGTATTAGAATCTATAAGTTATATTATTTATCAATTTTTCATAAAGAATTGACCCTCAAAATTATGTCTTTGGTATGGAATGGGATTCTATTTTTTCAAATTTTTCTCATTTCAGTATAAGTTAATAACTATGAAATCAGATCCAACATAAATTTGAACTTATAATTCAGATTTCAAATAATTTTTATTAAATACTATTCTCCAAAAAAAAAAACAAAAGTTATTTTGATAGAGAGAATATCACTATAGCAGTGGGATTCGAACTAAACTCGTAACTTATTTTCGATAAAATCATTTAAAAAAGCGTCTGACATTTATTACTAAACCTAATGTGTAATTGAAATGTTTTGCATACAGATATGTTCTTAAATACCTGAATCGAACCCTTAAAAACATTTTTTATGTAATTAGTTTAAGAAACTTACTTTCTATTATTGAGTAGCCACCCAATGGATCATATATATCAGTATTAGGAATATTCTGTTGAATAACGTTATAATTATTCATAAAAATGATTTAAATTTAATTAGTTTATCATTACTCACAATTAAACCATTGATAGGATAAGAAAATAAAGAAAATATGGTAAAGATAACTGATAACATTTTTGATTTATGAACTTTTAGCTTTAAAACTACGAAATTTACTCTATTTTATTATGAATAAACTGGTACAATTTTTATTTAAAACTTAATTTTTAAATACAGATTTCAACCTTATTAAATTGAGCTGTAGATCTCATTTAAC
Organism: Archegozetes longisetosus; assembly: GCA_018873245.2. NCBI lineage: Eukaryota > Metazoa > Arthropoda > Arachnida > Sarcoptiformes > Trhypochthoniidae > Archegozetes > Archegozetes longisetosus. The sequence goes on from JAEMBT020000005.1 coordinate 13,351,346, forward strand.
CAAAACCAGATTCTACTCAAGTTTTGTACTATAGATAGTTTTATAATCAAATTTGAGCTTGAAATCCAAATTTTATCTTTGTTAGGCATGTCACTTGATTTATAGAATACTTACAGACTCCATAGATACTGTACATGCATATAGAAGTAAAGTATGATTTTGAAAATAGTTTGTCGAGAAAATTAAGAGATATAAAGCTTTCAAGGATTAAAGTTACTCTTCAACAGAGTGAAAAATAGTTTGATAAAACTTATCTTAAATAAATCACCACTATAATGTATCAATTACTTTTTATTTGTGCTTATCATCAAGTTTTCAATGAAATAATTCATAAAAGTATCTAAAATATTGAGTGATTACGACTTGATGAATTAATGTCATTTTTTACCATTTATCTAACAAGTTATTAACGGTTATATTCTCAGATAATTTTATGACTTACTTCTGTGAAAATGTAATTTTCATAATTAATTAAATAGAGATTGTTACATTATGCGAATTTGTAATAAATTAATTATTGATACGTATATTGATATCTGAATGTTTTAAGACTTTAATATGAATATGTTGAGTAGATATCAATTTTAGGACTTTTTAAATGAGTTTTCCATTTTTTCATAAAAGTATTGAAACTTTATTTTCTTAAATTACATTTCGTATTCGATAAAGAAATTAATATTATTTCAAATCTGTCAATGTCACCAATTTATCATCATGTGTTTATGAATCTAAGTGAACTCATGTTTTATTTTTATATATCTTTCTCAGATCGTGAGATCTATTTCGTAATCAGAGCTTATATTCAAAACTTATGTATTGACATATATGAACTTACTCTTTGAAGAAGTGCGTTAACGAATAAGCCTTTTACTATGCGTTAAAAATTTTTCTATATATACAACACATGGAAATATCTAACTATGAAGATATAACAAGCAATAAAATCAAACATGGTGAATGAATTTGAACCAATGTCAGCCACAAGGTGTACAAACTCTCCCGATTTCTAAATACACTTGCAAGTTTAATAATCGAGCTAGTTTAAGAAAAATAATCAGATTTTATTGAAAATAAGAGATTTTTATGATAAATAATAGAATATTTATGAGATTAATACCCCGTACGCCCATCGCTCACCAGAAGCTTGTCGCACAGCCTCTAAACGCCTGGGCATAGATCCCTTCAGGTTAATGAAGAACTGGCACCAAGAAGAGTCACACATCTTCTGGTGGCCAACTCCAGAACTACCAACAAATCATTTGATGACTGGTCCTTCACTGCGTACAAAATTCTTTATCATTGACCTGACATTTTCATCGGAATTTAGATCCGGGGAAAGGCAAAATTTGATTAAATACTATTTTAAAATGAGTTCTATCAATACCTCGACTGTGGAATCACAAAATCTTCAACTGATCCGGTATTTGTTGTGATTCAATTTTCAATAAAATGTGATATATTGTTCGGGTGTATGTCGTGGAGGAACAGAACATTCCCGTCATCAAATGGTGCTTAATATAGGGGAGCACTTGTTTCTCTTAAAACTTGGCATAAAACTCTTTTGTGATGATTTCATAAACAAAAAGTTCACCTAATCCATGAAAACAGAAACTAGGTAGGTTTTAAACAAATTAAAAAGTTAAGTAAATCACATTCAATCTAGAAAACTCACAAGAGCATACAAGATACAGTAGAAAGGAAAGTTCATGTCCATGTTTCTGGTGGTCATAAGAGATACTAATCTCTTAAATATTCTATTATTTATCATAGAAATCTCTTTTTTTCCGATAAAATCTAATTATTTTTCGTAAACTAGCTCAATTATTAAACTTGCAAGTGTATTTAGAAATCGGGGGAGTTTGTGCACCTCGTTGCTGAAATTGGTTCAAATTCATTCACTATGTTTGATTTTCTTGTTTGTTATATCTTTATAGTTAGATATTTCCATGTGTTGTATATATACAAGGCTGAACTTTAGGGATGAGCAATAAATATCTCGATAACGATTAATAAACTTTTGATCATTAAGTTGACTGCTAGATATAAATACAACATAAATGAGTAAAATCATGTCTTATAAAATAAATACAAAAACTGTTCTCATTTACATCTGATGAAATATACAAGTCTAACCTATCAAGTAGTATTTGAACTAAAGAAAATCTTTCACTAATAAGTGAATATTAGTTTGTATAAAGTTTATTTCAAAACTATTGACATGACCCAAATTATTTATCTGTCCTAAATTAGTGACCATTCCTAAATCCTTGACCTGTCCTAGAAATCTTTGTACTTAACTATAATTTCTAGCCATAAAAGCATGTGATGGTCAATTTGATGAATTTTTGTAAACAAAATCTGTTGGTATATAAAGACTAGGCTTTTGAGCTTTAGGACACACTCTTCTCTTGTTGTGCTCAAGAGTGACAAAGGAGTAAATAGCTTTTGTGGTACTCTTACACATAAGTTAATGTCTCATGTTAAGTGTTTTACTTTCTTTATATTAAATAAAGTATATTTCAAAGAAAAGTGTTTAATAACTCATTAGGATCGTGACACTATTCTATCAAACAAATAATATAAAACATTTAATCGTGTTCAACAAATAAAACTCGGCATTTTAGTAACACATTTTTTTAAGGTGAAATTTTATTTTTCATACAAGATAGTAATTGGTATATGTTTTTATTCATTTTATTAAGCTTATTATTTTAATTAATTATGCTATGTTTACCTTGCGGTTAACTTAATGATCAAAATCTATTAATATCTATCGAGATCTGTATTTACTCATTCCTAAAGCTCAGTCTATGATTGATTGGGGTTTTTTATCTTTATTTTGCAGTTAATCTGCGTCTGTAGACTTCAAAACAATTTGGTTTTGAAGTGAGCCTTTTTCCAAATCAATGTACACATTGAGTTCAATATAGAAAGTATTAATATTTTTAATGCATAGTAGAGGCCTATTCATCAACGCATTTCTTCAAAAAATTGGGTTCATGTAGTCTTTGGGCCCAGGCCTTGACATCAAGATCTCATTAAGTCTTTCATTTGATGTTGGAAAACATTAAAAATATGTTAGATTTTCATTATTACTTATTTGAAAATCTTTGAAACTTTTAGGGCGGTATGCAATAGTCCTGGTTATGAAACCTGGAGTTATCGCGGACCGTCGACGTTTCCTAATCAGTGGCTAATGTCGACGTAAAAGAAGTTAATTCGACGTTTACTTTAGCTTAACTTCTAGTTAAACTTTTAACGTGAAGTATTGCAGTTATAGTTTCTGTAACGGAGGTTTTTAACCAGAAGTTATGGGTAATCAGAACTATTGCATACCACTCTTAGACTTTTTAAAATTTAAACCATTGTTGATTGTAACAATATGAAAAGAATATAAAGAAAGTACAATTAGTTACTTTTTGTACTTACATTACTTGAAATTTCGATTCTTTTTCAAAATTTTCTAGTAAATTAAAAGTTTTAGTCGTACAAAATATAAAGTTATTTAGAGTATAATAAAATCTTAATTTCAGTGCTCTGATATTTATCAGCTCCTAGCTATGCGTCACGGATGTCTGAACAGCAAATGGAATAGTATTCTCTACATTTTCGGTATTTTAAGAATAGATAGCCTAAACTGCTTTTCATAATTTTTCGCTAAGCTAATAAAATAGTTGTTTTGGTAATCTTTGAAATTTTTTAGTTGCTAGTTTCATTCTGATTATCACGCGAAGATTAAGTCAGAATTAGACCCTTTAGCCTGGATTTTCAAGGTGACATCCCATCACATCAAATATGGTACGGCTCGACTCGAAATCTCGAGTAGGTCCAGCTATATATTATCTATCTTTCTATAACATCAGGGATATTATCTACACGTTTTTCGAAGAGCAAGTTTGATTCTTTGAATGCGTAAATTTTAAGAAGTGTTGAACAAAGTCGGAGGCAAAAGTCAATTTCGAATATATTGTGAGATCAAAAACAGATCTTTGTTTTCGATCTCACAGTATTCAGGTCATTTAAACAATGCCCTACTTTCTTGCCCATCATTGTAGCCTAAGGGCACAAACTGACCACTGGATGTAGGACAGGGTTGTTTGTGTCCTCTTTTCTTTAAATACAAATTCTAAAGAAAATTTTCTAGAAGAGTAACGGGGTCACCAACGTGTCCTCAATTAGTAGTTGGTCAGTTAGTGACCAATAATAGATATTTCTAGAAAATTTTCCATTGATACGTCAACAGCTCCTGGCACTATGTAAAGGAGTGAAGAGACTCTTACTCTTCACTTCCCAAACTCTTCAGATTGAATGATCTCTGAAAGTAACCAACACTTACAGTAATAGTGTGTGTTTTAAAATCCAAACTTTTCAATAATCAAATCTTTTAATTTGTATAAACCTTTCTTTTCATAAATAAACTTTTGATTTTCTTTAAAACTGTGTGTAAGTTTAAGTTGTCGAACTCTGCAGAGAACAAATTCAAAATAAACCTCTGCAATATGGAAATTTTTGCAGAGATTTAATATTGCATTCTAATAAATATGAGAATGAATTTTGCTAAAGATTGCTCTTGGTGTGTGCTTATTCACAATATATCACGGGTTTATCGTGATTCTAGCTAGATTCTTTCATAAATTTCAGTAAATTTATAACATTTATGTAAACACGTGGCGATATAAATTTGCCTATTAAAGCTTTCATTCAATCTTACAAAGCTTTCAATCTTTCAATCTTTCAATCTTTCAATCTTTCAATCTTTCAAATCTTCAATTAATGCTTTCTTACGAAAATTAAATTACAATAAATTTGCAAAACTTTTTGTTGATAAACAAATAACTGTCAAATCTATTTTTTGTTTATAAACAATTAATGCGTGTATTTTTAATTAAAAATGCTAACCAGAGATCAACGAACATTAATCTATATAATAAAATGCTTAAATGCTCTTTCTGTACGACCAGTCAAAAACTTTCTTCGTGGTCATCACAGAGAAATCAGGCTGGTTTCAATGTTTTTCATCTGACACAAAGAGTTAATTAAAGTATTTTTCAGACTAAAAGTTAACTACTATTCTATTTTTCAATTTCGTGAATACGCCACTTAATTGAAACACGATACGATTTAAATAAACAGAGTTCTGAACAAGAAAAGACATTGCACTACATGCAAGTAACTCGCACACATAGCAAACGAAAACAGCGATTAGTAAAATTAAGCTAAATTTTTTAATATTGTTTTAAGATTTTTTAAAGTGAAATTTTAAGTGTATTTTGTATCTGTGTTTGTGCATGTTGTTACATTATTACAAACTAGCTAGAAATACGGGCAAAAGCCCGTTATTAAGTTCATAAAAAATAAATATTTAAAACTTTATTCAACAAATAAATAGTTCTTTAAATAGAGATTTTTCAATTTTTTTCTCTCATTTAGTATTAGTCTATAAACTTAAAATAATTCTAAAGCCTTACTAAATCTTCGACGACTTTATTAGTCGTCGAATCTTTTGCTTGTATCACAACCACTAATATTTGTAATAATATAACTACATGCACAAACACAGATACAAAATACACTTAAAATTTCACTTTAAAAAATCTTAAAACAATATTAAAAAATTTAGCTTAATTTTACTAATCGCTGTTTTCGTTTGCTATGTGTGCGAGTTACTTGCATGTAGTGCAATGTCTTTTCTTGTTCAGAACTTTGCTTATTTAAATCGTATCGTGTTTCAATTAAGTGGCGTATTCACGAAATTGAAAAATAGAATAGTAGTTAACTTTTAGTCTGAAAAATACTTTAATTAACTCTTTGTGTCAGATGAAAAACATTGAAACCAGTCTGATTTCTCTGTGATGACCACGAAGAAAGTTTTTGACTGGTGGTACAGAAAGAGCATTTAAGCATTTTATTATATAGATATTAGTGATTGTGATACAAGCAAAAGATTCGACGACTAATAAAGTCGTCGAAGATTTAGTAAGGCTTTAGAGTTATTCTAAGTTTATAGAATAATACTAAATGAGAGAAAAAAATTGAAAAATCTCTATTTAAAGAACTATTTATTTGTTGAATAAAGTTTTAAATATTTATTTTTTATGAACTTAATAACGGGCTTTTGCCCATATTTCTAGCTAGTTATATATAAGTTAGGTCAGGGAAGAAAAGAACAAGATATAGCTAATGAAATACCATGTTCTGTGAGAACAGTAAGAAATATTAAAAAGCTGTAGCTTCAGAATGGGTCGATTGAGCCGAAAAAAAGAACTCGGACCAGGAAAACGACTGAAGAACAGGACATGAGAATCATCGAAACCACTGTTCTTAACAGATTCGATACTGTTAACGAACTCATGGAGAAAGTGAAAGAATTGACTGCATTGGAAATAAGCAGAAGAACTTTTAATGATAGACTTTTAGGTAAAATATATATTGAGATCAGAATTTGACTAATTCAATAATCAAATAACGTGTCCGAAAGCTTTTGAAAACTTGCCCCAAACTCAAGAAATATAAAACTAACTGAACTTTAATAAAAAAATTTACTTTATATCGATAATTTAGGCTTCAAACAGATAGTATTGAATCAGTATCGATAAAATTGACCAAAAATGGAAAGCAAATATTTTAATCGATATTAAATTCATTTAACCAATATTTATTGAACATTATATTTATTCGATTAACACTATCGATATTTACTTAATTACATCAATTTTTAATGAAGTTATCGATTATAAGTACATTATATCGATATTCAGCTAATAATATCGACTCAATATTAATCAATAATTACAATTTGAGTATTTTATCCTTAATACTAATTTTGTTGCAAAATATCGAAAGTTTCGATTAAATATCGATAATTTTGACTTGATATCGATACTATCGGCTTAGTATCGATATTATTCACTCAATAACTAAAGTGACTTTTTTTTAACCAAAATTAATTATTTTAATCGATATTGATTCAAAAATATCAATATAAAGGCAATACTATCGATATTACGACAAAACTATCGATATAATATCATTTTTTCAATATTAATTCAGTTTTATCGATATTATGATTTTGTGAACATTTCAGGATAATCTGTAAATGTTCTTTATTAAATAGCAGAATTAAAAGATTTAAAATTAAACTTGATTAACCTAACCTAACATATTCTTCAGAGGCTAATTTAAGATCAAGAATAATGGCTAAAAGACCTAATTGGACTGAAAATGATAGTAAAAGAAGGGTTATAATAGCTGAGGAAAATTTACAACTTGATAGCGATATTTGGAAGAGAACTATATTCATTGATGAGATTGGTTTCGAAACCGGGCATAAGGGCCAAATAAGAGTAAGACGAAACCTGGATCTCGATATGAGGCATTAAACATTCAAAGTGTTCAAAACTCGGGATGGTCGAGTATTATGGATTGTGTGTCTTTTTCTTATGTAGGATTGGGGTCAATAATAAGGTCGGTTGGGAATTTCTATTCGGAACAATTTGTTGACTATTTTGAAAATCATGTAATGGCATATGCTGAACACTCTTTTCCCGACTCGAATTTTTATATTTTGCAAGACAATAGCCCTGTCCACACATCTTTACAAACCCAAGCTTATTTAAATTTAAGAATTGGGAGCGATAGGATTATATCACACGCTCCTAAATCACCCGACTGTAATCCTATAGAAAATTTATTTGGATTAATTGTTAAAAAATTAAATAAGTAAAACAGAATTTTTCAAAATGGGGATCAATTGTGGGCAGAAATTCAAAATTTGTGGGATTTTTTTTCAAATGAAATTGAAATTATTGAGAATTTAGCAACTTCCATGGCAGATAGATATAGAGCGGTAATTGAGAAGGACGGGTTGGGGAATAGATTTTGAAAATTTTAAATTATTATCCAATGAATTAAGAATCTGTATTTTCATATATTTGTTTATAAACAAAATCTTTCAAATAAACATAAGATTACTGTAATACGAAAGTTTTGTAAGAAAGACGTTAATTTAGAGATTTGAAAGATTGAAAGATTGAATGAAAGCTTTAATAGGCAAATTTATATCGCCACGAGTTTACATGAGTAAATCATATAATTAAATTATAATATAGTAAATAATCGAGCAGTAATCGAAAAAATATTAGTTTTCTGTGAAATTTATCGGATTATTAAATAAAATTTTCCGCGCACTTATTGAGCTCTTTATTGACAGAGCTACACGTGCACATAATATTTATTGTCTTCTTTGATTCGAAGATATCATTCCTACAACAATTACGTATTTTGGCTAGACACGGTCTCAGCCTATTACGTGAAAATGACTCTGAACTTACTTATATTTGATAAAGTAGACTTTGTAAGAAAGCATCAAATCCACTAAATGTTACGGGTGTTATAATTTTTTCGATTAAGAACCGGAGTTTATTTTATCAAAGTTTATTTTATTTTACCAAATATATTTTTGAGGTTTATCACAAATTGTCAAACGGTAAGTGAACTACTTACTCGAAGAATATTCAATGATTTCAAGTCTTATTTTTGATGACTTTCATATAGTTCTATTTTTACTGGATTTTGCAGCTTCAACAAAACTCTTATTTTTAATGGCATTCTGTGAACTCATTATATGACATCGAAAAGTTGCTTTTGTACAAATCTCGGCTTTAACAGAGTGAACACTAAAACTATTTATTTAATAAGATCATAGATTATTATTTTACAAAGTTCAAACCGTCATATAATTAAATATTAATTTTTCAAAGCTTCTAATCAGTCAAAATCGGAGAAAACGTCTCTGGTTACAGGTCAACTCCGGAGACCTGAGAAAAGATCTTAAAGCCGGAGACTCCGGGTCAAAGCAGAAGATATAACACCCGCACTGGATGCCCCTCAAAACCAGCCAATTGCAGACTTTTTCGGTTACCTAAGTTGACCAGTTTTTGTTAGAGGTTGAGCAGCAGAAGTACCTAACAACTAATTTGAATAATAAATTATTGCATTTAAAATTTGACTTAAATTTTGCACAGAAGTTGATGTGTCATGTCAAGAGACTACATAGAACATCTGAATATAAAGAAGTTTTGAAACAATTCGTTAGAATTAAATAAAAGTATTTATATCAGCTCAATGCTTTATATAGTACTACATATTTTTGTTATTTGCAAGCAAATAAGTTCCTGATTTTATATTAAATGTGTGGCAAAATTTATTTTATAACCCATTACCGTTTATAGAGCTCTCTTTACCTTTTGGTCCGTTTTTCAGGTTTAAATACTTTAATTGAGTAACTTTTTACTTAACAAACTGTTTCTTCTTTGGATAAGATATTAATTGCTGTCAAAAATTTTCAAAGATTTATCGAAAGACTATTTTATCGAAGATATTGAGGGGATAGAATTCGAATATCTAATTGAATTTCATTAGTATTTATTGAAATCACAACATGCCTCTATTCACACAAAAATATTGCATAATAAGCATGATTTAATAAATATTCGCAAACTTAACGCCAAATATATTATGACAAGAGTTTAACTAATACTTTATCATAAAAGCTATCAATTATCATAAATACTGAGCTGAACTTCTATCAGAAATTTCTTGATCAAATTCTAAACAAAAATTTGATGAATAGCGGAAACCATTCAAGAAAGATATATTTTCTTAAAAATAGTTGAATATTAAATTAAATTATAAAACATGGAAATTTTGTAAATTTATAGTAGATGAGACACTTTTTAGCAGTAGAGTTCCGAGTAAACGCTTAAGAATTGTATTAAACAAATTATAGTTTGTCTGAAACTTTGTGTCAAATCGAGTTCAATGTGTTTGAATTGATTCTTCAGATCTTATAATCAAAATGAATATTTTATGTGCACAAATATTGTTATAAAGATGATTGCTGATTATTTTGAATTTTTAACATGGGCTGAGAAGCACAGCTCAGAAATCAAGAATTTTGAGCTGAGCTTGTAGAAGCTCAAGAATTCAGATCAATGCTCTTCACTAATTTTAACTATCTATCAATTTCTGCTTAAACTGATATATTACAATTATTTTATACTCAATTTTTAAGTCTTGCTATACTTTGATAGAAATATAATTTTTATTTCTGTTTGTTGAGGCCATGAGTTCCATCAATTCTAAAATAATTTTAAACTTTAAACTCATTTTTCAGATTTTTTATTTGAATTATTAAAAAACTATGAACTAGTTTTATATTCCAAAATATACGTTATTGACACTTTTGAAATTGTGTTGATCTTCCATTAGGTATTATTTGGTTAGAAATTGGTGTTTGACAAAGATTCGATGAATAACTGTCACGAATGCTGTGGAAGATAATTTCAGTTCTTATAGAGTGATAAATTTTATTTCACATTTAGATACCTTTTGACGATATGACTCATATAATTGACTTGAATTCTGGCAATTATAATACCAGTGTTAACTGGAAACAGCACATGGGAATTCCAACTTACTGTTGCATTGGATACACGACCTAAGTTTTGGGAACTTGTCAACAGATATGTGTATTGCTGTTCAGGTCTGAATGGAATTAAGAGTTGTCTAAACGTTACAGTTCGCTGTATCTCACCATGCAATGTAATAGTTATATCACCGGTTGATTTGGTACTATTTGGTGATATATTAACCTAATTAATAGAAGAATTAATGTTTTGTATTCTCAAAATTATCACAAATTAATTTTATTCTGTATGCTAAACTTTCGTTTTAGACTGAAGTCAGATATTGTTGAGAAATTTCTAAATTCCTGTGTTACACTCGAGAAACTTGATACTTCATCAAAATTAATGAATAAAGAGTTAACTGAAGAGTAAATTGATTTTAAAACATCGAACGCAATTCAAATTTATAGAAAAAGATTCACAATTAGCAATCATAAAACATTATGTTTATCTGGATTCGAATCTGAAGCTATATTTTACTGTTGATTGCACGCTTTTAGGGTAAGAGAATGTGTTTTATTGCAATGACTATTGAAAGAAGCGATATGAAACGAATATTCCCTATTGTATATAGAGAAACTTTATAATTCGGGAAAAGATTTCCAAAAATCTTCATTTTGCCCGCAAAACTCCTGAAAAGTTTTCACTACATCAAAAAGTTTGAAAGACTTGAAATTTTCAACACTAAATTAAACTTAACTGAGAGGAAGAAACTTTCAATATCTACCCATTGTTATAATTCTTGATTGACCTTAACTTTACCCAACAATTATTGATAGTTTAATATTTGGAAAACTCTTAGATTATATTCAAGATTATAATCAACTTTACCACAACTTGGTAGTGAAATAGGCAAAGTGATTGCAAATTAGAACCGGTTTTAATATATAGCTGGTTCGGTTGTGTCTGATTAACTCTATAGTTCTCTGAATTTTGCCAGAAAGTGAAACTCAATTCCCATGGTTTGCATTTCTCTCCATCAGATCCACAATGAGCACATTTCCCTTTTTTAAAATTTTCATAACTATCACATTGATAAGCGACAAATTGACACATAGTTTCAGGAATTACTATTGGATAATTTTGTGCCTGACCGTGATTGCAAAATAAAGCTTCAGATATATCTAAAAATAAACGTTTAGTTATTGAAAATCCATCTGAATATATTCGATACGTTCTTGACTTGAGCTACAATATCAAACCTGTTCGTGTATTAATTAAGCTAAAATTGGAGGAAATGACACTCGTCTCACAAGTTGATTGCATTGAACCACCATTTGGATAGAAGTCATAGTGTCCTAAATTTTCTGCTAAACCAAAACCTAAAGTAGTTGGATACAATGAGAAAATATTTTTGAGCTCGCTCTAGATTTCTTGGCTTTAGTTTGAAACACCACCTATATTGTTGCAAACAAAGCTCATTTTTCATTTAAGTTAAATTGATAAAGGTATACATAACCTAAACTTAAACCTACAAAGTGTATCATTATTTCAGTATCGTTTGCAACAGGAGAGATCGCATTCTAATGAAGCCATTTCTTTGATTAAACACAGATCACAATTAAATATCGGTTGAACCTTGCTAAACGTAAAGAAACTCCAGTCATCGCAAATAACTCATACATTGTTGGACTTGTCTGAACGATGTAATACAGTCTACTTATCGGGATCAGGTCAATTGCCCGACAAATAAACTCACCAGAAAAGCATAAGCATAACAAGGAAGTAAGTGGATGGGGTTCTAGAATGAAAAATATACCTTACTATGAGTCTCATACAACTGTAAAACATTATTAAGCTAAACGCTAGGGAAGAGGTCCAAAATAATATTTGAATATTGAAAATTCGCTATTTTTCTTTGTGACTCACCTTACTTATAAAGTTAATTTAACCCTCACTTCATTTCTCAACTTTGATCAATTATTTTGGCAGAGAAAGTTATAATGTAGATGTTTTAGGGAAAGTATCATAGTAGATTAAGACTTGGAGAGTACATTAAACGTTTTATAAATTACTCGTATTTAGAAAAAGCCATGTAAAACGCAAAAAGGACAAAATCAAGAATAAAAAAATCCTAAAAGGGTAATAATCTTGCTACGTTCACGTCACTGATCATGGGTAAAGTAGAGAGCAAGAGAAACTTCCAAAATTTTGATGAGTTTACTTGTCGAACAATTAACTCAGGCGAACGTACAGACCCTACTTATCTATTCAAGATATAAACGGAATTTTTTCGAATAAAATCGAGTTTTCGAAATAAACTCCTATTACAAGACTGTATACAAGACTGTATACCGATGTGTATATAAATATATATCGATTAGGATCCCCTTTAAACTTATATTATCAACAGAGGTTCAATAATGTATTAATAATCTTTCTTCTATGTCAAGAACTTGCTCGCCTATGTTAACCGAAGTCCAACTGAAATTTCAATTTAAAAACTAGACAATTTTTACTACCTCCAGCATTCGTATGCAATATTACAACTAAATGAGCGTCAGTTTTATCCAATCTTGAGTTAGGATCATTCATCGTAAATGCTGGTCCGGCTGGATCTAAACCTGATATTTCACCAATTTCTGGGTTTCGAATCATAGCACCCGCAAAACCACAAACATGTGCCCCCAAACTATTACCAATTAGTTGAAAGTCTTTTGGTGAGGCATTGGTTGCATTACACAATCGATTAATGAAATATGCAGTTGAGGCGCCGACAACTCTTGTATTAGTAGCTGATTGAAAATAGTTAGGCAGATCGGCACCACTTGACCAATCAACAACTATCACATTATAATTACATGACTGATTAAGAATATATTCTTTCATAGCCTGCCGAAAATATAAGTTCATGAATAAGATAATATAATTAACAACATGTATTCTGAAAGTCAGCCGAAAAGGAATTCACTTCGCATAACAAGCGTGTTCTTAGCCAAGAAGTGAAAATAGGGATAAGCGTTTCGCGTTCTCAATGGAAGCTTGTTTTACAGGACTCAAAGCATTTGTCTCTACCTCATATGCTTAGCAAAGAGCACACTTTAAATAAATGCAAAGTGAATTTTCTTGTAGAGTTACAGCAAAGCCTCGTTATGATGGAGCTCAAAGAATTCAAAAACTTATTTCGGTTTAAAGGAAACAAATTTCGTTCAAGTTCATCATAACGAGGCTTAACTTAGTTTTTTAAAAATTAATCATTACTACTATCCAACTATTTTCATAGGAGCCAAGCCAGCCGTGAACTATCATTTTTGTTTTGAATTTTGGGTTGAAAGTTGAGTTTCGAATGGACTGATCATCTGGTTTATGGTCAAATTTTGTTAGAGCGTGTCTGTTCGAAGTGTGACAAGAGAACAGAAGAAAAGTCACGTTCGCATATTGTTGGCTAACAGAGAAAATTTCTATTTTTTTGTTGAACCTATCGACTAATTTTAGAACCGGAAAATAGCCCAAATCTTCGAAATAATCAGTTTGATTGTCTAGTTTCCATGAAAATTCAAAGAAATTAGAAAAATAAATTTCTTGGGTCATAAACTGTTTTGCGAAGAATAAATTGCTGAAGATAATTAGACTTTCGTGTGGAATCGGATGTTTATATTTTAAAACCATTCTCGTGTTTAAATTGAGTAAAGATCAGTTAATTCTGATGAAATGAGACCTAACCTTAACTGAAATTTATAATTATAGATGCGCACAACTTCAAAGGCCTGAACTTAAGTTTGAACAGTCCAGAAGACTGTTGTATTGAGCTGTCATCATGATCTTCCATAGAAATTATTATGGAACAAGTGTTAACAATAATGCACACTAAACAATGATAATATCAATTACTGAAATAACGTGAATCTCAATCAAAATCTAATAAAAAGTATTTAAATACGATTCAGTGAAGTTTGAAAAGCCATCTCAACTATTTTAGAGGAATTGCGAAGAATTTTTTCCAAAGCTTAAGCTCTTCCAAAAAGCTTGTTACTCCGTTTGAATGGGCTGTACGTTAAGTACGCAATTTCAATTTTGAGCTTGGGTCGCACTCATACCTATTTAACTGAGCTCTAACCTCCAGCTTATAACATTATAAATAGATAGAACTGACGAGGGAAGTTCGGGACTATGTAATAACCTATTTCAAAAATATTTTTATGGCATAAATAACATGTCATATGATGTTCGAAATGACATATAAAAAAGGCTGACCGCTAGACACTCACAAGTTATGACCACTCAAAAAGTGATTTTCTATGGCCTATTACTATTGATTCCTATGTATTTTGCCCATGAAATAAGTACTCTAATTCAGTCAAATTACTCAATGGATGGCAATAATATTGTTAATAAGGAAAAATTTCAAATAATCTTGAACAAAAAAAGATATCTGAAGTTTCCTATTTAAAAGTAAGTTTCTATATGTCAATAGTTCTAAACTTTCGTATTTGTCATATATCTTTACAAATTTCTTTAGAAATCCATTGAATTTAAAAGACATGATAGATACGAAAAAATTAGAACTATCGATATATAGAAACTTACTTTTAGATATATATGAAATTTCAGATTATCATGTTTTTTATTCAAATTGATTTGAAGTTTTTCATTGTTAACAATATTGTTGCTATTCATTGAGTAATTTGACTGAATTAGAGTACATTTTGATGGGCAAAATACATAGGAATCAATAGTAATAAGCCATAGGAAATCACTCTTTGAGTGATAATAACTTGTAAGTGTCTAGCGGTAAGCCTTCTTTATATGCCTTTTCAAACATCATATGACATGTTATTTATGCCATAAAAATATTTTTGAAATCGGTTATTACATAGTCCCGAACTTCCCTCGTGAGTTTTAAACATAGTACAGCTAAAGCTAGATTATGCTTGATGCCAGACCGAGTGCACCTATAAACGGTGATCAATTTCTTTCTAGAAAGAAATATGTTTTACTCCTTCTTCAAAAAGCAAAAAAGGCTTAACTTTTATATTCAAACGGTATCAGAGATAAAATTTCATCCTTTAATGACTTTTTAAACTTTTGAAGTAAGGGTTGCATTCTCATTCTATTACAGAAAAAAATTGACCACCCTTTACTTGTAACCAGGAAAGTAACTTAAGGCACATCAAAGCGACGTTTTCGGTCCGTTCTTCGATACTAAAATACAGATGAATTTGGTAGAGTTTTCAACTACATAAAAGTGAAATTTTCATTGTAAAAAATTATTTTGATCTTAAAAAAGTATTCAGTTTCTATTAATTAGAAAAACTTGAGTTTTCTGAGAATTTTTATAAGCAATGTAAAAATAGATGCTGAAAGACAATTAAATGTATTTTATATGAAAAGATATCTGAACTAGAATTAAGACGGATAGAAATGCTTTTCGACATATTCATCTTCAACTTCAAATAAAGAGGTATAAATTAGTATTTTTAATTTTTACAATATAAACTTGACTATCTGTAGAAAATAACTCGAAAGACCCCCGTTTTTGGTATTGCTACCTCTAATTTCAATACTTTAGGTGTTTGCTATCGGTTAATTTATTCTCAGGAATCTCTATTTCAAAATAGAGTATTAATTTATTTATTTCGAGTTATATATTTGATTTATACAACTTGCTCGAGGTTAAGAGTACTTGATAGAATTCGGTAAGTATCGAAAATGATTTTCCTTGCTTTTAATATATTTTTGATGAGCCTGATCTGATCTGAGGCCATATCAAAGTCAATGCTCAATAGGAAAGGTTTTATATACAGACATACAGAAAATTTCATATTACCATGTAATGAATGAAAGTTTTAAAAAAGTTTATTTGCTTTCGAAATAATTTTTGTTTGAATGACTATTAAAGTCAAACTTAATCTTTTCTGCCAATATTGTGTATACAAAAAGTTAATATTTAGCATGCCCTCCATTATTAGCAATGATATGGTTAAGTCTATTTGGTATTAAATTTATAATATGGTTAAGTCTAATCGGTATTGAATTTATAACATTTAACGCATCTTTGTTTTGCATCTGACCTGTCTCTTGGTAGCGAATTATCCACTTATCGATACATCTTATATCTCGATTTAGCGCATACGCATTATCTTTACTCTCATAACCAGCTCCAAGAAAAAACACAATTAAATATTTTTCGATTTTAGTAATTGACTGACCGTTTCTCCAGTGAATGCCATTCAAAAACTCCATTTTTATGCACTTAATAATTCATATTTATAAATAAATGAAAAAGCACCAACAATAAAATTTTGACTATAACTTGGCTCAAAAACAAGTTTGAAAGCAAAAAAATTTGACGTTTAATAAGCTTTTAAACTTTTATTCATTACTTGGTATTACTACAAACACTGCAAAACCTAAGATTGATTGATGGACTCATTATTTGACTTATTGATTAGTAATGGGTGTATATTTGATTCAAATTTTGATTAAGACTTTTATCAAAATCTCTTAATTTTATCAGTATTACGGTACAGTTCAATTACATGGTAATAATGAAATTTTCTGTACACGTGTTCATATACCTTGAACAGTCATTTCTGAAAAATATTCCATCAAATAGTTTGAAAAACTTACCATAAGGTATCAATGAATAGTCATTGAAATGATACGATGTATTAGGACTTTTGACTGGCAGCTAAATAGAGTTATAGTAATTGGTAACAAATAATTTAATTTAAAATAGTTCGTTTATTGCTACTCACAATCAAACCATCAATAAAATAAGATAGTAAAAAAAGTATAACAAAAATAATTGATGAAAGCATTTTTGATCTAACAGTTTTATGCTTTAAAGTTATAAAATTGATTCTGTATCATTTAGAGATTCGATTAATTTTTATTTGAAAATACTATTTTTGAGTACCGTTTCTAATAGTACTTAGTTATTTCACAAACTCTATTGGATTAAAACCAGATTCTATTCAACTCTTTGCTAATAATATATTTCCAGATGATATTTTTGTAATGAAGCCTATTTTAATGGTAAAACACATGTAGATTCGATAGATATAGAAGTGAAAATATAGTAGCGTTGGGACCATTAAATATTTTAGAAAACTTTTAGCTGATTGATAAATTTTTTAAATGTTTGAGAAAAAATTAAAAATTTTCTTGTAAATTCATCTTTAATTTTATAATCACGTTTTCAATTTTTTCTAAATAGAACTTTGATTTAAATTCAAATGATGTCTGTATACGTGAATATTACATACGGATCGCGCTCGAAGTACTTGTTAGATTGTACTCTTAATGATCTCAGATAATAAGCGTTCTTGTTTATTAGCATCTAATTTAATTTGTTCTGTATAAATTCCTTAGTCATTCGAGTTAACAGTATTTTCATTGTCTTTCCTTTATCATATTCCAAGTCTACTTCATGATCTTAATTTTTTGACTCTAATAATATGATAAAGTTTATAATCAAGAATACTTTCAGCTACATCTTTTACTTTCAAGATTCTGATTCAGCTATTTTCGAATCAAATTTTATGGTAAACTAGGTGTTTTGTACTGAATAAAATTTGCATAATTTTCTAGCTTGAAATTTATGTAAATTTTTTTCTGGTGAAATTCTGGTGATGAATACAAAATGCGAAGAATTAAAGTTTGTGCTTTTGTGGAGTGCTAATAGGTTTAATAAAACTTATTATATGATATAATAACTTTTACTTTATTAAACATGTTGCTTTTAGAATTTTTAGTTAAATTTCAAGCAGAATATCTCATAAAGCTAACTAAAAATGTGTGCCTAACACTTGCCGAGTAAATAAAAAATTAAAGTTTAACTGATTAATTGGTGTTTCATGAAATTACGTGAATTTACAATAAAAACCTGATAAATTTCTGCATTTAAAACAAATATAAAATTATATCAACAATAATCAATCAGTAAATTAAATAAATATTAGTTGTAAAAATAAATTAATTAAATAGAAAATATTTATTCTCATCATGAGATTAATTATTGATTTATGCAAATTTCAAAATGAACTGACTCTCCGTTAACTATCTCTTTATCAGACATCGGACAGAGTGTTGATGATAATTGTTTGCGGACACTTTAGGAAAGAAAACTATTTCAAAAAGATTTTTCTTAGAAATACCTTATTCAGAAATAGTTACCTATCTTCAATATGACTCATAAAGTTGACTTCAATTCTCTCAATTTTGATTGCAGGTTTACTAAAAGTCTGCAATGGATTCAATAGATTAATACCACCAAAAGTCCAGTTAACGGATGCATTCAATACAAGTCCTAAATCTTTTGGATAAGTTAATAGATATGTATATTTTTGTGAAGATTTGAAATTGAAAAACTTTTGGGTTAATTCAATGTTGTCTTTATCTCTTTTTTCACCAAACAATGAAATAGCTATTTTTCCAGTTGTGACAGAACTGTCATTAGCTGTGAAGACCTGATGAACAAATATAAAGTCTAATTATTTCGAAAGAAAATTCTTTTTACCAATCTTTTCATTCGCTTCTACTATTCTCCAATCAAAACTTATTCAATAAAATAATAGGAATCAAATACAATGTAAAGAAAGAAGTTTACCACAACTTGATAGTGATATAAACAAAATGGTAACATATCGCTAGTCTTTATGAAGAATTGCTTTGGAGGTTGTGTTTCATTGACTCTACTAGTGTTGGTGGTACCAGAAGAGTCTAACAGCAGAGAGAATGGTTTACACTTTTCTCCATGAGAGCCACAGTGAGCGCACTCGCCCTCAATAAATTTGCCAAAACTATCGCATTCATATGCAATATTTTGGCATGTGTTGAATATTGATGGGTCCGCGACTGGAAATATCGTGGCTCTTCGGTGGTTACAGATGATTGTATCTGCGATGCCTATCAATAAAATTTGTTTGTATCAGAGTTGACGAGATTTACTCTTGCAGTGAACCTGTAGTTCCTTTGAGTAAGAAATTGGATACTCCTCTTGTCAATTCACAACCCGGTTGTCGTAAACCACTATTTGGATAGAAGTCGTAATGTCCGAGAGGGGCTTCAATGCCAAAGCCTATCAGAAATTAGAAATTTTTAAAATTCAAAAACAATCAAAAATTTGATCACCATAAATCTTTTTAGGCTTAATGAAGTAAGTAACTTAAAAGATATGCACTTTTTGGAAATGAGCGTAAAAGTAGTAATTTTCATCAAATCTAGTATATTGCGCACAACAATGCTTATTATTATTCAGTTTAGACCTTGATGCAAAAGCATCGAATTGCATTCATCTATTCTTGTCTTTTTAATAGTCAGTAAAAATTTCAATTCAAATTCAATAAGAAATGCACTCGTGGCCATCGTTGTGAATATGCACTATTAAAACTTTGAAAAAGTGTTCTTAGATATAACGCGTGATCTGAGTTACATTTTATCGACTTGATTTATTATGGACGTCAGACGTCTACTTTTTCACACGGCTCCTTAGGTGAGACCTTAATTTTTATATCTTTCTATACTAAATACAATATCAATTTTTTGTAATTTAAGCACACTTGTACATGTATTTGTATTTTATTATTATCACACTTGTGTTTTAATGTTTTTCGCACTGAGTGGATTATTTTCTTTTAGAATACGTATTAAAAATGAATGCTTGTTTTCGGTATGAAAGGATTTCAAAAATAGATAAATGCGCGTGAAATTAATTTATTTAAAATAAATAATTGTTGTTGACCACTTCAAATTAAATACCTTCAGATATAGCATCTCCAGCATCAGTATGTATTGCAACAACTAAATCAGCATCACTTTGATCTAGTCTGACATCCGAATCATTGGTCTGAAAAGCGGGTCCTGCAGGATCTAATCCCGTTATCTGACCGATTTTAGGGTTTCTAATTCTAGCGCCCGCATAACCAGAAACATGAGCACCAAGACTGTGGCCAATCAGATGAAAAGAGTTAGGGTTTGCGTTAGTCACATTCTCCAAACGCTTTATGAAAAAGGCTATCATTGCGCCAACCATTCGAGTATTAGCAGCCGCTAACAGATAATTAGCGACCTTTGAACCTTTCGACCTGTTAATACAAACAGTTTCTTTAGGTTAGACCGGAATGAGAATTATCGATGTGTTACAGACCAGTCAAGTCCGAAAACGTTATAATCACATGACCTATCGAGTATATAGTCTTTCATGTTCTGATTTTATGAAAGATAAAAATTATTGGTTGTGTGAATATTGTGTTTTCTAGGCTCTAAATATGATCTCGACTAGTATTGTTGTAAATTAAGCTCTTTAATAATAATTCATAAGTTAAATTTCAGGCTAGATAAGTGTTCAACAATGTTACCTGATCTCGGCTTAGTTTGAATGTGAGCTAGATTAACAACAATAGGAATCAAGTTCTCTAACAAAGTATTTTTCATTCTTACTCCCATCCATTGCATCTCATCATAAGAGTCTCGGTAACCGTGAATAATAATTTTTGTCTTGTTTGATGATGAAAATGTAGAACTTCTGATGGATTCATCATCAGAATTGTATTTTAGTTTAATTGGTCTGTACTTATTGTTAGCATTACATGTGAATAGATTAAAAGTTATGTTGAGTTCTTCCGGACTCATAGGAAGCATAGATATCGGTCTATTCAGTATATGGAAGAAGTCATGACTTGAAAAACAGCCCAAATCTTCATAACATTTAGTTTGCACTTCTAGATAATGTAAAATTATATTAGAATTGATCATTTTTAAACCAATACTAGAATTAATATTAATTTCGTATCAAATTGTTATCACGCTCAGTTTTCATAGATTTTAACAGCTTTTGGCTCACGATTTGAATAGTGAGAATTTTTTACTACCCTAGAAAACAATATACGAATCAGAATAAAAGTAGAAAATGGCATTAAATACAGCGCGAGATAACAATATTATATAAACGTAATCTAAAAATTTCTTGAATTTCTATAGATAAGCGAAACTTGCCATCAAGTCCTGGTAAAGCTGGTAAGGCTTGTGCTAAGTCAGTCAGTAAATCGCTGGCCCAATTGGTTGGTGTTGGAATGCCTGCCAATGGATTTTCGCCATTGATTATAGGAATCTTATCAGCGAGGGGTACTTTTATGTTTTTCACTGGATTCGAATCATTACTTAAAAAGTTTGAGGGATAAAATCTTCCATTAGCTAATGGAAGAGCGATAAATAGTGTAACAATAAGTGATAGATACATTTAGTTTGAATTGAAACAAAGTTAAATGCTCTTTGAATGTCGAAAAAAGCGGAATTTAACATCCTTTTATATTTGAATAGTTTTGTTTCAATTTTTTCTATGTAATGTAAAGGTAGTTCTGCTCGAGTGGCAACTTTTTTGACATTACAAAACCGGGAGATTTCCGTCAATAATGATTAAAGCTAATTTCAAAACTTAAAAGAATCATATAATAAAAATAAATTATAATGTTTGCAAGAAAAATAGATTGTTATATTTGTTGCCCATTTTTAAATCAAAATCTTTCACTGATTGCATTATTTAAGTATCAGAAAAGAAATTGCTTAGTTTATCTTTTAATCTATTAATAACAAATATTTTTCATTAAGCTGTAATCTTGGGGAAAACTCCAAAATTTTTAAATATTTCGTTTCACTTCTAAAATATATTTCATAGATTTTTATTAATTAGATTCATTCAAATTGTCATGATCGGTGATGAATCGAGAAATTTTAATGGTATTTGCAATCATATAGAAATTCAATTATATCTATAATTTACAAAATATAAAAAATACAAAAAATTCTGTCCAGAATTAACTCTTACTCCAAAGCAACTCGACTTTTACAGTACCATAAATTATTTTAATGAACTATTATTATAACATTTGTTATTTTCACTTGAAGTGAAATTTTACGCAACATCTTTAATAACAATTAACTATTATTAACAAATGCTAACAATATATCTAAGTGTCAAAAATCTTATATTGATGAGAAATGCGTTGAAGTAAACTTGTATGCAAAATAATCGAACAAGAAGATTCATTTTAAAGAAATCCTTAAGTCTTTGCAATCAAGCATAAGGTCTTATCAATAAAGTGTGCCAAACATATTATATGCAAATTAGTGAGAATTAGCACTCAACAAGAGCTTGTGATATATAGACTTCGTATAATACGACACACATAATAATATGATATAGACATATAATATATATTTTAGCCATTATTAAACTTTCAGAACCATAGCACAAAATATGCTTGTTTCACATATTTTTTTTGTAGAATTTTAATTTACCATAATTGAAGCTATAAAATTTAGATGCACATAACCCAAAAACTCTAAGCTTAAAGCGGAGCAGTTCAAAATACTGCTGCGTTAAGCTGAGCTTGTCTTGCAAGTATTTACTATAAAATGATATACACTAAATAATATAAATTTTAATAAAAAATTTAATAAAAAAGGCTTAAATATAAATTATTGAAGCTTGAAAAGAAGCGTAAATTATTTTAGAGCCAATCGTGAATAATTGTTCTACAGATTTTGCTAATCGGTTTTTGAAGCAAAACTCAGCTTAAAACAAGTAATTATGCTATGATGTGATCAGACTTTTTGCAAATATTAAATTAGAATTGAATAAAGCTGAAGCAACATATTTTGAAGTATAATATATTGCTATATTTCACGCGATAAATTGAAAAATCTATATTAAAGAACTTTAGGTTTCTTGTGTCGTGTTTTATTATCCGAGGTGTGACACTACCCGAAGTTACGCTATGCTTCTAGTTAATGTTTAGTAGAACTGTAACGATAAAACCCTTCATAATTATGACACAAACTAAACAGTTTACAATATTTTCACGCTAAATGTAGCTTAACTAAACTATGCATAGCATAATTTGATCTGTATGTGAATCGATATAAAACGTCAGTTATAGCTTGAAAACTGGTATTTGAATTTGGGAACTTGGGAACTCTATCCTCTTTGAGAGCCGAACGACTACTAAAACTTGCATTACTTCGAAACTTCTCTAATAGGAGTAAACTTATTAATAGGCTAATAATATAAGCAAATTCAATCACTAACTGATCAATATATTCACCAATACATTAGTACAAACGTTAACATGTGAAATCATTCTTCATCTCGCTCGAAAATGATTTTGTTTAACTTTGTGCCGAATTGCCACCTGAAAATAGTTTGACGGACATTCACTAACAAAATATTTTCAGTTCAAAAACCCATAGCAAATTTTAAGAACTCAAACAATTTAAGAAACACCTAAGATAACTTTCAATTAGTTTTGTTAAAATTTTATATAGTTCCTGCTATAGTCTAAAAATAAAATTTTGTAAAATAATTGTCTGAACCATAGACTAAATGATTGAATTAACGAGGAAGTAATTTGCATAAAAGGAGATCATTGAGATAGATCTCTAAATCTTATTCATAATCTTCTGTGCGCTTCACCAGAAATACAATGCTCTAAAAATTTCTTTCATACTTGTTAATAATACTTTCTTGAGTTTAAAACTTTTAAAAATCACTTTGGCTTTATTACTCATCAAAAGTGATTACGAGAGCAATTATGACAAATTCATACTTTCACTACTTCTTCATATTAATCATAATTATAGGAAAGCATAATCTTATTTCATCTGAAAGAAGATTAACTGAAGAAGAGTGGCACCAAATGAGGTTTGGAAGCGATGCCACTCAATGGGCACTCAATAATGGAGCTGAACCGCAAACGAATGTAGAAAATGGTCAAAACTCTAGTGACGCTGATGACGGGCCGATTGAGACTAATGTGCAGACTGTTGATGTTGGAAAAGATAAGTTGGTTTTGGTTAACGATCAAGGAACTATTAAGATGTTGAGGGCCAGTCAGTTACCTAACAAACCACTTGTTGATACGAACACAACTCCACAAACACCTGCACTTCAAGCTCCTTATAATACTTATTTTGATGCTAAAGGTTTGTGTAATTATTGCAATTCATTTTATATAACACTAAAACAAAGTTTTTAAAACTATTCACCCATGACTTGAAATAGTGATTGTTAATAAAGTTTAAAAGCTCAGATTTCCTGGGTAGATATGCTTAAATATTATAAGCTAGTATTATCATTTGAAATCATACTTAATATGCCAAGTATTTAATAGAAATGTTTTATATAAAATGTAAATGAGATTAATACAAATACAATTGCTCAATACGCAAAATATCTTGAAGTAACTAAAATGTCTAATAAACTATGTTGACTTTAACTATTTCAAGTTGAAGACAAATCGTTTTAGGAATCAATTTTTACTATCACTCAAACGCTTTATCCCTCAAAGCTGTTGAGTGAGGAAAGCTCTTCAAACTTAGAATTCAAAATAATTCAATTACAACTGATAGGAACAAACACTAGTCCATCATTGAATCCAGTAGAATACATAACTCCCAACTTCGGGGCTGGTCATAAAGTGGCTGGACTTCCAGTTGCATTCGCTTCGGGTTCGAGTTCGGGTTCGAACACAGACAGACCTAACGTTATATATCAAAAATTTGAGGAAAATACAAATCCATGCCGTGTTGCAACTAATTCACCACCAATTTATATACCGGCCCCACAAATACCAGTACCGAACACTTCCTCGAGACCAGGAAAATGGTCAGAATTATCATCGAAATGCCTGAAAGTATGACTAAGAATATAGATGAAGCGAGTCGTTATGCGGCCTCTCAAGTTAAACGATTAAAACTTCCAGCTGGATATTATATGAATCAAGAAATAGCTGTTCAAACAGCTAGTGGTATGCCTCAGACCCAGAAGAAGGTTAAGAATGTCCAACAAATTATTCGGAAAGTTATTCATCTGGAAGAAGATGATGAAACAGATGGAAATAGCGGCAATAATCGAGAAGACGGTGAAAGTAGTGGTGATGAAGAAGTTGTGTCTCAGCAAAGAGATAATCACAAGTTTGTTGCGTTTAAAACTGATAAAAATAGGGATGGAATCGATGAGAAAAGGATCCTTTTACTGAGAAACGGTGGTGGATTTGGGAGAAGGAACGGAAAAAATGGTGATCTCAGAGCTGTTGATAAGTACAAGAAAGTTATCAAGATTTACAGGAATTAAATTTACAGTGCAGTAAAAACAATAAGTAACTATGTGTTTTGAAGATAATTGTCTTTTCAAAAAATTATAAACAATTTTATCGGTTAATGCGGGAATGGGATAAGTGATTGACTTTACGTTATTCACTTATTTGTTTTTTCCAACAGACAGTTTGATTGCAAAAATCTTCAGCCTAGACCAACATATTTTCTTATTATTGTAATAAGATTTTAATACTTTGAATACAGATACCAGTCAAAGATTTATGCAAATAATATGAGTGAAGATTTAGTCGAAAAATATTAGAATAAAATCTTTCTTTCTAAAAGCTTAGTTCACTTTTGTTCAGTACAATGACTTTTTCATTGAAATAAATCTGTAATGATGGTTAATTAGACGAGAAATTTTCACTCTTTTATTCTTTGATTGAATAAATTTTTTAAGCGCTTCAACACTTGTTGGATAATTATGTTACACCTAATGATCATTTTGAATATCTTTCTAGAAAATAATGAAAAACTTATGCAAAAACATTTATGAACTGAGACCACAATAAAATGAAAAACTAAATCTTAAGGTCATTATTTCATGTCATAAATGAAATACTGGTATTGTATCGCTTTGTCAAAACTATAGGATCTTTTAGTTATGTATTACGTTGTTAATTTCAAGGTTCTAGCAAAAAATCTTAAGTTCAAAATTTTCGATAAGTAAAAATTAGTTTCTTATATAATAAACGATGTTAATAAAAATTCTTAAAATAATCTTAATAATACTATCATTTAATGCAACTTCTGAAGGCTTTAAGGAATTTGATGTGATCGACAGTCTCATAGATTCAGTGAATGATGAAGACCTTACACATCGAAGAAGTGATGATAACTATAACTGTGAGGATAAGAGTGAAATAAGAAGCGATAAAAATAGTGATAAAAATGAATTTTCATTACCAAACATGAAGTTCTGGAAAGTTTGGACGACGACAAAGCCCCCATTAAAGTCAAGTTCAAATTTTGAATCTCGTTTTTGGCCACAGCCACCAGCCATATGGGGTGAGACCCGAATGGGAAACAATCAACAATCTTCACCGATTATGCCATCGCATTCTTCTCCAGTAGAAGACTCGAGATTTTCAATTAAAAGCTTGCAAAATCCATCGATAGTGACAAACCTTGATAGCATTGTTGAAATTTTGAGACCTGTTACGCCGAATAGAGGTTTAAAAAGTAGCAGTTTTAATAGTAATGGGTACCAACATAAGAGCGATATTTGGATTGATTCTGATTCTAATGAAGTTTTGAGAAAAGTTAAACCATCAAATGATTATCCAATAAATAGTCTAATTACAAAGTCGGATATTTTTTACAAAAATAAAGACAAAGATATGGATAGTTATAGTAATAACAGAGTCATAGAGAAGAGGAATCTTAAGAAAATAGTTATCGAACATAAGGATGATGATAATGAAGAAATAGTCTATAAGAAGAAAAAGCCGGCGATTGTTATTGAAGAAGAATTTGTTGATCCGACGGATCAGGTGTTATATAAGGTTATTAAAAAACCGAAAAGGGTGGAACCGAAACATGTGATAGTTGAAGAAGAAAGAGATTCAGAGGAAGAAGAAATACCAATGACTGTCATCTATCAGCAGAAGAGGCCGTCAAAAGTTAAGCGCAAACCAAAAGAGATGATTATCGTAGAGAAAGATACTTTGGTCGATGATAATGAAGATGAAATCAACGATACAGATTTTAAGACAACCACCTCTACAACAACAACTACAACAACAACGACAACGACAACGACAACGACAACTCCTAAACCAGTTTTAAGACGTCGAAAGTATAGTAAGTCTAAATCAGAGAAGATCGAAGAAACTCCTACAAGGGATTCAGGTATTGATGAAGGAGATGGTGATTATGAGGATGATTATTATTTAGATGATAATGAGAGTCATGAAGATGAAGAAGCTTGGGGTTCAGCTTCGCCTCAGACTAGAGTTAGAACCGAAGCAAAAGTACAGCGATTTATCAATCCGTTTTCAATGATGAGGCGTTTGAGACCTACTCGGCGGAGACCGTATTTGAATCAACCGAACCGTATGATTCCCGGCGGGACATTTCGCATGAGATTTTATTTGGATGGAAGGGAGAAAAGGGAAGAGACTGATCAAAATTCTGATTATTAGTTAGAATTTTATTTGTAACTCATTTTATATTATCTTTAGTGATACAAAATGTACTCAATGTAATTGAGATTTCGTTAGACTATTCATTTGAAAGAATTAGTTGTGAATTTCTATTTTGTTTAATAATTTAGCTGCAAATGACTAGTAAACATAGGGATTTTAGTTCATTTGAATGATTTAATAATATATTGATTGCGGAATTTTAGATGAGATGTTACGCAATATCTGGCGATATAACAAAATTTTTATACGTAAATGTGCAAAAAAGATTATTTCATGTGTTTCTTTGCTATAGCCTATGAGCTTATAATTTTAATGCTCGAATAGAGTTTTTATTAAACTTTTCACTCGGAGTTACGTGAACAGCACTGAAATGTGACTTTTTCGTATTTCCTTTTCTTTATACTCTGCTCGTACTAGACTCGCCTTCTTTGTTTTTTATTCAAAATTAGATTTTTTTATCTTTTAAACACTTTGCAATACCCAATAGGATAATTGAAAGGCTAATTTCAAAAATATGCAAATTTATTTACCCTGAGACGCGTTAATTATCCATTCAAAAGTTCAAACAATTTAATTATGAGAGCAAAACTGATAAGAAAATTAATATTCCATTTAACGAAAGTTCATAAGAATCACACAAACCATTCAAGTATGAAAAAAGGGAATTCAAAAGTTTTGATTTATACGTCAATTTTTAGGTCTACTTATTATTCAGTCATATGAAAATAAAGAATAATAATAAAATAATATATGTACACATAAAGAGTTCTTAGATTTAACGAACATCGTTATAGTTCAAAAGTTAGACTTTAAAAGTGATATTTTGATACTTGAAATCTTTATTCTTTATAAATAAAACGAAAAGTGTGACGAGTAATCATCTGAATTGTAAAATTTTTCTTATATTTTCATTAGACATGCAAATCATTTTTCTCAGTTGATTATCAATACTAAACGGATGCAAAACAATTATTATTAGTGTTACAGTTGAAAAATTAGTTAATTTTTTTGTCTAATTAAATTTAGTTTAACATTAAGTATCAATGCGTACGATACGAGTCACGGTCATTGGCATGATTTCACTTTTAATGTAATTTTGTCTTTAATAAAGTGTTTTTTCTTCCATTTTATAGTCTAATAATTTTTCAACAAAAAGATACTTTTGTTTCAAATTTAGAAAATAAGCAATCAATATTGTATTTATATTTTCACTAAATATTAAATAACTTTTTCAACAGAATAATCGTATCTGAAAAATATCAACTAATTATCACATTATGGTTAAGTTTGATAAAAGTTTTTAAAAACTACTTTGCTATTTCTTAATAGTTTTTAAACCATTGTTATCCAAATTTTTATATAATTATCACAAATCTACAGCATTTTTAAGGAAAATATTTGAAAATTATTATCAGCAAAAACAATATCTAGCTTGGAATATATTTTGATAATCACTTTTCAATTAAATAGAAATTAAGTGAATTTTCATTAGTCTGAGATCTTTCCAAAATCTAAGTCATTCATTGGTCCAAATTAAGATCTTTTTTAAAAAAAGAAAGAAATATATGCTTTGCAAAGCCAAAACTCACTCATGGGTTTTCATGCATTAAGTAATCATTGTTTGGTTCAATTCAACTAATAATACGTCACTTTTTCTGATCAATTATTTATGTAATTTCCGATAATGAAGAAATTGACAAACAGTTTAAATGACAAATAATCAAAGGGGAAATATTAAATTTGCTTCTAATTTCAAGGCGAATATATAACAATTAAAATTAATTGATGCATGCCTCAGTATATAAACGCTTGTAGATCGTTCACATTTCAATTCAACTTTCAACACAAAAAGTTTTTGAAAGTAAAAATTTGTTTATTTGCTTAAAAGCCTGAATAAATCTCATTCATTCACTATCGTAGTTGTTTAACTTTGACTACCAAAAATCATGAATTTCTTGCGATTCATTATGATTTTCTCAGTAGTTATACTATCAATCACTATAACTACAGTCTGGTCTGGATGTAAGCCTCAAGTCATCTACAAAAAAGTTCCAGTTCCTGTTCCGTACCCAGTGATCAAGAAAGTTCCCGTTTATAAAGAAATCAAAGTCCCGGTAAAGGTACCAGTCAAAGTTCCTGTACCAGTAAAGGTACCCGTCAAGATACATAAGGGACACGGAGATGGTGGCTATGGTGGTGGTCATGGCGGTTTCGGTGGTGGTTTCGGTGGTGGCCATGGAGGTGGCTACGGAGGTGGTGACGATCATTATTAAGAACTTTTCAAGAATTTTGGGAACTTTAACGGCAAAAAATATCGTTTTCCGTGAATTTATGTCAACTTTCGTGAAATTGTTTTATTTTTATTTAATTTGAAAATTTCGTATTTCATACTGTTTTTCGGGTTTTCTATTTATTATATTTTTTCGTGATTTTTAAACACTTAAATTTGTATCATTTAATTTGTTTGATTTAATAAGAATCGCTTTACTTTTGAAATATCAATTTGTTGAACTTTTTGAACACCTATTATAGAAACGCAAAAAAAACTTAAACTGTAATTATTCAGAAGTTCAAAACTTATAGTATAGCCAACAAACCCGTTAATAATGCCACGACATAAAGTTCAAGCTGGAAGTTATCAAAAACTTTTTATTTGGAATATCTAGAGCTGAGCATAAAAGACCTGAGGTCTTCTAGAACCTCCGAACTTGAGGTCTTTTGAGGTTCAGGTCCGGATCCTGGTCCTTAATATCAGTTAAGGTTCAGGCTCGAGTTCTAATAAAATGGCTCAGGTCCGGTCCTGGTCTTTAGGAAAGACCTCTGAGTGAAGACCTCTTGAAATACTATTAATAATATTAATGGTTGAAATGAATGTTTGCATCGCAATATTTGCACTTCAATTTTTTACTTCTTATATCTTCATAAAATGCTTCTATCTTATAAAACGAACACTCTCACTTATATCTGAGTCTAGTATGACAAAAGCCGGACTCATTTTAATTAATATTTCAATCTGAATTGAGTTAGCATTCAATAAACGCAACAGAAAATGATTTCATTTATTACATTATATGAGCAAAATAATTCATAGAAACTGTTGTTCTACAATATGATACTTTTTATTCAAATAAACAAAATACAGTTGAGGTTCAGGTCTTTAAAAGAGGTCCTATGAGAGGTTCAGGTTTGCAATTTTATGAGAGGTCCAGGTCCACATTCAGGTCTTTCAGAAAGACCTCCAGGACCTGGACCTGCTCAGCACTAGGAATATTAGTAAGTTTAAAGCATGCGAAGGTGAGTCAGTTCAGGTCTAATAAACCAGCCGATCCTCACAACCAGCCATACTTCTCAACAATATCGTAGAAACTAATAAAAACAGTACTGACTATGCCTGCATCTCAAAACAGCGAGTTTTAAATCATGCTCACGAGGAAACCAGTAATATGAAAACCCTTATTAAATAGTTAGACATAACATAATGATCGGACTAAGATAAAAGCAATAGGCTAGGTTGGTTAGAGTTAGATTTGATGTGTAGTGATCATAGGATCAATGAGTTTTGTTCTCTAGTATATAAAGTTTGTTAAGAAAATATTAAAACCCATTAAAATTTTTATAAACCTCATCTTTTAATCTTCATCGTGAATCGAAAATTCATTTTTTCTCGAAATTCAAGCGATTTTCGATTGTTTTTTAATTAGAGGCCCAGGAATAGCGTTAGCCAATGAAAATCAATAAGTTCCTATGGCATGTGGCGAAAAGAATATTTTAAGTCTGGCCAAATGGTTTAAAATTCCTATAGCAGATGCAAAACTATTTTCTTAATATGTAGAAGTTCAAATATAAAAATTTTATCTAATCCAGTGAAGTCATTCAACCGGTTCGCATCTGTTCGGTCGAATCGGTTGTTAATAATGTAATGAAATCCAGAACTGGCTGATTTGGTCTGTTTCGTTTATACTTTCTTGAAATATCATTCCACTTTCCAACGATAACATTTATTTAACTACTTGTTCCTAAACAAATTAGATATATCTTAAATATTATCAATTAAAATAGCTAAATAATTTCATATAAAAAATTGGCGATTGAAGAGAACCAGTTTTTAACGAATTGGAATGACACCACTAATCTTATCCATATATAAAATTTTTACAATGCCCATAGGATTGAATAAATTTTTGAAACAAAACCTTGGAAAGCGCTATTTTAATGTGCGAATTCATTTTTAAGTAAAAATGATTCAAATTCAAAGATTTTAGCTTAAAATACTATCCCAATAATACGTCTCTTTTGGCTGGAGTGAGAAAAGTCCACCATTAGACCTTTCTGTCTTCCAAAGGGTTCGAGAAAGGCTATAAGATGTTCTGTTTGAAAACAAGTCAGTATAATTACAGCAAAATTTAGCTCTATTTTTCCAATATTAGATTCTTTCTAAGCTTTATAAAATTTGATAAAAGTTTGTTATTAATTCAGTTTTGGTCTCTCGTGCTCTCATATTTCAGAGTTCATTGAAAATCACAATGAAATCTTAAAAGCAGTCGAGTCCGATATAGAATACAGGTTGAAAATAAATAAAAATAAGCATTAAATCTTTCTCTGTTTGATCCACATTTCAGATGTGTGTAGTCTTATCTTTATGCTCTAACGAAGTGGCATCCATAATTGAATATGACTTTTCTCAAGATTGAATTTTTATTCTTCAAATGAATGGTTGTAAAAATTAATTTATCAAAATCGATATGTTGTATAACCATGACATATTAAACGGTCTAATTTTTATTTAATCGAAAGCATTTTAGTCGAATATAGTGAGTCGGATGTCTTAAGTCTAAGGCTCGTGTAGTCTGAATTTTTAAAGTCGAATAATGACTCGAAAATAAGGAAGTTTAAGTAAGTTTGAATAGATAAAACTTTATTAAGAAATGGTTACTAAGATTTCATAAAATTAATTTGACTTTAGTTTATAAATAAAATCAACAGATTCGAGAAAATCTAGATGTTTGGTCTTCATGATGCTCTGTCAATTTCTAAATTCTCTTATCAATTTTAGCATATTAAAGACTTATTAGGCGAACTACCAACATGTAAAAATTCTTTTTTAGATTCGAACTTTTGTTAAGGTTTTAATGCGTTTATAAATTCAAAGATAGTAGGGTATTCCACTGAGATGTGATCTTCACACTGACTCTATACTCTGAGGTGTGATCTACAAGGTGTGTGACACGTACAAACGTCTCATACATAATAAGTAAAACTAAAATTAATATAATAAAGCTGATTTAAAAAATTGAAATTACAATCTAAAAATCTGTAAAAAAAATATGGGTTTTACTCTGTACATCTAAAACCATAACATATAAACCTAAAATAAAACAATTAATCTAAAAACATAAAACCGAAATAGACAAAGTCGAAAATATTATATCGAAGACAAAATCCAAACCATATAATCGAATAACAAAATATCGATTGTAATATTAGTCTAATCAGAAATGACTAAAATTTTTGACAGTTTAACATCTACAAGTGCTTATTGATATGTTTGAAATACAAATAATCAGATTTAAGCAGACCATTATGATTGCCGGCTTGAACGCCGAAGTCTGATACGCATAATGGGTTTTTACGTAGGCAGGAACGCCGAATATAGAGAAAAACCTGTTTTCAGATCCCATTTTTCTTCAATCCTTTGAAATAACCTGAATCTCATTCAAAAGATTATCATTGATCAGAAAAGCCGTGGCTGTGCGTAGCTCGAGCTTTTCTCATTATTGTACGAGAAAGTGGTACATTTATTTTAACAATTTAATTTAATACACTATAATTTATAAATATGCTCAGTTTAAACAGTTGTATTTTACTTATTGAAATAAAATTTTTAAACAGGTTGAAAAATGAGTAATTTATAATAGAAGAAACAACTAAAACATGTTTGAGTCAAAACTTCGTGCAAATGAGATTAATTTACACCGGCATGTGTATTTAAGCTTATCTCAATTTATTTTATTGTAAAATTATTGATATCCCTTTGGGATATAGCAATCAATGATTTCAGGGATTACTTAGATAGGAAATCAGTGTTAAGAAAATCAGGTGAAAACAGGTTTTTCTCTATATTCGGCGTTCCTGCCTACGTAAAAACCCATTATGCGTATCAGACTTCGGCGTTCAAGCCGCACTCCGACCATTATATATCCTCTATTAACTTATCATAACTTTTATTAGATTTAACTGTTTCACATATTCCGTCCGTGACTTTAATCACTTAATATAAATAATAAAATCTTAATGAATTATTTTAGTGGGCGTTAGAAGTATTGAATACTTTCAAACTATTAATGACTAACAATGTATATGAAGCAAAAGGTGACTAATTATTTCATTTGTCGGAGTACTTTTGTGTAAAACTACACTTTATAAACTATTATAAGATTCCTTTAAAATTATTTTAGACTATAAGAACTTGGTTTTAATAAGTCGTCAATATATTGTTTTCGAAATATATGTTGCGGTTTCATGTACATTTCGATGAAAAAATGTTTCGGATAAAAAATTTTAGATTAAAAGAAACTTTCGATTTTTAAAAATTAGATCTTATGATTTAGATACTTTGTCTTTAGTCGTTTAGTAGTAGACTCAAAAATTATAAATAAGTAGCACAAAAAATTAAAATATACTTATAGAACAACTCGTAAAACTATATAAAGCTAATGAGATGCGTTTTACAGTTAAGACAACTATTATTTTGCGAAAAATTTCTAGAAAAACTATAAAAGTACAATTTCATAATTTGCATATAATACTATACGTGTGTTTACAAATAGAAGTTTTCCAAAATCAGCTAACATTAACTTTAGCTGACTTTGACTGTAGATCACACCTCAGGGTCTAAATCAGTGTGTAGATCATACCTCAATGGAATACCGATATTAGCATGACATGCATTTCGCAACAAAAATTATTAGTAATGCAAGCGAAATAAATATCAAAATAGAAATTTTAGATTAAAATTAAAGGCCAACAAGTCGACTCATCTCAAAGTATTTCGACTCATAAGTTTAGACTGAAAAATTTGACTTTTTATTTATAGACTATCAAATGTTCGACTCAAAGCCATTTGACTAAAAATTTCGACTCAGAACTTTCGACTTTCTAATATGTAACCTGTAAAACAACCGATGTTAAGCCAAGTGAGGCAAAACCTCAGGGTCGTAAATATCTACCACAATTAAAATATTAAATAATTAACTAGTTCTTTATGATTCATTGCTCACAATTAAATTGAAAAATTAAATTTGACTCAACTTTGAGAAAGTCCTGAATTATTCAGTAAATTGAGATCAAACTATAGTAAAATAATAAGAAATTTTTTAAATTTCAAACTAATACTCGCTATTATCCCATTTATGATATGCATAGAAATCTTAATTCCAGCCAAAATTCAGTATTCAATCCAAGCATAAAATATCGTTTTATGTCTTATAATTGATTCAAATTAAAAAAGTATAACATATAAAAGCATAAAAAAGCAGAAAATTTCTTTCAGCCAGATTTCAGTCAAAGAGAAGTATGTCTAATGGGAAGACATTCTTCTTAAGTATTTTAAACATGTTATTATTTAAACTGATAATATCTGGATTCGTATCCCCAGCACTTCCAGAGCAACCAATCACTGCTCAGACATCACCAGCTCTATCATGTACTCCAAAGTACATTCAGATCCAGTGTCCATCACCACCAACACCACCGCCACTGCCTCCGCCGCCACCTCCAACGGCTCCGCCAAGGAAAAAACCCGAACAACGGCAAGTATGGATAGTTCCAGCCCCGGTTCCACGACCACCACCGACCACCACAAAACCACCTCATCATGAGGTATGGGTAGTTCCAGCACCTGCTCCGCCACCAAGACCGTCGCCTCCTGAAGCACATCAAAAGTATATCTTAGTTCCGGCGCCGATAACTTCACCACCTCCTCCGCCACCTCAAGATGATAAAGCGATAGGCCGGAAGATATGGGTTGTGGATGTGCCAATCACTTTACCTCAAAAAGAAGTGCCTCAGATGCAGGTCTGGCAAGTGACTCAAGGCTCTCATTCGAGTTCGGTCGAAAGTAATGTATGGCAAACCAAGAATGGATAGAAAGTTATGAAAAAATTGTTTGATTTGAAGCTTATTTTGTTTAAATTATGCTTAGATGTAGTTTTTGTTTGAATATTTGTTTGTATAAGGCTTTAAAAGTTTTACTAAATTTTATGCGTTATGTGTTGCATAAAATTAAACTATTAGATTTCAATTACTTGCTAGACTTTTGGCCAATAGATTTTTATGACTTCATAACTTTTGACATATTCATATATATTAGAACCGAAAGTCAGGGTTTTCTTAAATCTTTTATTGTTTTCTTGAATTTGATCAATTTTTACCATAAATGTTTATTAAATAAGAATTTGAGATGTCATTAATTTATTCAGATTTCCTATTTTTCAATAACCAAATTTCTGTTCACTTCAGTCACACGAGCAGTTTTGCAAATTTTTAGTTAAGTAAATAGCAATAGCTTCAAATGTTACTTTTATTTTATTATTGAAGTTTCACATGCTATCTATTTTGCTGAAGTAATTGAAAATTGATGCTTTTAATAAGTTGTTTGAAACATTTTCCTTCAATCAGAAGCAAACTAATAATTATTGTCTTATAGGTTATTATTAAATGTAATATACCTGTAACTGATTAATAAAATGTTAAAGTATGCTATTTTATACTTGTTAAGCAAAAAGAACATTTTGCATTATCTTATTTATGGGTAAATTGTAACACCTGTTTTAAAAGCGGATTCTAATAGAAGGATTTGAAATCTCCATTGCATTAGCAAACTTCAAGGTTAGAAAAGTACATAAATACAAAATCCGATTCTTGTTATTCAATAACACTTTTATTTTGCTTATTCTGTTGAAAAAAATTTTTATTAGTTGAAAGCTTTGAAAATGTTGCGCTTTTCAGTTTTTGTAGTGTTGATCGTTTCGTTCGCTTACACTCAACTGATTATCGATGAAAATGATCCGTGGGGCAGAGCAATCATCAACAAGGTTATGCTAGCCATTAATGTCCACGAAGAATATTATCATCAACATATGGAGTTTGTCAAAGTTGTCTATACTCTTGGAAGTGAAGCCAAGTATACAGCATATTTGGCTGTGAAAAATAGCACTGGAGTATGTTCCTCACAAACTTTCATTTGACTTTAGCACCGTATTATCACTGTGTTGTTGTAAATCTAGCTTATACTAGAACTGAGCTAAGTCTAGGTATCACTGATTTAAGCTATCCTAAATTTTGCTAATAAAGCATTGTTAAAGAGCGTGATTTGCAAAAATACAGAGCTAGTTGGGCACTTAAATCTTATTTTTAAAGAGATAGTATTTTCTATTTGAATTTAGATGATTTATTAAAATCTTTTTCTTTTAGACACAATTTTCGTGTACAGCCGAACTTCTAGCGCATGGAGATTCTTATGAAGTTGGAAGAGTTATTTGTTCCAACGATGAGAAACCAACTACTAGTCATCCATTTGAATAATAATTGTCTTATACTACAAATTTCTTTACAGTTTGTTGATCTACTTGTTTTTAAAAATCAATTATTTTTGAAGACTAATAAAACTTTATACTAACCTTGTAGTATTTGATTTTTCAAATACCTCATTATTGTTTTGCCAATTAGTTCAATAATTTATCTCAATCTTAATTTAAATTTAAAAATTCAGATCAATTATTGAGTGATTATTAGCTTATTCATAGGTCAATTCTTACTCTAACACGTGATTTATTAAAATTCTCAAACTTTTAGACCTTTTTGACTTGTTAAAAATTAATGAAATGAATTTTTTGAACTTTTAATGACATTTAAATGATATTTTAAATGATAAATGTTTAAATGATTAAATGACATGTTAAAAGCTATGACATCTTATAAAAATTATACTAGAGAATACTTTTTAAAAATTGTTAACTATTCAATACTGGAAACCTTAAGCATAACTAAACTTTGTTCTCATTTAAATCTAAAAAAATAACTTTTCATCGTCAAAACTAATTAATAGAGCGTCTAACAAAATTAGAAAATAAATCTTTGTATTTCCTAAACTGAGATTTAGAAATATTTAAATGCGTAAAAGAGTCACATAAATATCTAATTAAAACATTAGTAATTCATGAGTGATAGACCTCAGAAACGGAAACAAATATTAAGCTGAAAATCAAGCAAAAATACAAAACTTATGGGAAATGAGATCATTCAAAAATGGGTTTGCCATTAGTCAACATGATTTTAATATTTATAATACTTCTCAATATACATCATATCGACTGTGGCTACGACTGGGCCCCACCACCATCCAAAAAAGTAATAATACTTAAAGAACCGCCGAAGAAATGTGTTCCCAAAGTGATTGTTGTCCCGAAAGTTAGATACGTCAAAGTTCCGGGACCTAAACCACCAGAAAAAGTGATTGTGGTTAAAGGACCGCCGAGGAAGCCCAAGATAATTGTGGTCAAAGAACCTGCTCCACCGCCACCTCCCGCTAAGACAATTGTGGTCAAACAGCCGCCCGCTCCTCCTCTTCCACCGAAAGTTATTTTAGTCCAGCAGAAAGTTCCGGTTCCTGTCCAGGTCAAGCACCAGCTACTAAGCCCGAAGTTATTGTTGTTAATGCAAATCAAGGTCATGGATGGAAATGATTTTTTGAGATTTCGAATGAATTCTTGTATAATCTCCCCTAAAAATTTCAATTTATTTAAAAGCCTGCTTATCTTGAAGCAAATTTCATCTTTTTATTGTGTTTCAAGCATTTTATTTTCTTATTTAAATATTTAATAAATTTTAATTTGTGCTACTCATACATTTTGTTGTTGGTTATACTATTTATTTAAATAAATTGATTTATAATGCATTTGTTAAAATTTGTATAAGATGTAAAACTTTTAGGTTACCCAAAATTATGAATGTAATTAGCTGGATTCTAAAAGATTTCAAGAAACTATCAATTTTTACTAGAATGTAAATATAATAAAGTCTTTTATTAATTTTTAACAAATCGGTTTCAAATAAATTATGATTTGCATAAAAGTATTTTTAAATAGTTTTTTACTATTTCTTTATAAGATTGACAATAATTAGAAAAGCCTGTTTCAATTCTCTCAATAAATCAAATTAATTTATGCAATTCTTAGTTTTATCTAACCTATAATGAGCTCAAAGGGATAATGATTCGATTTTAAAGTTCATCTAAATTAGTTAAGTTTTATTTAAATTTTAGCCTAAATTGTAGAAATCGAAAATAAAACTATGCTCTCTAAGTTAAATATTATAATTGAATAAACCTCTATTTTAAAAAGAATTAAAAGCATAATAAGAAATGATTCAAGTACTGAAATAACCATCGCCGTAAATACATAGGTGACACAGGGGACACGTGCCTCACCACAAGTCTCCATACCATTGATTATTTGAGTGGTAAGTTAGAGAAAAAATTTAAACATTTTATATAAATTAAACTGATTCAATTATAAATAAGATTATTTAGGTATAATAACAATAAAACGTACTAATATTAGCATTTATTTCTTATTTTTGAACCAAATATTCGATTAGTGTCCCACCCAACCCAATATCCTGATTATAATACTGTAAAAACCTAAGAAAGAAAAGAAACTACAAGTATGAAGCAATTTTTATTATAGATCACGCAAAAGTGGATTACAAATATAGCTTTTATTTGATTGTGAAGTTTCCAATTTTCCATACTTAAAACTCAACTAAATTACCGTTCTTATTTACTAAAAGAATTAATTTACTCGATCGAGAAACATAAAACTTGTAATTAGTTCTTTTGCTTAGCACTAAACAAAGCTTAAAATATAAAATGTTTTAGAACCCAAGACAAAAGTTTATCTGAATTTGTCCCACTTTACTATATTTATTTCTAATTTCCTACTCAACTGATGCTTATTGAAAAAAGTGAAAGATATTAAGTGTTTAACGATTCATAACTTACTTTTATGCAAAAAAGTAAAGACAATATTTAAAGCCTTACAGAATCTCATTCAGAGTCGCAAAAACATGAAGAAGTTTTCAGTAATTTATTCAGTTTTCATATTTATAATAACAAAAGATCGAATATTAGCGACATTTTCAACACATGAAGCCGAAGAAAAAATCTCATTTCCAATGAACTTCGGGCACGGCGGCCACGGTTTCGGCGGTAAAAATGTGGTATTTTTAAAAGCTAAGCCAAAGAAACCTCAAGTTCTTGTAGTCAACGCTCCGTCACCGAAAGTAAGTTGTCCACCGAAAGTAATCGTTATTCCGAAGACTGAGTACATTTCTGTACCACAACCTCCGAGTGCACCGAAGGTAGTTGTTGTTCCATCACCACCGGTACCACCAAAAGTGATTTTGGTTAAATCACCTGCAGGTCCACCTCCTCCTCCTAAAGTGATTCTGATACCTGGTGATGCTCCTAAGCCTTCGCCACCGAAAGTGATCATTCAGAAAGTTCCTCAACCCGTACCTGTTCCTCAACATGGATGGCGTTAACTTATGGACTATTTTTTCTCTCATTTCATAAGCAGACAATTTTTGTTTGTATATTTTGGTCTGTATAGAAGACTAATTCAGATAGTCGGAAAAAAACTTTATTAAGCCCTAGTTTTATCATTACTTTCTGATTAAAATAAACTTATATTTACTGAATTAGATTTTATGGTGTTTTGTTCAGGTTTCGTTTATTTAAGTCAATATGAAAGTTTTTAACTTGTGTATAAAGTAGATATAGTTTTCGAAAGTTGATATCTCAACATTTTATCAATGACTAAACAATAGATTTAATGGAATAAATATGAAGTTCACTCATTAATTATTACAATGAAGTTATGCGGATCTGTTTTAGGATGCCAGTCATATGCTCACATGTTTATATCTTTATTACTACCAATAGTATTATTTTCAAAGGTCAAAGTTAATAAAGTTATTAAAAAATGCTAACAATTAAGTATTTATTAATGTTTTTAATGTATAGATAACTCATCGGGTTAGCAATAGAAGATATTTGACCAATCAAAGTGAAATATTTTTATAGCAGACAATTTAAAACATTTTTCAAGTTTTATATTTCATTTAAAACGGTATTTTAATCAATTTTCTATAAAGTATAATGTAGAATTGATACTGAGCATTAGTAGCATATAAAATGAGTTTCATAAATTGAATTGATCATTACGCTTGCGACTTCTGTTTGTTTTAATAAGCCATCAAAACAGCTGTAAATTATCTCAAATGGTGAAAATAATATGCCATCAATTCAGTTCTATTTCTGATAAAAATAATAACTGACATGAATGAGAATTACAGCAAATGTTAAGCAAAAGTCTTGTGCAATTCGTTTCAATTAAATAGTCAAAAGTATACTCATGCTATTGAAATTTGATTCTTAAGTATTATAATTTAGTGTCATAGATATAAAAAAAGCTATGATCAAAAAGTTTATAGTTTTTATTTTATTATTTATACAAATAATAATTTGTGCCAAATGTCCTCCAAAACAGATAGTATTTCCATGTGATTGTAGTAACGATGTTATATATTGTGGTCTAAAACCTACGCGCTATTTGAAGAATATCTTCA
This sequence comes from Archegozetes longisetosus, assembly GCA_018873245.2. NCBI lineage: Eukaryota > Metazoa > Arthropoda > Arachnida > Sarcoptiformes > Trhypochthoniidae > Archegozetes > Archegozetes longisetosus. The sequence goes on from JAEMBT020000005.1 coordinate 13,392,741, forward strand.
ATACTATCAGCAAATATCTTAAAAATGATGAAAAAAAGTTTTTTATGTTGGATATCAAAAATATTTCAGTTACTGAACTTGAAGACAATGTATTTTCTGGTCTGGAATTCAAAAGAATATTCTTGAGAGATCTTCAAGATCTTAGCAAAATTAGTACTAATGCCTTCAACGGGACACAAGAATATCTCGAAGAACTTACTATTGAGGGTGAATCTAAATTGGATTCTGACTTGAACTTCGGTAGATTACTATCGGCTATAAATACACTGAAAAATCTGGAAAAATTATATCTGGATAGTTATCAACTCAAGTCGTTTCCGTCATATGCCCTTAAAAATAGCAAAATTTCTGACATAGACCTGAATTTCAATAGACTAAAAAATGGTTCCTTGAAAACAGTCGAAGACTTTGCGTTTTATCATCAAAACGATTTAGTCGGCTTAGATATAACTAACCAACAGTTGGATTATATACCGAGTAATGCGTTTAGATTTGAGAAAGAGTCGAAGAAAATCCTCTCAATTTTCTTAGACTACAATCAGTTAAATTCTTCTAGTTTTGAATTTGGATTATTTAATAATACGAACCGGGTTTTGAATTTGTTTTTAACGAATAATAACATTACATATATCGATGAGAAAATTTTTGGGCCGTTTTTCAAAAGTAGTCAACACAATAAAATTGATTTATCAGGGAACCCATTGCTATTGGATTGTCGTATGTCTTGGATGATCAAACCAGGAATGGTTGATCTCTACCATCAAATATTAGGTGGAGACTGTACTAATCTTAAGAAACTTGTATTTCTAGATGAAACTGATTTTAAAAATTGTAAATGAATAGATTTTAAATTTTACTCATGTTTAAGTTAATATTTTATTCCAGTGTGATAATAAAACCTTTTGTAACTGATCAAAGTCTAAATAAAAATATTTAACGATCCAGTTAATTGAATTATTGAACTAAATCTGTCATTTTAGATGAAATATATCTGCATTTAAACTCACAAAATATTTATCGAGAATATATATATTTGGCAAAGTAGGCAGTTTAATATGATATTTTATAACATTTTAAATTAACATTTTAAGTGTTAAATTGTGTAATCTAGTTTCTAAACTTCATTGTGAAAATTCTAGTACCATTATAGGAAATCTTGCTCAAATTCTAATTTCGTTGGGCTAATTATTTATATTTTAAGATTAAGATGACTGATTTTATAGAATATGTTCTTAACTGAACTTATACTACATTGCTTGTGAAAATAATTTGTAATCATTATGTAAAAACTGAATAAAAAAGCAATTAAAACATCGATTTTCATATTTAAATTAAAAGTAAATATCAATCTAGATAATTTAGGAAATAAACTACCATTAAAATAGTAATTATTAATCTCCTACATGAATAAATTATTTAGAAAATACCTTAGACTATTTTAAATAAAACCAAGTTTTACAGTCTATAAAATTTCAGACTCTTCAACTGGAGCTTCCTTTCGAATTCAATTATTTAGTTGCTAGAAATTTCTATTTTCCTCTTATCAATTAGTTAAGATTTCTTTAAAACTACTGCATTTTAAATATAATTAAGGTTTGAATCTTATGCTCTAAATGAGAGGTAGAAAAAGTTTATGAAATTTCATTTCTCAATACAAAAAAAATCCTTAAGTAAAAATTGAGTTTGGTCAAAATGAAAAGTTAAAATGATAGCTCTAATAGCATTCATAGAAGTGAAGCAACTTTTTTGTGTGTCACGCAATTTCATAATTTTGAGAGCTATTAAATTTGGGGGGAGGGAAATTATTTTTAACAGGATTTTATGCTTTCTAGAAAATAACTACTAGTGCATTAAATGCTTTAACCTTACTGACCAAGTATCTGATGTGATTTTTCACACTATCTACAAATTTTTATAGCGATATGATTGACATTAAGTTCAAGTCAGTAGAAAAATGAATTCAAAATTAGTTATCAAGATATCCGTGATATTAGTTTTAATCCTAATAAATATTGACCTAACGATCAGCAGATCGAAGAAGGGTTATGTGACAATGCAATTCAGCCCTTACGGTCAAAGACATAAGTCTATTGGGATCGGAGGTTATTTGAGCAGTTCTCCGCGAAGACCACGAAAACATCGATCAAAACCTGTGTCGACAAAATATAATGATTATATCGATGATGAGGATGATTTGGAGGACCATGACAGCAGTTCATCAATTAGGAGTAGTGATCGGTGCAATTGCCAAACAAAATATGTTGCAATAGAAGTGCCGAAGAAAAGGAGAAACAAGTTTAGGAATAAGAAATCTAGGGTTAGAGGAAATTACATCGCTGTACCCGTCAGGACATTAAGCTTAAATGATGAGATCGATCGAAATTTTGGTGTCAAGGATCAAAAAGATAAAAATTCTTTGTAATTATAAATATTGTGTAACTCGAATAAATTTCTTAGCAAATTATTTGCATTTATGTATTTATTTACTGATGAATTTTAAATTACTTTTAACATGTTAGTATGATTTCTTCCGAGTGTAAAAACTTTTATTACTCAAACTCCTGGTATAAAACTTTTAAGTACATATTTGATTAAATTAATAGTTTAGTTAGTAAGTCATAGAAATTTTTAAAAATTGAACTGTTGAAAATTATTGAAGGATCTTTGAATAAAAAGCTTTGAGTAATTGAAACAACATTTAATTAGTCTAAAAAAGCCTGACAATTGAAAAGTATTGGGGGTACCGGAAAGTACTGTAATGCCGTTCTTTTTGTAAATCAAATATGAATGTTATTTGTAGTATGTTTTCTTCTTTTTACAGATGAATTTCATCTATTAATATAAGGAACCGCTATTTGCCATCAATTTTTTGACGACAAAACGTTTTCAATTCTTTCAACAAGAATGTCTGACGACAATCCCGAAGAAATCTATGTACGAAATTGTATGCTCTATGAGTTCCGTAAGGTAAGTAAGGCCACTGAGGCCATCAAAAATATTTTTGGCGATTATGGAGATGCATTGGGTGTCCATAAACGCCAGCGTTGGTTCAAGAAATTTCGATCAGGCGATGTTAACCTCTCGGATGACCATCGTTTGGGAAGACTAGTAGAGCTGGGTAACGATCTCCTGAAGTCGGAATTGAGTCAGACCCCGTCAAACCATCGAAAAACTTAATTCTTATTAATAGTCAAACTTAACAGCAGAGAAGCTTAATTAATATTTGTGCTTAACAAAAAACGACATTACTTTCCGGTACAACCCAATAGATTTGATATCAGAGTGAAAGCGATTTAAAATAGATGATGGCTTGTATTTTATCATGAAGTTTATAATATCATCAAATAAAATATTGATACTGATGAGCGAGTCCGAACCTCGAGACGGTTAAAGACCTGGGACCTGAGGTTCTGAAGCCCTGAAGTGCGAGTCTGGGTCTTTGATAAAGAATTCAGGTCCTGGACTCGGACTACCTTTAAAACTTAAAAATTAACAATAGACAAAATATTATCATTCAAAAAATTTAACATTTATTAAATCATTGATTGTAAGATCAACAAATATTAATATAATATTAATCATTTATTTTAAACTTGCAAAATAAGGGATTCATGAAATGAGATGCGCGCAAGATCTAACAGAATTAACTCTCAATTGACTTCCCTTTTTGCTGATCAAATCTCCAGATTTTTAAAATATATGTTTAGAAGAAACACTATGCTGCAATAATAAGTATTTCGAATGCAAACTGTGAAAGATAAGGAAATTCTAAACAGTTTTTTCAACCAAAACAAAGGTTCAGTTTTCCAATCAGAGAAAAGCAAACTTAAATACTTTTCAATTTCATCGTATGTTTCAACTCTTGTCTTTTTATAAATTTAAAGACAAACGAAACATTTGAACTTTCAAATTGAATTGGAATGATCTGATGATAATTTTCCTTGGAGAAATCAACAAATACTTGTATTACAGTTTGATCATTCTCAGAGAAATCGAGTTTCAAGCGAAGGTCAAGTATAACAGCAAATTTTGTGATATCAGTTTCAAGTACATCTTTATACTTATCAAATTTCAAAAGCGTATTTTCAACATAAAGCTTAATCAAACTGTTACTTGAATTATTGTGACCATTTAATTGTTAATAAAAAGTTTAAGAATTAGAAAAATTAAACATACAGTTATCTCCAAATCTAACTAGGAGGGTAAAACATGTTATATTTCTGAAGCCTCTTGACGAAATTGTATGAAAATTTGCATGTACATACTCTCCCGATTGATAAATATCATGTTTGTTTTTGAAAACATTTAAATTGAGGGTGGTAATTCGACGAAAATGTGAAATGAAAGAAATTTCATTGAAATTCATATAATAAATCAAATTTAACTTAATTTTTGAATGAGTTATACAAACGATTATCTGAAAACATTTGTAAACAAAGGATTGAGATTTGATTTAAACTGTTCAAAATGCCATTTAGTGTGGAGGAAAGGGAACTAAAGTTCCGAAAATTTATTAATATGAGAGCACAGAAAAGGAAAAGCTCTGCAATAATGAGAGAGTGCATTAAGTATTAAAATAATTATAAATTGATTTGTTTTAAATTACATTTACATGTTTTAGAAATAAATAAAAATACATTAACGGAGATTGGAGGCGATGAGACAGGCTGGCGGGGGTCATAGGCGTTATTAACTTTTCGAAAATTAAATTTGAATTTATGTGATTTTCGTGTACGGTTTTCTTCAAGTCTAACTAGGACGATAAAACAGACTATAATTCAGGAACCATAATACATATTCTAGTCAAATTTGACATGATCATGGACAAACTCCCCCGATTGATAAATCAATTTTAAATTTTGAAAAATGAGCAAGGATGAATGAGAAATTTAAATTTTAATGAAAATTACATATTTTGAAGAAAATCACATAAATTCAAATTTAATTTTCGAAAAGTTAATAACGCCTATGACCCCCGCCAGCCTGTCTCATCGCCTCCAATCTCCGTTGATGTATTTTTATTTATTTCTAAAACATGTAAATGTAATTTAAAACAAATCAATTTATAATTATTTTAATACTTAATGCACTCTCTCATTATTGCAGAGCTTTTCCTTTTCTGTGCTCTCATATTAATAAATTTTCGGAACTTTAGTTCCCTTTCCTCCACACTAAATGGCATTTTGAACAGTTTAAATCAAATCTCAATCCTTTGTTTACAAATGTTTTCAGATAATCGTTTGTATAACTCATTCAAAAATTAAGTTAAATTTGATTTATTATATGAATTTCAATGAAATTTCTTTCATTTCACATTTTCGTCGAATTACCACCCTCAATTTAAATGTTTTCAAAAACAAACATGATATTTATCAATCGGGAGAGTATGTACATGCAAATTTTCATACAATTTCGTCAAGAGGCTTCAGAAATATAACATGTTTTACCCTCCTAGTTAGATTTGGAGATAACTGTATGCTTACATATTTAGATCATGATATAAGTTTGTTGCTTCTTTGAATGGTTTCAAAAAGTCATTCATTCCTCGCATAAAAGCCAATCATTATCAGAATATTTCACTTACAGATTTGTTTTGTATTGGAGTAAGAGTCTTGAGGTCGAGGTCCGAGTCCGAGTCTGAATCCAGGTCTTCGGCTTTCCAAGAGGTACGAGTGCGGGTCTTGGGTTAGAGGTCCAGGTCCCAGGTCCGAGTCTTTCAAAAAGACCTGAAGACTCGGACCTGCTCATCAGTAAAATATTATGAATATTTAGTACTTTATAGAAATCAAAACTTTTGATTAGATTTAGAAGGAGCTTTAGAAAAAATTCTTGTTTCGAGATAGTTCTTAGGTTATACAGCTGTATTGTTTCGAACCACACTCTATAATAATACTTAGTAAATTAAGTTGAATATGCGATGGCGCGAATTGCAAAAACATTTTTGTACGCTTAGAAATAATAAGGCCTAACACAATTTTAAATCAAACTAAAATTCAAAGGAATATGCCCAAAACCCATAGACTCTGGTCTTTCGAAGTCCCCTAACTATGATCCACTTGTAGCCTGGCACAAGACATTCAATTAGCCGAAAGAATTTTTGAGATCGGTGAATCGCTTAGAATGTTACAGGCTAAATCCAATGAAATATCACTAGCGAAAATGCTTAAGAATTTCATTTTAAAATATAAAATAATTGCGCATTCATTATAAAAAAATATGTGTAAAAGCTTAAGGAATGTGTAAAAATGTAAAATGTTTAATAGTTAAGTTATATTATAAAAAACAATTAAGGTATACTTAAATTATTTTAGTGCAAAATATAAGAGAGGCCAAATCTCATCAATCTTGGTCGTTGACAATGGTTCCAAAGTCACGCCAATCTAAAGATTCTGCGGGACTTGTCATCTCGAATAGGTGCCGCACAAATCCAAGGAACCAAAGAACGGTCACAACGTGGGCACAACACCCGACCGTTCTGAGGCCACATTTGTACTGACAGCATTAGTACGAGAGTGACTCAGCACCGCGCTTGGCCATATCTACTAAAACGTAGATATGATATTTTGTGGTGGAGTGGTGCCGAGACTGAATCCGCGCTCGGAGAAGCATGAGCTCTTCAGCTGAAATCCCCAGAAAGCTGAGACCAAGTGGCCCTGTGTGCCGAGCTACTTAAATCTCGGTTCTTCTAGTGGAACCTGAATGTTCAAAAAAGTGCGGACTTAGTCCTGAGCACTTAGCCAAGCCTCTTACGAGACCTGTTGCCCGCTGGCACCGCGGGGAGTTGGCTCTGATTGCAACCGCTAACCCGTTCTGGTCCTACCAAAATCTACTTGTTTTGGCTATAACTCTTGAATGGATTCATCGATTGACAAAACTCTTATTTCTGGAGTAGGTCTTGGTGCTGTATAATATCTAATATGTTCTGTTAGGGGACGTGCTTAGGCCATTTTGGGCATAATCTTATGATTTCTTATAAACGTAAGCTTTCAATAACATAAAAATCTAGAGAAATATATGTCTTAACTTAAGATGAATAAATGATTATCCATAGAGATCTAGAGTGGGTAGGCTTTATAAATATATTGGAATCTTATAAGCAATTCGCTTCTGCAAGATATAATGATTATCTGTAAAGAATGTTGCCTTTATTCAATATAAGCAATTTCATTACTCATAAAATTTTCAGTTTTTATTCAAAGTAAAACTCAAATTAGATACAATTTAAAGAAATCAGTAATTTTAGTTTATTTTTGGTTAACAAAGCGATTATTCAATATTCTTAGTACTTCGCCCAAATCGATTTCGAGTCCAATCGGAGCGGATTTGAATTCGACTTGATTTTGGAAAAATCAAGCTGAGTCTGTTCAAATAACGATCTGATATTATATAACCTGGACTCGTTTCGAGCTTATCCGATGACTCGAATTCACTTCAGTTAATAAATAAAAGTAAATTTTTAAGTTATTCTTTAAATTTTATAGAGTAGACCTCCTTTTATGCGAAAATGCGTTTTCGAGGTAATTGCAGAATCTGATGTGAGATTGTAGAATATTCTAGAAATTTCCAGAACAACTCATAGTTTTATTATATGTTCTAGGAATTCTAAAATATTATATTGTGTTCTAAAATATTCTAGAATACTCTATTAACTTCTCAAACGTTCTTGTACTTTCTGAAATTTTCCATAAATTTCCAGAACGTTTTTGAAAATTTTTCTGATTTATTATGATTTCAAATCACAAGTTTACATTAACAGATTTTCCGTAGACTTGAACTGAATTCAGTCTTAATGAATGTTGCAACTTACCCTAGAAATGGAGCATTTCATATTCAACTAGTAATAAATTGTTATTTCTCTCTATTTGACAAAAAACGAATTCTATTTATAATATTCACAAATATAAGTGGAACTAATTACTAATCCTTTTATTATGCTATAAATTCAATTAATAGGAGATGTCTGTAATGGCGCTTAAAAATCTCATGACTACCCTTAATGACAGTAAACCTTAATATACTTTTACGAACGTTTTTTTATTAATTTTAATCGATCTTTATCAATTCAAAAATTTATTAAACTTCAATAAGGTTGGTTCAAACTAAAAAAATAGATCCTATTGATGAAAGATAATAGTTACCTATTATAATTAAAGACATTATTTGCGAGATAGCTTCGAATTTTAGAATGAGCACTAAACTGGGAGGGGATTTGCCTATTGAACATGGAACTAATTACTTTTTTACTCTCATAAATCTCGGACTCTCTATAAGACTTATTTGGCGAGATTGTCAAAGAACTACAATCATGAGAAATAATAGGAAAACATATGGTTGAAATCTATGTTAATGAGATTATTGATTAGCTAAATTATTTTATTTTCATAAATTTTAATTAAAATACCATTTTCCGTCAACTTCAGACACATTAAGTATGAAAAAGACTATTATTTTTAGCTATTTTAATTTTTATCGCTTTTGATGTCTGGGTCGAACCCGACGATTCGTTCAAAATTATAGATCGCAGAAAATATTTATTAAAACTAAAAACGGCAAATATTTTTCATTAGGAAAAATAGATAGCAGCGGTTAAGTGCTGTCCATTAATTGAGAATATCTGTGCCCACGGATATTCGACACATGACTTTCTGATAGCACTAGTCGTACCGAATCAGAAAGCTGTCGAAGCTTTAGCCAAACACTACAGGCTCGAAAATTATAGTTTTGATCAGCTTTAAAGAAATAGTGAGATCAAGAATACGGTCACTAACGCTATCAAAGCTTGTGCTAAGCAGAGTGGATTGTCGAACAGAGAAATTCCAGTGAAAATCATATATAGCGATCAGTGGACTCCTGTTAATGAGTTTTTGACTGCGTTTTTCAACATTTTAATGAATTATAGATATAAAGGAAAACCTTATGAAAACAGAAATAAGAATAAAGTTCAATAAATTACTTTTCACAAATTTTTTATTGGATAAACTTTTAATATTACATTTGATATATTGATTTTTAAGTAAGGTCTCAAAAAATTGTCTTGATTATTAACAACTCTATGAAATAATTGATATCTTTAATAGCTTAACAGAAAAATGTTTTATTGATTATAATTTACTTGAAAAAATTTTATTTTGCCTTATTTTGAAAAAATGAAATTTGTTGAACATATGAAAGTGAAAACCTCATAAATTCAATAACAATTCAATATAAGTTGGACAAAGTTCTTAATAGTGGGAATTTTGTCGACTTTAAGCTAACTATAAAAATATTGTGTGAATGTTTGAAACTTCATTCGGGATAGTTAGTAATGGAAAAATTAGTGTTATTAAAAGAAAAAGCTCAACTATTTCACGGTTAGTCATAAATGATGCCAAAGTTTTATTTGCACTGATTATCGTTATATTTGTTAATAAATGAAATCAGAGCTTTAATGAAGAAAACATTTCAAACACTTATTTGTGATCCGATCAAATTTATTTAAAGGAATGACTATCAGTTTTAATGCAGTTTGATTTTAATAGCAGGAGCCCATTTGAATGTCTATCAATAAGACAAACATTGAAAAACTTTATTAAATTATAAATAGCACGACATTAAAAGTTTCCAATTCAAAATTTATTAATTTCTAATCATATGAGTAAAGCACTAAAAACATTACTTCACTCAAGAGCGATATAAAAGATCTTTTCAAATTGATATCTACACTTAGTTTGACTTTATGAAAAATCATTCATTTGTAATCCGTAAGTGACATAATAGACCATTTAAATGAATACATGAGGTTTTGTAAGTTACTCTCAATGCATTGTTATCGTCAATTAAAATAATTGAAAAAATCAAATCTTTCATCTTGACCGCATACCTCAACTGTTTGAACATAATCTCTTTGCAATTATGTACTTAGAGATGGGCACGTGCAACACTAGAGAGACTTGTTTCAAACAGTTGGGGTAATGCAGTCGAAATGAAAGATTTGATTTTTTCGATTTTTTAATTAACAATAACAATGCATTGAGAGTAATGTTACGAAACTCGTGTATTCATTTAAATGGTCTATTATGTCAATTATGGATTACGGTGCATACGTAATATTAATTCTGTGTTCTTTATCATGATTTTACTTTTGAGATGAAATAAAATCCTGTTAAAGTTAAAATATTTACATGTATATAAATGGGGTTATGAATAGTTACAAACTATTCCCTTAATTTTTTTCTGAGAATTATCTTGTAAAAGTTCATCAAACAGTTTTGATACAGTTACAAATCGGTCCAATCGACTCCTAAGTTCAAAACCAGTTCTATCCGGTGGCAAAGTGTAAAATCGGTCGGATAAAAGTCTATGTTTGAAATCTAAAAGACATAAATTGAACTAATTTTGAGGATTACCGAATATAATAATTGAAGAAAAAGAACGGGTTTCACCGAAAAGTCACTTCTCTACTTTTATCTCATGAAAATAGAAATGAGATTTAACGTTTTAATTAATGAGCTCGCTATACAAAGAGTTAGAGTTAGACAGAACTTAAATGAGTTGAGATAGTTTTTGAACAGAATCGAAATCAGGAAATAGTGGCAGAAAATCTAAGTAATGCTATGCAGGTGACTAAACAGACAGTACAGGTTTTGAATAATAGTATCCATCGTTTGGGTGATACCCCAGAAGGTGTTGACTAAAGTATTGAATGGAAGCAATCAGAAACAGAATCCCAATAAGAAGTAGACCTACTAGCTATCAGATCGAAAACTGATGCGAGTGGAAATCGCACTAATTATATACTATTCGATGGTAGAGTCCGCAAAACTGATTCTTGGACTTTGGTCTTACTATCAGATTTTTCTAAATAAAACTCAAGAAGTTCAGAATAACAATTATAATGCATCACAGATGGGAGTCAAAATAGCTCTAGATCGGGCACTAATAATAACGATAATGATTGTCAAGGTATTTTATACCTCAGAGCAGATCAAATTCTTCTTCAGGTTCTAATGATAACAGTACGGAGCTCAAAATAATGATAATTTGGGAAAATTAATAGAAAAATTTTTTACATAATAGTCAAATGTAAAAGAAATCATGAAAATAGTAATAAATGTTCTAAACCTAATAGCTAGTCAACATTACTAAAACTCTTCAAAAAGTAACTACGTTTAGTTAAAGTGAATACGATTTTATCGGAAAGCATCTCACAATTAGTTGGAAAGTTTATTTTTCTGTTTATAAAATTTAGTGAAATAATCTTTTGAAAGCATTTAAAAATTTAAAGCCTAAATTCTGATCTTCTTCTGATTCTCCTTCTGACTCAGTGTAAGATCAGAAATTTTTGAAGTCATTTGTTGTGCGATTTATCGAAAGCAATATAAAATTTTTAAAAAGTTTTATTCAAGAATCAGTCAACCAGGCCTTAATCGTGAAATCAGCTCAATAGATGTCAGTATCTGATGGACATAAGCTGGGAAAAATGCAAATCTTTTGTAAATAGCATTCGCATTTAAGTGGCATCTCGCATATTCACGGTAGGAAAAATATTGTTCAACGCCAAAAATTCATTTAGAAAACGCACGAATATGTATAGGGAAATAACATTAGTTGTTTTAACTTCATGGCAAATCAACAAAATGAGTTTTTTTTATGTATGTTGAATTTCATTATTTTTAAAAGCTATCCAACTTATCTTGGTATGAAAAAGTTCCTATAAGTGTAGGTAATCATGAAATTTAAACATTAAAGATAAATCAAATTATTTTGATTTCATGATTGCATTTCAAGATTTAATTAAAAAAGTAAAAATAATTCAATAGATTTAAACTCTATTTGAACATCAAATCCCTTGGCTTTAATTTTTAGTAAAGGATTTCTGTTTCACATTATTCAGGAATGAGTGCATAATATATTTGACTTTCTATACTCTGTTTTGCCAATTATGCTGTTCTACCATCAAGTCCCAAACTCATTTTTGTTCATTCATTAGTCACTCTCATGATAAGTCTTAAGTCTTAACATCTAATAAGCAGTATTTGTTTCTCTCCTTTTCATCTGATGTTAGCATTAATAAATTAGAGAGAGAGAGAGAGAGAGAGAGAGAGAGAGAGAGAGAGAGCTCAATATTGAGAAGGTAGAAACGTTGTCTAATTAGATGCCATAGTGTTAATGATATGTTCATTAGACATAATGATTGTTCAGATATAGTAAGGTTAGACTCATGTTAGCGCCAAATACAATAATGAGACAGAGACAGGCATTAATAGAATAAGAAGATAATTACTCCAATATTCTAGAAATAGTTTATTCAAATATAATTTACGTTTACAATCATTTCATCTTAAATACTTAGATGATTTTGAATTTACAAACAGGTAATTCAACTAATTATGCATAAGTCAATCCATGTCATGTTCAATGATTAGTCAGAAGTTTGTCTTCGTTAAAATAAAGATTAACAGATAGAAAAGTGCAAACATGTCAAAAACAATACATATTATTGCCGTTAACACTAATTTCAATGAAAGCTTTTATCACTTCTAACAACTGTATTAGAAGAAAAAATGTTTACTCACATTAAAATGAAACTTATTCCTAACATGCATTTAACTTGATATCTAAGATGTTTTTGTTGATTAATATCTAAATAAACAACATTATATGAAGAAAAGTAAAAGCATGCTTGTGATGACATACAGTATATATTTATGCGAAATCTACTCATAAAAGTGATCATAATTTTTGACTTAAAAGTATCCATAAAAAGGTTGAGTTAATTACACCTAGAATCATTAGAACTTTGCAGAAAATCAAATTATAACAACTCTATAACAGTAAAAGTTGTTCAAAACTAAATTCCATTTAATTATAAAACTTTCTAAAACTATAATTCATTTGAAGAGCAGAATTAAGTGTTGTTTCAGTGCGTTTCTATCTTCTAATGTGTAGAAATTAATTTGGAGACACATATCAATCCATAACTACTTCATACTTGACTCGATGAAGCGATGGGCGCCTCGCCAGAAGTCACATCTGCAACACTTTCCCCATTGATTACGTTAGTGGTCATTGAGTTGATGTTAGTTCTTGTTGTAGTACTAATGCAATTGTCGAGCACTCGATTTGTTCCTAAGAGTGAATAGGAATTAAGTTTTCATAACTTGATTGTCAGAGTGTTATTTAGCACTCGATCCTCAGTTAGATATCATTTATTATTCAAGACATAGACTTATAACACATAAGGCTTTCTAATAGAGTACTAATGAAAAAGTTTAGGCATATGTCGTGTTTATGTGCTCTTAAGTGACAAACAGTTGATTAGGGCTTTTAGAAGTGTGAGTTTTGATTGTTTTAATTGTTTACAAAGATTTTAGTTTAAGTTTCCATTCTTGTCACAAATCAGATCTGGGCTCTTATTAACTTAAAATATTAAAAACAAATTTGTTAAGAAATACAAGAATTAGCCAAAGAAATTCTTTAGAGCTTCGAAAATTTTCAAATGTTTTGAAATAAAAATTAATTACAGCTTTAAATCAAACTCTAAGCTAAACTTTTTATTTGCAAATTACAGTAATTTATAATTTTGAGCTATAATATCAAGCTGTCTCTATATTGATTTAGATCAAGCTCAACAATTATATTTTATAAGTTAAGATACGTTTACGTTTTGTTCAAAACATACGAACTGAGTTTCGATTTTATTAATTATTCAAATTGGTTGTTAATTAGTCGTCAATATAATTGATTCGGAATCAGTTTTTCAAGTCATGCTATTTTGTTATAGAGTTCCGTTATAAATGTTTCTCAATTGTTTAGAAAAGACTTGAACGAACTTTAAGTTTAGGCTAGGTCAGCCTTTATTAACTTTAAACATAGTTAAGTATGAGCGTCATTTACTACAATATAGAGACAGTTCGATAATAAAGTGGATTTTGATCGGTCATCTAAACATAAAACAGCTATATCTTACTCTGTTGTCTATCAATCTTAATAGGAGAGTCACAAACTGTAGTATGAGTTGAAATCTTGAGTGGATGTGATGGTGAATCACTAGTTAAAGAACCACTTCCACTACTGTTAGCCCTATGTTGTGATGTAGCTGCTGCTGATACAGTGGGATGTGATGAAGAGGTACGTCTATGGGATGACGATCTTGAGCTGGTTTTCACTATGTGTGAGTTTGTTGTGAATAAGCTGCGATTGTTTCGAAATTGCGCTCTAGGAGGATATAAGCAACAAATTTTCAACTAAACTTTTTAATATGCGAATAACTAGCAGAAATTTTTTAGTTTTTATCCCAAAGTTTTGAATAAGTCACGAATATATAAATGAGTTTATTTTTGAGCATTTTTAATGAAGATTTGTGCTTGTAATTTTTGAATTGGTTTCTAGAAACAGGATAAGTGATAGCTCTGATAGCCTTCAATTTATGTCTTTGTTCCAGTAGAGTAATCGTAAGTTTATTGAATAACATGAATAGCGTAAAAATTGCATAAAGATTTATTTTTATTTGTCAAAATCTAATCTTTAATACATTAGCTATCGATTTATTAAAGCTGTCAAAAAAGTCTGCGAGTATTTGTATCACTTTCTCAGAGATAGCAAAACATTTTGCTCACGATGATCTCACTTCTATTCATAGAGAGCTCTTTTCAGACCAAAAAATAATCAATTGACACAAATAATTATCATACGAATGGCTGACTCGAGAGTTTATGTTTATATTCTTCAACTGACCATAAGATCCGATTATTCTACATAACAGCTAGATATAAGAGCTGCTTCGAAGTGTCAGTTCTTTAACGCTACTATTTAGGCTTTATGTTTAAGGCATAACTAGTACTGAATTTAATATTTCTTCAGATTGGATACAAATACAAAACATATCTTTGAGCTTGAAGGAAAATATGCGTAACTATTTTGTGATTCTTAGTGAACAAACTTATTGAGATATGACGAACAGCTTAAAGGTAGACATGGGTTGAGATCTAGAAGAATAGATCCAATATCCTGTTGACTAGCATGTCTGAAAGTATAAGGCATTGGTATTTATATACAGGTATTGAATGTTTGTGTTCTGATCAGAAGAAAAATGTTTACGAAAATTGGTAAAAGAAGAGATAATTGGATAGATTTGTAAGACTTTTATCCTGTTGTTGACTTGAAGGACATTCTTATTTGAATTATATTCTCGCAAGAACTTGAAGGTATGACATGATAGGATTGAGAATGCAATCAGAAAAGACAAGATTTTGCACTCAATTCAATTTGGAAAAGTTTTACAATAACTGTATTTCTAGGAGGTGTATCAAACTGCATTCATACGTTAGTTAGGCCTGTAGTACATATTAATAATCAATTATATTCTCTATGTATTGATTTTGAGCCGGTTATTGATTTTTGAACTCAAATCGATTAATGGAAATATAATTAGTAAGAATTTTGTCACGTCTTTAGTATGAATCCGAAAAGTTAGCTTTAATTTGATATTTCCGAGAGTTAATAATTAATAGAGAATTTCGTAGAAAAATATTGTGTGCTTTCGTGTACTGTAAAAAATTTTTATAGGAGACTCGATGAGGTTCAAACACTTAATTAAGTTTGCAATCGAATGATTTGGCAACTTTTCATTCAAAAGTTAGGCTTTTTATAGGAAAATAGTTCTTTAAAGAGAACTCTATTTGAAAGAGTAGTCAATTCGAATAAATTTGTCAAACATTTTCAGTTGAATTTCAAAATATTTCAATTAGTCAAGAGTTTGGTTTATCCTTTACTCAGAAAATGTTATTTTCAGAGCTTTCAAAGCTTTTTATTGGAGTTGATCTTTAAATGGATTTTGCAATATATTGTTCCCATTCAATTGAAAAATTTTGGCCACACATGTATTAGCAATATATAGGGTGTTTCATAAGTATTGAAATAAGCTTTGTGTTATTGAGAGCGCATGATTTACTTGTTATATCCATTAAAGTCGAGCGTTTTTAGATTCTCAACAAAATGTTGAGATACAGACCCGAAAACACTTGGATCTAATTATTAAGTCATGTAAAGCATATGCTCTCAATAATATAAATCCATTACAATGTCCGGGGACTAATGAAAGGATCTATATATCAATTTCATACTGAAGGCCCGAATTTATTTTTCTCCAATTTTCATTTCAATTAAAACGTGTGTCTTCAATAATGCAAAAGTATTTTCTAACAAGTATACTTTTGAAACACCCTATAGATTAATTTTTTTCAATTTATGTCAATGTGCTCTTGATATTTGATTTTTAAAGACGTGCTTCTGATTAATTATTTCATTCAAGCAATACTAATGACTCAGTAATGAAAGTACTGAATAATTGAAAATATCAAACCTATGCAATAATTAAATCGTACTAAACCTCACATTTTAAAGCCAGATTTCTAAATCACATTTTTAGATTAACGGAAAATTATGCAACAATTTTTTTACATGAAAGCATAGTAAGATTTACTTAAGCATAGGTACTATTATTTGATTTTTTCTTTTCATATGAAGATTATTACAAAAGTCAAAACTTTCTCATCTAAAATAAATATTCTTAAGCCTTTGTGAGAAGATTGCGCAAGATTTACGTTGAAATTTTTTTTAATAATTTTCACTTTTAAAAGTATTACTCTCACTCAAAGAGATAAAAACTTGAGCCAAGTTTTAACCTTGAAGAATATATTAAAATTTTTCGTATAGTTGCTTTGGTTAACAATAACTTAATCTATGGTTAGGATAATGTAGGCCTTCGAGCATGAGTATGAGTATACCTCGATCATTTTAAAATGATGCCTCGTTATGTGAAAATTTCTATCTTTTCGTAGTAATTCATATAACATGAAACTCAATTCTTGGACATTTTATACTAAATAGGGAATCACAATTAAATTCTAGGCTGAAATCGATGTGCATGACAGGGAGGATAATAAATAACAGTGCTTTTCTTGTAGTTATGGGTTTCTTTTGGGTCAGTTATAACTAGAAATATTTTTGAGCACTTTTCAAAGCACACTCAATTCTTAGTCTTTTTATACTATAAATTTACTAGTTTTTGTAATTTCAAATTATTTTGACCTTTAGGAATTGAAAAACATAAGATTTTACAATAACGAAAAGAGTAGCTCCTTTCAAGAAGCGTAAAGTCTCACGGTATTTCTAATATTAAGATAAAATTAATTAAAATTTCTGGAATTACTATAGCTAATAATAAAGTCTTTAATGTTAGATTTCACAAATTAAATTTTATTAATTATGCAAAATAATTAAGCTTTTCTGAAGCTTCAGCTCGAAACTTGCTAATAATTTATCACAAGCTTCAATTGAAAGTCGAATGACTCAAATTATTTCTGATACCAGTTAATGATTAATTTTTAAATTTATATAATGCCTCACCTGCTAAATAGATTGAGTGCTACGCACATTCCCACAAACATAATCCCCAATACTATCATAATTGGAAGCATGTGAGTGCCATTCATTTTTTCGGGTGGAGATGTCGGTGAATCTGTCTCTTCGTTAAGTTTATCGTCCACTGAAAAAAGTTTCAGAAAATTTCGTTGAACGATGTCTAACTTTGATCTATGAAGACGCAGCTTTTCTATATCTAAACTTGCATTTGACTAATTAATTTGCGTGGTGCATATAAAATAGTCATCTAAAAATTTATTGGGATTCAAGTTTTCTGTAATCTTTCTCTAATCATCCTTATGACCTTAACATATATCATGTTTTTGAACTCAACTCTATTCAAATCTATTCAGTGCTAAAACTAAAACCAAAACTTTTTTAATCAAAAAAATATATAAAAACTCGTTATCATTATCGTTGTCATAATCATTAGCACCACTAATAATCTCATTAATAATTGAATTTCTGATGTCAAATACGATAGAATATATCCATAAAACTCTTTCTAAACTAAATATTCATTTATATATTCATTGTTACCATTAGAGTCGACAGAAAGGCATGCTTTCAGAGTCTTATTATAACGATTTGTGTCATCTCTGAATCCATCCATACACTGACAGATTGCATTCCGACACTCACTATTGTTAACACGTGAAGAGCACTCGGTATCATCTGTACAATTATCGGATAACTGTTTACCTGATAAGAGAAAAATACATATTATAGAAAAAATAAGAAAGGGTTCTCTAGAGATGGCTATAAGTTATAAGAGAGAAAAATAAATGTCAAATACGCTAAAAGTTTTGCTACTTTTGCCACTTCAGTTTTTTTGTATACACTTTTATTGTATGAAATTGAGAGCAATTACAGTCAGATTTGAGAAAATATATCTTTTTATGAATTATATAATTAAATATTTCATTTCTGGGAGAGTAACACTTTTGTAAGAACTTTCAATATTTATACCATTCGTATTTATGATAATTTTTTTCTTTAGGCAATAAAAACAGTTAATGTTTCATATATACTTTTTACTTTAGTATTGGGAAAGATTCGACTGTATTATATCACGTAAACAGTAAAGCACTAAGTTACTTTTATTAGAGCTGAAAGTTTTTCCTTTTGCAATGACTACAAATTTCTATTTTTTCTTAATTTTCTCATCTTTTATCATGTACTAAACATTTTATTTGAAGAAGTTTTTTCATTAAGACATACTTTTTGTTATTGAAATAACATTTTTTTTCACAAACTTTAGGTTTGATTTTATTGCTCTCAGAATAGCAGGAAATAAAACGAGTGAATGGATAGTGAAGTAGTTCTCTATTATAGATATAAGTCATGCGATATCCAGTTTTTAACTAACATCCGAACAGCTAAAAAATTCTTTTATGTTTGACTGAATAAAATGTAATTCATAGACTGCTAGATCTAAAACTTAATCGATTGGAAACACAAAATTTCGATTTATTAAATTTGATGCCAATCTCACAGATACTGTGAAATAAATACAATTCAATTATCTCGTTGCTATTTTTGATCATCTATTTGGTGATTTCAGAAGTGCTGTTCATTGATTAAAGGTTATGTTTAGTTCTGTAATTATTTTGACCAAAAATAACAAATTTATCATTGATTTTCTGGAAAAAAAATTCTCAGATTTCTCAACTTTTGTCGTTTACTAAATTTTTCTGTGTAAGGTATAAACCACTTGAAAAAAGTTTTAAAATACAGATTCTTACTGTAGAAGTATGAATAAAATTATGCTAAATTGAAACATTTTACATATAAACTAGTTTCTCATCTCACTTTACATAAATTTATTAATGTTCCAAGCTAAATAAACTAAATTTATAATAAAAATAAATCAGAACTAAACTCATAGCAACCTTAAACTTTTCGATGAGATTGCGGCGAAATGTTAAGCAGTGAAGTATCATTACGGGGAGTTTGAGGCTTTAAGAGATTGATGTGATACTTTTTGCCATTTTATTTCAATAATATTTCTTATGACAAACATAATAGAATTGATGCCAATATTGCTCTGAATTGTTAGCAGAAAATTTTCAAAATTAAATATTCCAGAAAATTGCAAATCAAGCTAAAAGTTAGTGAAGCGCAAAATGTTTGATATATTGCACGCAAATTATTTTTAATAAAGAAATGGAGAACAGATATAAAAGTAATACTGAAAAAACTGTCAAAGTTTCAAAATAGATATTTTTTATTGATAAATATTTATGGGACCATAGGCTTGAATGTAATGAAAAACATATCTTCTTTTGACAATAAATGTTAAGGAGAGTCAAGATTTCGATCATAAGCTAACATTCAAATAGATTTGCAAATTTATTTATGAATAGATTGAAAGTGTTTCTTTGTATGGAATGAATTATTGAGTTCATCCTTAATAAAGAGCCTCTTTTTCAAAACATGTAATTTACATGACTAATAGTCATTTCTAATTGATTTGAGGTGTTATTTAGCTTACGCTTAATGTTTTCTTGCAATTAAATGTTCTATTGGAAGAACAGGATAAGTGAGTGTTATAAAACGAGGCACTTATCTTGTTTTTTCGGTAATCATTCAAATTAAAGAATATTATTTATGAAATCACCTTTTATTTCATTTTTATGAGCAGTCGATTTCAGAAAACAATGATTTTTTAGATGAATTCAAGTAAATCATTATCGAAGTCATTAAATCTTACATGAGGACTGCCTAAAAATTTGTGAAACATCTTTAAACTTTATTTGAAATTAATTTCGTTTTAGTATTCTTTCAATTTTTCGACATAACACACTTTTCATGTCTTATATATGACGACAACTGTATGAGACATTGAAAGTTAGAAATGCTGTGAAGTCTGGGATTAATAAATATTTAATGAATGACGTGATGAGAACTTGACACAAACACCAAACTCGCATTCAAGTGCAAAATTTTTCTTTCTCCGCATTACTTATTTGTTATTCTTTATATTATTTAGAAATATATGCTTTAAGTTCTAACGAGAAAGTGATCTACCTCTCAGTCAACAAATATTCGTAAAAATATAGATGAGGCACAAGTCACTCACGATATTAACATTCATAAAAATAAACTATTTATACCATCTGAAAGAATTTTAATATTTTTTAGAGGAAAAGCCTCTTTTCTCGGATGAAAAGCATCTAGGATTTGCGTTAGTAATAGCTCAAAACATAAGCTTCTTATCCTTTAGAAAGTTCATGTATCTTTATGTAGGATTAAGATTTTCTGTTATTTCTATTGAAAAAATGAACAATTTTTTGACAAATTGAGTAAAGATTGTGGTTCAAGAATAACTTTAGATCCTAGTCTTAATGCGTGTGAATACCATAGCAGCTTACTGTTAAATTTAAATTCATTTAATAACAATTTGAACTGAACATTTGATTTGAGTTATTGTTGGTGCGTATGATTTATCCAAGGGTTAAGTCTTTATTATGAGTTATGAAACTAACAGAAGGTAATATGCTAGCCAAAAATAAGTTAAAGCCTTAAAGTACTCACCTCTTGTCAGTTCAGGAGAATCATTATTTTCCAACAATGATTGATATTGACCGTTATCATGATAACTATTTTTGATGTTTGAACCAAAAGGATTCATTTCAACCACACTTATAAATAGTGTAAATAGCATTAAATAAGAAACAAATATGATATACATTTGTTAACTTCAATCACTTAATCACCAAATATATAATGAATACATATCTATCTTTAACACTAACTTTCAATACAATCTATTATTAGGAGAAATGACTGAAATTAAGTAATCATAACTACATAATCATCATTTCAAAACTTTTATGCAGTACTTGATCACCAGTTTCAAGTATTGGAATTCAAGTCTAGATATCCCGTATCGGAAGTAGACTAAAAGCGCATGTTCTCAAGCATGACTATGAATATTGGCAGAGGTTAGATTAAAAATCAAGTATTTTGCTTCTGATGCTGTAATCTGGTATCGGATTTTTGCTTTTCATAATATATCATTTGTGAATTGAACAACTACTAAAGCCTTATTACTTTGCTAATAATTGACACAAGTTTATCAGATTTCAGTCATATAAAGTAAAGTTGTGGAAATTTATTTTTGCCTGTCGAAGCTTTCAATGAAGCTTTCCATGAACTTGAAATGACAGAAAGCTGACAGGCAAAATAAAATTCATAAACAATCAGATGATAAAATTCCAATATTATCTGATTCGTAGATGAAAAGTTATGAATAGTGTTTTGATGACACGCTGAAAATCGCGTCACAAAAATGTCTCCACTGATATACATTGAGCAAAGATGTACCATTCAATTTTTTGCAAATCTAAAGTGCAATAAAGTATATGAAAACTTACAAATTGTCTACAAGAGTGATACGATGAGTCAAAGACAAGTATACAATTGGTATAATCAATTTAAAAATGGTCGTGAAAAGCTTTTGAGATCGAACAAGATACAGTAGAACCTCGTTATTTGAACCCGCTTCCACTAGAAAATTTTGTTCAAAATAGCGAGTTTTCAAGATAGTTGGTATATTGAAAAATGCTTGACATAAAGATTTTGCTCAAAATGCAGTATTCGAATGATTAAGATTTTATTTAGATTGAGGCTCAGGTTTGAGATTCGTCCACTAACCTCTGGAATCGGAACTGCTCAGCAGTCTTAATTATAATGAATTTTTTGTGGAAATTTGATGTTTTATTATATCTTGACTCTATTTAACAGATGTTTCAAAATAAAGAGGTACACAACAATATAGGCTGATGTTCAAATTGTTTAAAAATACTGAATATTTCAAAATATCGAGTGTCTACTGCATTCATAATGCTTGTGACGCGTCTCTAAGGGTTATCGCAAAAGATAGTCTGGAAGTATCATTTCAGAGTCTCGTAAAAGATGGAATTTGGTGGTTAAATCAATACTTTGAACATGAAAAAATTTGACTCAATTCGATGAAATATATTGTAAGACTTGTGGTTATTTAACTCCCAAATGATATATTAAGAAATGTTTCTGTACTTTCGAAAGCAAATTTTTCTCTGAAAAAAATTCTAATTGATTCACCAAAGTCTTCAAATATAGATAGCACAAATATTTCAAGATTTTTTTCAATAGGATAGTTTGAAAAAATCTAGCCACAGAAAAATATGAAATTTGAGAAATTTTATGAGAATTATATTTAAAGACATTGTTATTTCTCAATGATTCGATTATTTATCATAAATACACGCGCTTTATATGAAACTTTAAACAATTAAATAGAATTATGAGTTAATAAAGTTATGCGACATTACTGTATTATTGAAGGTCAGGTTTTCTATAAATTCTCAACAAGAGTAAAACGTTATCAAAACTGCTCCAACAAAATCCTCAGATATTAAATAATAGAAGTGAAAAGTTATGGTTAAGTAAATTAAAGCAAAAGTAAACATTGTTAAAATTTATAATGGTATTGATTGTTTATTATATAGTTCTGAAGTAGTTGCAAATCCTCCAATGCAGTTACCAAATATGTTACCGCAGAGATAGTACTTAACGCAAAGTCCGAGAACAAAATGAAAATGTGTAGAACATTGTGAAATAAGGATGATTCAATGATGTATAAAACATGATGGAGTGTATTGAATGAAAGAAGAGATCAATAGTCTTAAAGTATGCGATCAAATACATGTTGGGAGATTTGAGAAGGATCAGATTGGATTGTCTGAAGCACAGAAAACAATTGCACGGGACATCTGTATAAGTTGGACAAATGCACAAACTTGAATCGAATGGCATATCAATCATAAATAATTCTGCAATTCTTATTTGATGACTAGTTTATTCATCATTTTTCACTAAATTCAAGCTTACGTTTAGCTTAAGCAAACAATTTGTATGAAGATTTTTATTTCTAAACATACTCTAGATTCTGTAAGTTGGCAAATTTAGTTATTATAATTTTTTTCAAGCGTTGAAGATATTCTGTTTAAGGAAAATAATAAGTGAATAAAGTTTAATAGATAGGTAAGAAACCAGGTTTAAAGTTTATTATCTTATTGTGTTTTGAATTAAATAACATCATATGAACCAAAATTTAGACACTTTTTGAAAGCGGGCACTATCAAATAGAAATCAAATTTGTAGTTATATATTATACCATTTTGTAGGTAATCTATTCATAGAAATTTATTATAATTTTGATGTTGATTTAAATTATCAATAGTTATTCCATCAAAAGAAGAGATGATTCGAAGTCGAGTAGTCATATTCCATAACAATAATTCAAATAAACCGAAATCTTGTATAGTATAACATTTCGTGGCTGAAGGTGTACCTCTCACTTCTATTTACAACATAATTAAAACATATGAGAAACGATTTAACACTAGAGAAAAAGTAGGTAAAGGTCTCTATTTCCAGAAAATGTCTACACAAAAGGTCAGAAGGCTTCACCGAATGATGAATCATAAGGACAAGTTTACCCTATCTGGAACCGCTCGTAAGTTCTCTGTGGACAGAACAAATACCAAATATTGGTTGAACAAGAGGTCCATTGGACATAAGAAGTCACCACGACTAGAAAGATAGTAGTTAAGAGACAGTACACTTTACTTTATCGCTATTGTAGAAAATTTGACTTTGTTATTGACGATGAAAATACTTCACTTTTCCTCATTCTTTAAACGATGGTTACTTCGCGTCACTAAAGAAATCAACTTCTGATAGTGTTAAATATGCACTTAAACAGAAATTCGAACCGAAAGTCATGCTGTTTCAAAGAATGGATGATTAAACCATTACTCCAAAAGTCCGGTCTGGTAATCGACCAAAACGTGTACAAAGAATGTTTTCAAAAACGACTAATTCCTTACTTGAAAAAAATCATTCCGATAATAAATATATCTTCTGGCCTGACAGGCATTAGTACATTAAGCTCGAACTGTCACATAATACTTAGAATCAAATAACGTAAGATTTGTGCCCAAATACCCTAACACAATAAGTTTTACTTGGTGTTGCCCGATTGAAGATTTTTTCGGCTATTTGTGTCGAATAGTTTACAGAAATGGTTGGTGTGCAAATAACACTGATCATCTCATAAGACGAATAGTCTTGCTTCAAAAAATTGACTTAAATATTGTTAAAGAGAGTATTGTTAGTACCACTAAAAGAATCCGAAGATGTGTTGAATTGGAACCACTTTCAGTTATTCATTAGCTCATTCCTATTTCATATATAATGTATTTTTTGTAAGGAACTTCATATTTTTCAAGAAATTGTATAGTAACTAAAAGTGAATTAAAACCTTGTATGAATTTTGGTTCACATGACGTTACTAAAACGTGAATTGTTTTAAGGCATGACACAGAGTGTAATAAAATGTTATCTCAATTCATTTTATTCAAAGACAAGTAAAGAAACAAACTTATATTTTACAAATTAATATGCTTATAATTTAAGTCACAAACTCATATTTTAAGTAACTAGATTTTACAGCACCATTTACGTTGATAGTTGAGCAACCAATTGCCGCAGTGCATTTTGTCAGCATCTTGTAACCATCTGCACAAGAGGCCTCATTAAACTGTACGCATGCGGTCCAGTAGCAATCGGGTAGTTTGGCATTCACTTTTCTATTTGAATCAATGTCTGCCAAATAATCTGATTTTGATGCAGTTAAAGAGTTGATTTCATTTGATTCATCACTGGTTGAGATGAGCCTAGAACCACCGTAATCATTTACTAATCCAGCCGTCTGGCCAATAGGCACACACAAGCCCCCGGAACATTCGCAACCGTTGTTACAAAAACCAAACGGACCACTGCATACACCGTAGCATAGCTGTTTGACTTGATTAGCTACAAGAGACTTGAATAGATTTTCTTTTGAATATAAATCTTTTTCAAAGGAAGCTTTGTCACCACTATTCAACTTCTCTTCTTTGTATTCTTCTGAGTCACTAAAATCTTGGTCAATTTTTATTTGTTCGCTTCCTTCTAGTGAACTTTTTGACCTATCCTCGGTCAGAAATTGGTACCAACTTATTCTCAATGATTGAGATATTGGGCCATCGTCTGTTCTCTGGTAAACTACTTTTCTAACAACATAACATTCTACCAACAAAGAACTTAACAATAAAAGGCTAAATATTTGCAAAAAAGACATTTGTTGCAATCTAGTTTGTGGCTAAAAGTGAACTAAAAATAAATCGATATTATCTTTTTGTATTATATGTAAAAGTTAGATAAAATGTACTTCAGAGCTCTACTTTGTGTCTCAACGAGAATGATCTAATCTAATCTGAAGGGATATATTTAGATATGTCTATGCGAAAGACTATTTGTTGTCTTAGGTTAGACCTGTAATTTTTAAGTTTAGATCTTCAATACCAGGTGCAAAGGTCAACCTTAACCGCCTACGGATAGTTCTAAGTTTTAGATTTCAGAAATCGTTTGTTAAAAACGTCTATTTGATACAATATTTTGATAAAAAAATCAACCTATGATACTGTACTCTGCAAACATGTCTTATATTGAATGGAATAGTTAAATAAATTATTCAACCGTTCAGTATGATTCGAAAAATAGACGGTATTTTACTTCATCCAAAAATTTCATTTTTAATTTGAATAATATTTAACGTGCTTCTCATATATTCAGTTAATGTAGAATTCCTAAAGCTTATGCTGCAATTCTACTAAAATTTAGATAATAAATATATCTAGGTAAAATGTTCCCAAAAACATTAAAGAGGATCCTATTAGTGCAAAAAATTCCAGAAAAATCTCAAGCAAACCTGGCAATCGAACTCTTTTGATCATATTGAACTCCAAAATCTAGTATCAAATTGGTTTAATTAATGGACAGCTAAACGTTGATTTTAATTTAAATAGGGTTGTAAAAGTGCTGAATATAATTGGTTCAAATTGATGCGTTAAACTTATTTAGGTGAATATGTGCACTTTTGTTTTAGTACTCACGAATTTTAAGTGCTTATCTACTTTTTCTAAGTGTTTTGATTTTAGCAGAAAAATTTGTACTGCACTTGAATCATGATACTGATAGAGCAATACTCCTCGATAAAATACTTCAAATTTATAAATGTTTGATTGCAAGCAAGTAGAACACAAATTTATAGATATACATATCTAGAAATTTGGTTATTTGAAGAAAGCTTGTCTTAAAGAAGTGCACAAATGAAATTTTTTCTAAAAGGTCATAAGACCAATCTTAATGTAAAGTGTATGAGTCACATAAGAGATTATTTCAAACTTTTCAAGACTTCTAATCTCATAGTACAAATTTTTTCACTCATTATTAATTTGTTAATTTGTTTTAATGACTTATTTTCACTTCATTTCTCAGACAAAAGAATTATTTTTATTTTGATTTAATCAATCTGTTCAAACTCTGAATCCAAACTAAGAGATAAGGAGCCATAGTCTGAGTTCTGTCTTACAGCCTTATCACAAATAACACTTAAGCAATAACTTGAAAAAGTTGTAACTTAAGTGACAATTTTCTTATTCACAAAACTCACTTAAACTTAAGTAATAACTTTAGGATTAACATCTCGAGTTTCACCTTAAGGGTACACAAGACCACCCTTGAGTGCAAAAATCAAGTTAAATATTTAGTTAACTATGAACGATTTGATTGATTTGCAAGATATAGAATATGAAAATTCATTACAGAAGTCTTCGATTGCAAGAAGCATTTATTTTCGTACTAATCCTATGGATGTTTATCCTGATAAATATTTCAAAATGCGTTATCGTATGTTAAAACAAAGAGTTTATGATTTGTTAAATTTAATTATTAACGATTTAACTGTGAATGACGTTGACGGTAGAGGTTGTCCATTTCCACCGCTTACTTTACTGTTAATTGGACTACGGTTTTACGCCACTGGATCTGTTCAACAAGTTGTTGGTGATACTGTTGGGGTCTCACAGCCAACAGTTTCCAGAGCTGTCGCAAAAATTTCAAAAAGTATTGCAAAATTATCTTTTGCACTTGCGTTAAACAGTAAGCTGTAACTTAGATGAGTGAAACTCGAATAAGTGTCAAGTTTTTTATGAATAGCCCTTAAGTAGTAACATCAAGTTACTCCTCAAGTGACTAAAGTTAGTCCTCAGTCAAGTCATACCTTCGCTAATACTTAAGTGTTATTTGTGAATAAGGCTGTTAAGCTCTGTATCGACTCAAGTTAGACTTGAAATACAAATTTTGATAGCACTAAGTCTAACTTGGGTCGAGATCGAGCTTAAGACAGAACTCAGAATATGATTCAAGATGTTTGATAAAGTTTGAAAAAAAAAATCATGTCATGGCTCTCAGTTCAAAACTAAGTTCGGTTTATGATTGAAATTTTCTAGGTCTTTTGGAAAAAGAAGTTTTAACTTGTGCACTTCTTTGAGACAAGCTTTTATTCGAACTATTAAGTAAAAACAGAAAATAAAAATTTATTCTCGTATTACTTTTAATTTTGTATAAACATTTCCGTCCTTCATTCTTATCTAAAAAAGCTTATTTTTCATTTTTATCAGCTTATCAACTTTACTGAGCTTTTTGTCAAAGATTTACCTCATAGAATCTTGATCAGAATTTTCATTTATTTTGTCACTTTTATGGACTTGTTACAAGCAGCGCGATGAGTTAACAGTTGTTTAAGTTTCTTTTTTGCAGAGAATATTGAACTAAATGCAAGTTAATATCTACTTTTATAGCGAATGGCAAGTAGATATAGACATGTACTTCAAGTTATCGTTTTTTTCTCATAGAAAATCATTCGATCTAATTTTAAATGACAGAAATTAATACAATCAAGAAGCAATTTGTACTTTGTTTTGAGCTCTTAAATCTGCTTTCATTTAAATTATTGTCATTACTGTGCAGCTAAGTATTTTTCTATAAAATGTTAATTGAAATTTGATCCAAGTTCTAAACTATTTCAAATATAGTTGGCTGAGATAGATGCATTAATTCAATTGAAACAATAAGTCAAATTTACTTTTCATTTTCATCAATCATAAGCAGTTTTATTTGATCACCTAAAATGTTTAATATTTAAAGAAAAAATTCATATTGTGTCAGAATAGTAACTATTGATGTTATTCTTATGAGATGTCTATAATTTACAACCCATCAGACTGTAAATAATGTAGAAAATGTAGAACCTTCTAACAGTCTCGAACCAAAAATAACTCAAATAATTTACTCAGCAATTATAGAACTATTTACGTAAAGTTATTGCAATTCTTATTGTAATGGTGTCGATATCTATTTACGATAATTCTTTCATTTGGTAATATGTGATGTTCTCCATAGAAATAGTGCGCGAGCGAAAGCATACGACTAAGAAAAACACTTTCAAGGTTTTACTTAGTTTAAAGTTAAAAATGGATTTATTTAAAGTTAGTCATTAGAATTATTGATCAGGAAAATTAAAGTTTATTCAAGTATGACTTATTAATAATTTATTTGATTCAATACAAATAAAATAAATATCAGATTTTTATACGTAGATGATTACGAAAGTTTTTAGCCTAATTAGATTCTCGGTAATATTTTTTGATGAAATTCGGTATTTAGAACAACTCATAGCCAGTTTCGTTTCCTTATAACCCTCTAAAAACTGTTTTTTGGAGAATTACATATCCTTAGACTGATTTTGGGCAACATCTTATTGCTGAATTTATTATTATTACTCAATTATTATGTCTAAAGACGATTTAACCCTTTTATTTAGAATGTTTGTACGTAAATGAAATTGTCTCAATTGATGAATCACATGAGTTTGCCCCATATTCCAAAAGTAGAAAGTCTTCATTCAATTGTTATTTTCCTGTCTCTATTTTCCCAACACTCAGACGAGTAATCGTTTCTTCTTTAATAAAGCTTCCAACAACTTCTTTGATTTGATAATAAATAAGACAAACAAATTTAATTATTGATATTAATATAAAATTGACCAACACCCTTAAACCTGTTTATCGATTAGTCTACACCTAATCTGAACAAGACTGATTTATAAACCGTCCACTTATTGGCTGAAAAAGTAATTATTATTACGCAAAGTACGCAAACGAATTACTCATGGAAAAGATTGTGAGGAAGATATTGAATGCTGTATGAAATATGGTTCGCTCGATCAAGAAATTGAAGAGTGTAATCAAAAGTCTATTTAAGGAGTATAACACCTTATTGCGTAGAAATCTGGGAAAAGTTTTCATTCATCACTTCTAAAATTTTCATTAAAAAATTATTTTTTGCCTACAGGTTAGTTAAGTACTAAATTTTAATTAATTAAGTTTTCATAATTTAATTATGCGACCACACATAATAAACTTATGAAATTACTTATGCAGACTTTCTACAATGTAAGCTATATATAATTCTCCGTACCTTGTTGAATTTCATAGGCTTTTTCTATCCATTCGTTGATTTTTATATGCTTTACGGTCTCAAATTTATTCTTTATTACTGTTCATGAAATCCTGATCTGAATCAAGCCTGAAAGTAAAGTGAGCCAATTGATGATCACATTCAAAATTTACATGAGCTTCTCTTTAAACCTTCTTTGCCCCGTCTTCTGATCAAATTTTTATTTTGATGTCAAGTGGTTTAAAAGGGTATATTCCGCCCTCGATGAATCATCCTGTGAATTTTCACACTTAATTTCCTTAAATGAAAGACTAATAAACAACGGAGTAATTCAGTAGTTATTACGTACGCAGTTAATACGTTATAATTATATTCGTGGTTATCGGATAAGAACTTTTTAAATATCAAATTAAAGTGTGTGAAATTTTCTTTAAATCAATGTATCTCGTGATAGGTTCGGACTTTAATAGTAAAAAATAATTTAACTTAAACTTTCAAAATACATTTCCAGATTTCTATGTAAAAAGGTATAAAATGAAAAAATTGAAGCGAGTAAAACTAGTGTCTGAAATGGTTTACGGTGAAATGCCTAAAACTTTAATTCAGTTTGATTAAATAATTCATGATTCATTAACTTATGTGATCGCTGTTCACATCCAATCATATCGCTACGCTATTCACATACGAATCTGTTATCTCATAAAAGTATTTCTACTTAAAATATTCCAGGAATCATGTGATATTTAACAAGTTTCCGATATTGATCCCAATATTTGCCATATTTTTTAGAACATCTATTATCATCTCTAACAGTTCGATGAGTTAACAAGAAGAATAGAAATATAAAATACAGGTAAGGAATAGGGCTTGTGAGTAAAGCAGGTAAACACCAAGCCGAAACTGTTATCAACTCGAGAGTATAGTTCATATGTCGAGCTAAACTCCAATAACCCGATGCGAGTAAAATACTTTTCCTTTCGTTCCCGAAATCGTCAATATATGAAGCTCTAAGTTAAGATATAATTTAAAGAAACTTGATTTTGAAAAATGACTTGTTTTTTTCTTAGTATATCGAATAATTTTCGCCGGTTTTCCCCATATATCCAATTTCCCATCGGTAGTTCTTGCCATCTGTTTTTGAAGATCTGCCGAATAAGTCAGTCCAATGGCTAAAATTCCAATGCTTAGGGTTACTATGAATGAAATAATGCCGAATTGATGGATTGGAGAATTTTTGACAAGATATAGACTTGTTAATGTGTAAAATCCGGGAACGAATGCTATACAACCCCAGGCTATGTAATAACCGAAACGTTCGGCTGTCGTATCAATTGTCTTAAATTAAATAAAGGTTCATTCAATGAAAAATTTCAAGAAACATTCCGGATCTCATTCAGACATATATTTTTCGATACTATTTATTGAGAAAAATCAAAAAGTATTGTTTACCGCCATATATCCGTCTTCCCAGTAGTAAAACTTTGCTAAGTATATAGTTTGCAAAAGAGTTGTTGCAGTCATAGGATAATCGATTTCATCCTCATTTAGGTTATGAGGATTTAGCTCAAAGTTTGCTTTCCATGCTATCAATACTATTAATTGCCACAAAAATAAGCTAAATCTGCAGATTATCAGTAATTTTAGACAAATTCTTCGTCCTAAATGTGGATATAGTTCTGTTCCCCAATAATAGTCGAAAATTGGATTTTTCGAGACTTTGGAAATGCCAGGATCTGGTCTTAAAAGTCCTTGTGATTAAAATAATTATTAGATATGTGTTAAACCTGTCAAACTTTTATGAATACCTTTTATATAGAGAACTGAACATAAAGCAAATCCGAAGACTATAAGAATTGCGATCAGAGTTGGAATTTTGTAATACAAGTGAACTACAGAATATTTTGCTATAACAGGAATTGCGATTAGCATTGATATTATATAAAATCTAAAACCATTGTTCCAGTATTTAGGAATAAAACCATTAGTTGTTGGCGGCCCGTAGTATACGGGACCCGGAATGTAAAGTGAAACCATTCCCCATAAAAGTAGTCCAATCACTAATGACCAGCACTCTATGTCAAACCTGAGTATTTTTTAATCGATTGATCAATAATTCATATGGATATTAAACACCTTTTTATTTGTGAAAAATTATTAAAATAATAGATTTTCAAATTAAAACAAATTCAAAATCAATTTTCAAAACTTTAATTTTATCTGATGTTCTAAATTATGAAAAACTAAAATACAAAGATAGGGATAGAGAATTCAAATGTTAATCTTAAATATTTTCTTAATTTTCAGCAATGATTGAAAATGAAAGTGTTAAGCAAATTGAAAAAAATAATCTTCATACCAATCAACTGATCCCCAGGCTTCGTTTAAAATATTACGAAAATTATCGACTAATAAAAGCTGTTTAAAATCACCATTTTTTGTGACCGTGATATAAGGCATTAAGAAAGTAGTGTGTGGTGTTATTATCATTATTATTAACGGGAATAGAGTTTCACAAACTAATACGTTATATAACTTAGTCATAAAAGACTGTTTCGGTTCAGTTTTAGCGTTCATTTTCTTCGAACTTAATCATAGAATTGACTAAAACTTATGATTAGTTTTAAAGAAACTACGCATTGAAAACTTTTAATTACTTATATCTTTCTTACATTATAATTACAAACTTGTTTTGCAAGGATAACTGTAGACTTAGTTTTAGACCATTTTATCTGATTGGTTTGAGAGCATATTACAAGGTCCTTTCATATGATGCTACATCACATTTTGGTTTTCTCTTTTCATGAGCATTAGGGATTTTAAACTTGATGAAGCTAGATTATCTATTTTCGAGAGCGTAAGGTCCGGGTGGCAACTATAAATGATGTTAGCTTCTCGGCAACTGTATACCAACATGCCGAGTTACAGAAACTAAAAGTTGAATATCTGGAGAAATATTTGAGACGATTGATCAAGTGAGGTATCACAATTCTCAGTTTGATGTCCTGAGTCCAGTGGTATATCACTTGGAGGAGTCGGCCACTTCCGTCGGAAGTTGGTCAGAAGTGATCAAGTGTAATATCAAAATGTTCGACTCGACGAAATGAATCCAATGATTTATCTCACTTGGAAGTGGGGAGGTCGAGAACTCTCTTAGACCTATTAGCTCAAATTCATCCTCGCTCACCAACCTTTATAGAGGCAACGATTCAAGGTATTCGAATCATATGCTATCGATACACAAAAGAACTTGAAAAATGAAAGTGATAAATGATTTGGGTCACCATATAAAACTCAAAATATTCTGATAGCATTTTAAACGATTCAAATTGCATATGAATGATTAACTT
Organism: Archegozetes longisetosus; assembly: GCA_018873245.2. Taxonomy (NCBI): domain Eukaryota; kingdom Metazoa; phylum Arthropoda; class Arachnida; order Sarcoptiformes; family Trhypochthoniidae; genus Archegozetes; species Archegozetes longisetosus. The sequence goes on from JAEMBT020000005.1 coordinate 13,425,884, forward strand.
TGATTTCATCGTCGAAAAATGTTTTTAATTAGAAGTTTGTTAGAAATTAGAATTAAAACATAAGTTAGTAATCATCATATAGTTCTGATTGAATATATGATTCAATTAAATTTATTTAAAATTCAGTAATGTTTAATACGTTTTCTGAGTTTTCCTCAGCAATTAATGCTTTAATATTTTTTTGAACATTGAATACATGAGATCAAATGCGATTTAATACTATTTATTGTGTTAACTAATGTTTCTTAAATAATAATTGCATTTAACTCTTTCGTTACTTATTCTTTCGACAGAATCTCTGACAACAGATACTGGTAGATCACGTTTGACTCTAAAATTGAACATTTTTTCTTTGAATTAACCCTTAGTTAATGCTAAACATAAAGTTTTCAAGTCAAAGTGTTTTGCTACAATTTACTAACATTTGATTGTGCGAGTGTGTATTAAGATTTGAAATTTTATATAAAATTGTTTTATATTATTCTTAAATATTTAAAAATATGTTTTATAACCAACAACCCAAATAATAAATGAGGCCTTCATTATTTTAACATTTAATTCCTTAATAATAAAAAATTTTTCATTCAGTAAGCGATCTTTAGAAACAAAGATCATTCGATTCTCGTCAATTAAGAATTATATTTCTACTTAGAATATTCCGGGAATCATCTGATATTTAACAAGTTTCTGATATTGATCCCAATGTTTACCATATTTTTTAGAACATCTATTATCATCTCTAACAGTTCGATGAGTTAACAAGAAGAATAGAAATATAAAATACAGGTAAGGAATAGGGCTTGTGAGTAAAGCAGGTAAACACCAAGACAAAGCCGTCATCAACTCGAAAGTATAGTTCATGTGTCGGGCTAAACCCCAATAACCCGATGCGAGTAAAATACTTTTCCTCTCGTTCCCGGAATTGTCAATATATGAAGCTCTGAAAAAGTATATAGTATAAAGAAATTTACTTTTGAAAATAGTTCATTTTTCCTTAGCATACCGAATAATTTTCGCCGGTTTTCCCCATATATCCAATTTTCCATCGGTAGTTCTTGCCATCTGTTTTTGAAGATCTGCCGAGTAATTCAATTTAATAACTAAAAATCCAGCGCTTAGTATTATTATGAATGAAATAACACCAAATTGATGGATTGGAGAATTTTTGACAAGATATAGACTTGTTAATGTGTAAAATCCGGGAACGAATGCTATACAACCCCAGGCTATGTAATAACCGAAACGTTCGGCTGTCGTATCAATTGTCTTAAATTAAATAAAGGTTCATTCTATGAAAAATTTCAAGAAACATTCCGGATCTCATTCAGACATATAATTTCCGATAATATTTACTGAGAAAAATAACAAAAAGTATTGTTTACCGCCATATATCCGTCTTCCCAGTAGTAAAACTTTGCTAAGTATATAGTTTGCAAAAGAGTTGTTGCAGTCATAGGATAATCGATTTCATCCTCATTTAGGTCATGAGGATTTAGCTCGAAGTTTGCTTTCCATGCTATCAATACTATTAATTGCCACAAAAATAAGCTAAATCTGCAGATTATCAGTAATTTTAGACAAATTCTTGGTCCTAAATGTGGATATAGTTCTGTTCCCCAATAATAGTCGAAAATAGGATTTTTCGAGACTTTGCAAATGCCAGGATCTGGTCTTAAAAGTCCTTGTGATTGAAAATAATTATTAGATATGTGTTAAACCTGTCAAACTTTTATGAATACCTTTTATATAGAGAGCTAAACAAAAAGCAAATCCGAAGACTATAAGAATTGCGATCAGAGTTGGAATTTTGTAATACAAGTAAACAACAGAATATTTTGCTATAACAGGAATTGCGATTAGCATTGATATTATATAAAATCTAAAACCATTGTTCCAGTATTTGGGAATAAAACCATTAGTTGTTGGCGGTCCGTAGTATACGGGACCCGGAATGTAAAGTGAAACCATTCCCCATAAAAGTAGTCCAATCACTAATGACCAGCACTCTATGTCATACCTGAGTATTTTTTAATCGATTGATTAATAATTAATATGAATACTAAATACTTTTCTATATGCGAGATAGTATTAAAATAATAAATTTTAAAATTAAAACAAATTCAAAATAAAATTTCAAAACTTTAGTTTTATCTGATGTTCCAAATTATGAAAAGTCGAAATTCAAAGATAAGGATAGAGATTTCGGAAGTTAATCTTAAATATTTTCTTAATTTTCAGCAATGATTGAAAATGAAAGTGTTAAGCAAATTGAAAAATATTAATTTTCATACCAATCAACTGAACCCCAGGCTTCGTTTAAAGTATTACGAAAATTATCGACCAATAAATACTGTTTGAAATCACTATTTTTGATGATTACAATATAAGGTATTAAGAGAGTAATGTGTGGCGTTGTTATCATTATTATTAACGGCAATAGAGTTTCATGAACTGAAACGTTATATAACTTAGTCATGAAAGACTGTTTGAGTTCAGTTTTAACTTTCATTTTATCCAAACTTAATCATAAAATTGGTTAAAGTTTGTAATTAGTATCACATAAACTATGCCTTAATTAAATTATTTGTGTTTTTCTTACTTTGTTGTTATGTTCTTGTTTTCCAAGGACAAGTGCAGACATATGAACCTAGTTTTTAGTTATTTTATCTAAACAGTTGCAGTGCAAGCTACAAGGTCTTTTCATATAGTGTTATCGCACGTCTAGTTTTGCTCTTATCATAAGCATTAGGAATTCAAATGATTTTATGCTCAACTGTCTGTTTCTTACTTCATTCTATACCATTTTTCTTTCAAATTCATAGCCACAATTAAGACTAACTTCATAATCAAGATTTTAGTATAAATTTAATGTTAGATCTAAGCACTCACAAGTTTTAACTAAGTACAAGTCTTTTAGTAGTAATTGACTGAAATACAGAACATTCAACATTGAAAGCCTTACTCGAAGGCTACATTCGAACTAGTCATATGCAAGCTTAGTATATATTTCATTTGGTAAACAACAATATTTTAAACTAGCAAAATGTCGACACTCATTTCAAATATTTTCCATAATATAACTTTTGACACGAGAGTTAACAATTACTAGTAGAATACGACTGTTAGTTTATTGTTTGTCAAAGTTTTAAGTCTTACTCCTAGACCAAAGTTGTCAATTTTTTGTTTACCTCAAAACTAAATGAAAAACGTGAAAGGAAGACCCTTATACGAAAATTCTCAACTTTTAATTTGAAAATAAGAGAAACTACTTATAATTTTTACTTTTAAGTGAATACTTTTCTCTAATTTCGCTTTCTAAGAATATTTTAACATCATTATTTTTATAAAAGGAAACAAATTAAACTAAAAATTAAGCAGTTTGAAAAATAGCTGATTTAATATATCATTATCAATGCTTCTCTGCTTTTTCATGATTAATAATAAAATTGAAAGCAAAAGTTTTAATCAGTACAAATATTTGCGTATATTTTTATTAATCAAACCTTAAAAGTTTCATTATTCAAAAATGACACACATCGTATCTAAAGACTTTTCTATTTAACGAAAATGAGGCATCTCATTCTTCTTAAGTCACAACGTATGCTTTATAAATCGATATTATACTTAGGACTATAATTCCACTGCTTCAATTTGCAAAAAAATTAAAATATTGATTTAGAACGCATAGAGCTTTTTCATCAATATTCATAAAACTTAACAGAAATTTCCTATAAGCAAATATCCAGTTAACTGAATCATCTAAAACTGGACTAAAGTTCTGAAATCTGGATTGTTCAGATGAAAACCTGACCGTTGGCAACGCTATCTCAGATCGATACCTTTGCCTATTATTGTAAATAATTCTTGTAAGTTTCATTGATTGCAATATCTATTACAAAATTAAACTTCTCTTTAGTAGTGTAGTATTTCTTGAAACTAAAAGACATTCAAGTATAGAATTGATTGGATTTTATAAGAAATACGGGCCTATTTTCACACTCCGTATGTGACCGAAAGCACTTATCTTGGTTCTTGATAGAAATATAGCTAGAGATACATTCCATAAAAACGAGTTTTCAGGAAGATCTGTTTTTTTATCTCGGTAATAATCAAAACAAAAAATTATCTAAAACGGGAAAAATGATTTTCACTTTTGATATGCTCATCTTAGTTTCTATAAAAGACATTTCAGCACAGTTTTTTGCATCAGTTTATTTCTAGTAATCCTAAAGGTCCTGATGAAGGTAATTGATTTTTACTCAATAATTAAGGACAATGAAGCTTGTGTTGCTTTTCTACCAAAGCATCAGCAACTGACCGTACCGAATATGTTTTTAAATCTACTTCGTGATATTCGCAAAATTTTTCTTTAACTTTTTGTCATTTTATGAATTTTACCACAGAATTTATTATCCTTTAGACTTTATGAGTTTTGTATGTGAATAAATCTCATACGTAGGGGTATTGTATACAAACATAATTTCTGTAAATTTTGATTGTAAATTTCTCATATGTTCATACTGGGATCGCACTCTACAATCAAAATCGCTTTCTGTGATCACAAGGATCGCGTACTATATGATTACCGAAATGATAATAAATTCTCAATTACAAAAAAGAAAATCTTGGCAAATTTTTCTGACTTTCCTTTAAAAAAGTATTACAAAAATTAAAAATTTTGATCTCAATTATTTTAAATAAATTTTAATTTTAGGCTAACTATCTAACAAAAAAATATTTAGAGATTTTTTTGCTAATTATGTTCAAAGATGGGAGAGCTTAAGAGTCGCTCATATGGCTACCAGGCCCGAAAAAGCCTCCCCTTAGAACAGCTGTTCGTAAAATTTGTGTTTTGAATGATTATATACTTGAGAAAGTACTTGAAAAGTCACGAGTTGGTGTATTTGGTCAGTGACGTGGTTGGCAAAACAGTATAATTAAAGAAAATAAGAAATAAACTATTTTCTCCGATCGATTATATTTATCGTCTATTCTTGAATATTCTCGCCTCGTCTATATTTGCAACAAGTTTGACATCTTACGGTTTAGTTCAAGTCATTGTAAGATTTCTGTTAACTTTTTGCTGGTTTGATAATTAATTACCAGTCGATTTGAATAATTGAGACTTAAAATTGAGTTTTTATGAACTTTATTCTTTTATTGTATTTTATGATAGTATGATATACACTCGCTGGTATCTTTCTACCAACTACTCAAAAGGTACAAACTGAAGTGCTTAAACAAAAAGGCGCGAGATCTGAGGTCGGAATATGTGATCCACAATTCTCATGCTATAAAGTATTAGGTTGAGGACAGAATGTCCAGAAAAGTGAAAAGGTCAAAACCTTGAGTGAAATCAAGTGATTTCTCGGAATATATGCAAATTGAAGTTCAACAACTTCAACAACTTTACATCAAATAAAGTCTTTTTCCAATGATAGATATGATGTCGAAGACGAAAAATTTAAAAATCAAATACTTTATGCTCGATTTTCTTAAAGAGGTTGGCAGTCGATTTGTTTTATGGAAATTCATGCCAATTATGCGTTTAGTTAATTATAAATTAATGAGAATACAAAACCAATATTTTAGTGAAATGAAAGAACCTTTAAAACATAAATATCGAGAATATCATAAAGAATATAACAAAATGGTTATCAGAGATTTTTGCGATGCTTTCGTTTCAGCTTGAAATGAAGTCTTATCCGAAGGCAAAGAACTGGCACCTTATTAGACTAATGTTACTTTTGAACCTGTTTATAGGTATAAAAATAATTTCAATTACGCTCTCGATCGTTTTCTCCATTGTTATGGATCGCGTTCACGTTTAAATTCAGTTGAGATTGGGTAATATTAATTAGACTGACTGATTTAATCTGTAAATTTAAAAATATTTTTAATGCGAATCATTCCTAGCAATGAAAAACCAGTCTAGTAGTGAAGCCTAGATTTTTTTCAATTGAAAGGCGATATAAACACTACCATTTACCTTCAAATGACTATTCTTCCTATTGGCCTATTAACTAGAAGTACTGAAGGAATTTAGACAAGAAATTAGTTCACAAAAGTGGTGATTGAATGTCATTGCTAGAAGATAGTAATATTTGTCACTATGTATGAACTCATTCATATCAGAAACAATGATATTTCAGAATAAAGTGCCAGTGAGTGCCTTTCATAAGGCTAAAACGGTATAAAGCCTGAAATTTTACTCCACAACTGATAACAATTTCCAAATTCTAAATCTTCAGGTGGCCGGACAGCATCAGAAGGAACAGACCTGTTTTGAAACCAGTAACGTATGCTTGGTTAAAGATGAAAAATATTGGGATAACCAGAAGAGTTTATTCTCGGAAAATTTCTAGAGGACGGAAAATATTGGTATTTGGCTTCACATCCTTACTCTCATACCTTTCTGTTTAAGGAATTGCGACTGTTTATGGGAAAGCTAGTGCCAACGTCCTTTCTTTTAGCTTTGGTTAGATTTATTTAGAATATCTATGAATATGAGATTATTCTCGAAAATAACATCTTAATGAAAGCCATGGCACATAGGCAAAGAAAATTATTTAAAAAGTTTTAACGCAAATGGTATGCTTTTTTACAATTTGAGATAATAGTTGATAGTCTAACTAGCCTATAATATTGTTAAATCACATTTATTAATTGCAACTTATTTATTATAGGAATTCCAAGAATCAAGCTTGAGTCGTAAAATTCCACTCATCTAATCAAACTCAGAAATAAGTATAGGTATCTTGAAATTCTTGATTGTGGGTTCATGAACTTTGCTAATGGATGAAACGGTAGTCAGAAATGCATCACTTCCTGGTGACAACTGAAAATTTAATAACTAAATAGGATATTTAGGCTTCCGCATTAACGCTGAAAATTGATGCTATTTCATTGTACTTAATTATATGTGATTGCATGAACGTTAGTATGTAAGAATTGAATTTCTGTGCAAATAATTATAATAGTTGTTGAAATGAAAGAATTGAGTTACTAGAATTTTAAAACAACACTTGGAACAAAAAAAATTGATTATGAAAAGCAAATCAATGATTTTATTAGTTATTCTGGGTTTGTATATTTTATTGGCTTGAATTAGATTTTAAATGTTCAGTTATTTATTATTTTGATGTAAATCTGTATAATATTTTAGTGCTAGTCACCCAAGCAAGTAGTTCAGATAACGAGCACCACGAGTTTCCAATCAATCCAAAAGAATCACTAGACGATACGTGTGTTGGTAAATAATTATATATTGCTTTAGATATGTTAAAATGTAATAATTTGAATTTTCATGATAATAGACGCAATAAATGATCAGGATTCGATTATTACGTTATTGCGAGACAGTCACATTCAAGTTAAACTAAAACTCAGAGAAAATTGTTTCAATACGAATTGCAGGTTAAATTTATATCTAATTGCTGCCAAAAAGGACATAAATGATGAAATAATTAAGGAGAAAATCAAAGACATGGCAGATTCGCAGTTAACTACTGATGAATTATATGTGAAGCAAATTAATACGTGTCCAAAACCAGAAAACAGCACAGTGTTGATCGACATTATAGATAAATTGAACCGAAATTTTAAATATAGATTTGGATTGGCATCAAAAGGCTCAGAAAATAAAGTGGAATTATCCATGAATAAAGGCATATTTACTAGTGAGATAGAATTATAACCGAAGCCTTAGTGTTGTGCTTTAATTTGTATTTAAAACTTCTCTATTTATAAAGTTTCTGATAACACAAAGCCATCGAATAATGGAATGGTTCTAATTATCGTACTGGTAATACTTCTAGTCGCCACTTTTTCACTTCTCGGTGTTTTGTTTTACATGTATTTGAAATTTTAGTTATTTTTAATGCAATTGTTTTTTGAAATTTTGATTTCTATTTAAATTGATAGCTATTATTCAGGTAATGATAAATGGCAGAATCTGTTTATTTTCTGGAACAAAGACGATCAAAGATCTAAGGCTGTTAGGGTTAACCATAAAGGTAAATATTCTTTGTCTAAATGAACGAGATTTCATATCGGTACCATTGCGTACAGCTGTAGCCAGCTGTGAGTTATGGGCTCATCAAAGATTTTAAAATTAGGTGAGGCAGATGGACAAAAATGTATGATTCCAGTTAGGGTGTGAGTTAAGTCCTCGGAACTAGAAGTATTCCTGTTGATCTACAACCTAAACATGATATATCGTTGGTCTTGTCTCGATGAGTAGAGTACAACGATACCTTACTTGATCATGTTCTTAACTTTTGACCTTTGACTTTGACATTTGCTACCTTATATCCTAGTTTTGGTTAAGATAGGTTAGGTCAAGTTAAGAAGAGTTAGATTATGATGTTCAGGTTACAGAGTTAAATAAGAAATATTTTGGCTGCTCTCGATGAGTAGATTTAAGCTAAATCTTACTTGTGTGCTTAAGGTCAGCGAAGGTCACACTTGAGAATTAAACATCGAAGGTCAGTGAACGATGCAACGTAACTAATTTTTAATTTTATTTATTAGTATTTAGAGAGAGAGAGAGAGAGAGAGAGAGAGAGAGAGACACATGGTCTTTATAGCTGGCTTGGGATCACCCTTTGTTTTCTATTAATTTTTTCGAGTATGAATCCTCTATATAATTTAAATGCGTTTATAAACAAGATCAAGCCAGGTATTGTTGAACTTCACTCTTCGAGACAAAGTCCAACGATTTATAAAATTTGGCTGTAGATCTACAAGAGTACTCATTAGTTTAAATTATTTAACCACGTCATCAGTTAGTATTCAGATAAAAGCTTCTTTATATCATTATTAAGTAATCTCTAGAATAAGTTTCAGGAATGCTAGTCCAGGACCTGACCAGTCTTCATTAGCACCTTTACCATACGTAGTTGGACTCATGTGTTTCTTCAACTTCCTCACTTAAATATTAAACTATGCTTAGATGCATACAACTTGAAGGAAATTTCAACACATTTCCCTAAATTAAGTAGATATTAATGTGACCAAGTGAGAAATTCTTGAATTAACAAAATTTACTAGATTTCAACAAATGAGAATCACAGAAGTTTCTAACCTTGTACCAAGACAGAGAAGTTATCTATCGAAAGCTTATAAGCACCACTTTTCGCCGCATGAAAGTGTGTGTACTTATAATACGAATCGTTTGAAATTTTAATATCACTTATGACAAGTACTTATATTCCGGATTATAAGTACATGAAGATTGAGATTTCATTTTATAAGGCCATGCCTTAAAATGCGAATTTTCATGAAAGGATTGAACTGCAAAGTAAAGGGTGCTCGGAAAATAGTGTTGGTATCGTTTAAAATTACAAAAATTTTTATCTTTTTAGTAAAAAGCACATAATTATAGCAAAATAATTTCACATTTCACCTATTTTGGCTACTAATCATTAGATTTGTATGGAGCAAAGGCCTCCTGATGGGTTTACTATGTTTGACCGACACTCATTTAGCCGACAAATTCGTTGACAGATAAGTTGTATATCTGAAAATTTGTTCACGGTCAATAAAATCCAATTGAGACGAGTTAATATTGATAAAGAGTAATATGCTTTCTGAGTTAAAAAATTGAATTCGCCTGTCTTCTAATTTAAAAGTTGCTTGCGAAAACATAAGTTTGAAATCAAATTTGATTACATACTGAACAAGAAATTTGCTCAATCAATCGTGATTGATCCAATAGAATAAGTATTTTACAATAATTTTCTCTTTAACAAAACATTAATTTGATTTAATTTCACTTAAGAAAACTCAACAATTTATTATTTAAACATTTTGAATATTTAATTTAACACTATTTGAATAGGAATCTTTAAAACAGGCGCTCAATTTATGACCAACACGAAGAAATCAGGTTTTTATTAGTATTGAAATGCTCTCGGATCCGCTCTCGCAATGGCTAATATAGGTTCAAAATATGGTGTTCAGAAAAATAGTTTTCACTGACATTCCAGCCATAACTCGTATATAACCACAACCATCTCATTGACTTTAATGAAAAAATAATTTATATAGTCTGCAAATTACAGAGGTTTGTCTGAAGATGCCCATTTTCTTATATGCACATATGTCAGTTTCATCCGGAGGCAAATCGAAATTGCTCTAAAAGTGTCTAATTCCTTTTATTGGTTACAAATCCAACACAATTTTGAGCATCCTTATTCGAATACTGCTAATTTAGTAACTTAAAATATTTAAATGACAAAAGAATCATCAAGTTCTTTCAAATGAAAATAATCTGAAAGTTTGTTTCTTAATTTTTTTTATATAATGGCTTTCCCCAATCTGATGTCATTTTTTATTTTAGTGATATAAATACTAATTCTTATTGGTCAAATATAGTTAATTCACATTAGACGATATCGATCATAAATTAAAAATCTAATTTCGAATATATTCCAATTTATAGATTGGGTCCAAACTAAATCGGTAAATATTGGTTCGCGCAAATAAATCAAGTCAGAAAAAACAGATCCTAGATTCGAAAGTTGACGAGAATAAGGACGCAACGCTATCATCTTCTGAGAAACTTAATAGCTAAACTTATTCTTCGAAAATGTACCTAAAAGCGTGTATCTGATGGTACTCCTATTTATTGTATACTTTAAGCAAAGAACCGTTTGCTTCGAAAGATTAAAGAATTTTGTCTAAATATATTTCAAATTTTATACATAGAAAATTTGGATTAAAATATGAATAAATTTTTATAAAATTTATATTCTATTTAGAGAATTTAAACTAATGTCCTAAACCTTATTTGAATTTAAGATTAATAATCGCTAAGTTTATGAATAAAATATTTAAGAAATATCTCCTCTAATACAAAATGATGGAGGTTGAGCGATTGTTATTGGAAGATCTAGTCTTCTAGAAGATGCAAAAAACTGTATAAAAGAATTTCTTATTCACTCATCTATAAACTTTAGTATTGTGGATGCTAACATAACGAGCCTTAGATTTAATAGCAATCAATGTCACAGCGACACCTGCCACAGTCTTACAGAGATTTCATTACATCTTTCTTCAGACTCAATTTTTAATGGCATTGTTTTTATTTGATATGTTATCTCTATTTTCATCATATGCCTAGTTATGATTTTGTGTTATATCTATGCACGTGAGAAATATATTCAACTATTACTCAATGAGTACTTTATAAGTTCACACCTTCTATTGAAAAATAATATAGTTTTTCATTATATTTGAGTAACCCTACGGGTACCAGACATCTCGGATTGTCTAGGAGAAACCAGGATTTGAACATTTTCTCCCGTCTTCCGCACTGAGATCATCCGGAAGGCGATTTCTCCCGGATATGACTCTTTGGTTAATGATGAACAAGATAATTCTTAGAAATCGAAGATAGGGTTGAACCTTAAGTGCGTTTTGAATCCGGAATGAAGTATTTTGAAAGCCTAATAAAACATCTGCAAGCTTATTAACATTCTTTTGTAGAACATAGTCCTTTCGTGAACTCAAAAATGAAATTTTCATTTCATTTAGTTAGTGATGAACAAAAGTCCAAAAGTCTCGTTTTTCCACTAGACTTTGGACAAGACGTCTCGAAAATCTTGTGGACCTGAGACATGGATTTCAGCAGATCTCTGAGACTTGGACATGGACTTCAAACAAATCTTGTAGACCTGAGACATGAACTTTAGACCTCAAAATTAGATTTCAATTATTATTGTTAAAAACTGATTTTTACATAATTTTAATAATTTGAAAAGGTTTTATGTTAAAATTACGTAATTATAACTACTGGTTGAAATAATTGGACCACGAATCGGCTAACATTAACGCCTTAATTGATTTCTTTTCCAATCGATTACGTTTTCTCGTAATCAAATCTCCAGCTTTGGAGAATACTTGTTCACTCGGTACACTTGTAGCTGGAGTTGTAATATAATCAAATGCCATTTTCGATATATTTGGGAAGCAATCTTTGTTTTTGATCCACCAGTCAACTGGATCTATTGAGTAATCTTCCAACGATTTTTCAAAATAAGTTTTCAGTTCATCACTTTCATCTATCTTTTGTTTCTTGTATAGCGATTGTATGAAACTATTAGGCTCTAGTGTCTGACTTTTATCACGAGATATGACATATGCCTTATAGTTAGTATTAAAATTGTATTCAAACTTTTCTTTAATTTCCTGAAAATTACCCCATTTTTCAAAAAATTCAAGCTTTAACCGCGGGTCAAGAATAGATGCGAATATCACGATATTATTATTTAGTTCTGTTTTATATTTTAATAATTTTTCTTTAATATTTAGAGAGCATTCTTTAAGAACTTCTTTCGATTCATATTCTTTTAAATGTGAGAGCAATTTGTCAAAAATAGGCAGAACTATTGTCAGTGTCGGATAACTAGATCCCGACATCAAAACAGTTGACTCATAAAAGGGTTGTAGGAATCGCTTTAATTCTTCATATTTGCCCCATAAATTGTTATCTATATTTTTACCCTCAAATCCTTCCTTCTGAGTCAAACAATTTAAACTTTGTTTTAATATAAGAGCCCTCTCAATCATTTCATACGTAGAATTCCATCGTGTTTCCACATCTACTTTCGGTTTTAAGGTTTTCAATTTTAGCACACGTGATATCTCATTCAATTGTTGCAGCCTTTTAGGAGAAATTTTAATAAAATTTATTAATGAACGCAAAGGTTTTATAATATTAATCGAATCCAATCCGTGTTTGACACTCAAATTTATAATATGTGCAAAACAGCGGAGATGTATGTCTTTTGGTGTATTGTAATTCTCATTTAACCATTATTGCAACTCTTGTATTCCTTTTATATTATTGCTGGCATTATTAGTTGTTATAGCAATAATTTTATCCAATAATCCAAACTCTTGAATGACTTCTTGCAATTTAACTTTAATATCTTCTCCCTTATGAGGGTATGGAATCAACGAAAAGTCTAAAAGCAAATGTTGAAGTTCCTTATTATGAAAATAATGAGCAGTTGTTGACACATACGGCTGTTGACTGATTGATGTCCATATGTCAGTCGTGAGCGAAACTTTTGAATTTAAATTGTTCATTTCTATAATAATTTTCTCTTTTAAATCATCACACTTTTGAAGACAATTTCTTTGAACTGTAATTCTTGATGGGATTATAACATCAGGTTTGATATACTTAATCATTGATATGAATGACGGCTCAGAAACAATAGAAAACGGATGTTGTCCTTTAATAATGAACTCAATGAAGTAGTCACTAAAAGTTTTGCCATTTTGATGTTTAAAAAACTTCTCTATAAGAACGACATTTTTCGACTTTTCATGACGAGTGATATGTTTCTTTAGTGCATTAACACTTGTTTTGGCACTATATTGAGTGTCACAAAATTTACATTTAATTTTTGTTTTATCTCCAATAACTTCGAAGTTATCCCATTTCCAACAGATTCTAGTTTTTAATCTACTTTCACTCAGATCAGATTTATCATATTCTTGAGAACTTGCATTTTCAATATCAATCAAATTAATACCATTCTCTGCCATTTTATTATAATTTAGCGATTTATGAACAAAAGAAATAAAACACTTTTTTGAACTATTAAGTGGTTTCTAACGATGAACATAAATGAGTATATTAAATCTAATTAACGAAAGATAGCTATAGATAAGAGTGCTCTAAACTAATGGGCGAATTTTAGACATATGTAAGCATACATTAAATCCCTAGAAAGTAATTTTGCAGATATTTTAACTTTACGTTTGCAAAAATTAGCAAAAGTTGATTAATATTGAATATTTGTCCAGAAGTGTGAAAAGCTATGGGCAAAGTATAAGCAAAAGTTCAAAAGTCTATTTTTTCCATTAGACTTTGAACGGGACGTCTCGAAGGTTTTGTAGACCTGAGACATGGATTTCAACAGATATCCGAGACTTTGACGTCGACTATGGACGTCTGGACGTCCACGTCCAAAGCTTGGACGTTCATTTTGTTCATCACTACATTTAGTTATGATATAGTGGAGAGTGAGTTAAGTTCTGTCTCAAAATATTCTCCAAACTCTAATTTAAAGGTTTTTATAAAATCAGTGTTTTTTAATATGAGAAATATCTGATAAATAGAAACATAAACCTTGAACTTTAGAGGTTAAGTGGCACTAGATGGGTAGAGTCATTGTAAAAATCAGGGGAGGAGTCAAATCGACAGTGCTCAACGAGATAAAATGATTGATTCAAAAATTTTTGAGCTACGCCCACTGGTTCAAGAGACACTCCTTTAATGTTTAAAGCCATTCATTTATTTCCAAGCAAATGAAACTGTAAAATCAAGGGATGAGTCAAATCAAAAGAACTCGACGAAACAAAATGATTCATGCAAGAGCCATTAAGCTACGCCCCTTTTTATTGAAGCTTATAAATTTATTTCCAAGTGCGCGGAGCTCCGTAAAATTCGAGGGAGGAGTTAAATCAATAGTACTCGATGATGGAAGAATCATTGAGTTATGCCCAGTGAGCGTAACTCAAGGAATCTTACATTAATCGCTTTGTCTAATCGAATGCTTTGATTTGTACTCATTCCTTGATTTTTACAAAGCTCTGCTCACTTTGGAATGAATTAATGACTTTTAACATTAAAGGGGTGTGCCTCTTGAGCCAGTGGGCGTAGCCCAAAAATTCTTTGCATAAATCGTTTGCTCACCGAGTACTATCGATTTGACTCCTCCCCTGATTTTTATAATGACTTCGCTCTTTTAGTACTACTTAGCCGTACTACTAGTGATATAGACTGCGCATACAATAAAAAATAAACAAAAATATGTTCGTTTAAAAATTTTTACCTATATTGCAAAAGGATAATGAAAAAGAGAAGTTAGGTGATGTTTCGGTAGGTTCGCCAAAATCCCGAAAAGTACTCAAATTAAGGTCGAATATTTCTCTTAAATTAAGCTAAAGAAATTTAACCAACCATTTCGTTGATTACGAAGATTTTTATTGAATTTACTTCTTATGAAAGTTTAACATTGTTATAGTTAATAATATTTAAATAAATTGTGTTAACTATTGTTCTTTTTATTGATTGAACAATTAATAACTATTATTATTCAAGGCTGAAAGCAGAAACTTAGTTCAATCTTTTGATCTAATGTCTATTCTGTAAAGTTTTGAAAAAAATACAATATGTTCTCTTGAAAACTCAATATTTACTAAACCTCATAAACTATAGTTTTTCCTTGTCAAAGATAAGATATAACATCATCAATAAAGTTCTCCAAATTATTCTTAACAGTTATATTCTCTGCCAAATCAATATTTATATCACAGTTAAAATAATCTTCAGGCAGATCCCAAATCGAGATCTCTTCATCATATTCTTCTCCTTCATATTTACACGGAATCACAACGTCACCAAATGATCCACTTTTGACTTTATTTCTCCAAAAAGATGGCGCTTCATATAACCACTTCATTCTACAATCGCATTTCATTGCAAAGGAACAGCCCATATCTAATTCATTCCCGTCTTTATCTAAAAATGCAGAGAAAATAGACTCTTCAAGATACACTAGGTCTCGATTACAGCCAACGAATTCAAGTCCTAATTGCAATTTTATCGGTCGCTGACTCCCGGATAGGGATCCAACTGCGAAAGTATTTGGATTTATTCTGTTTTTTGATAACTTGATTGTTAGCCTCTTATCACTTGGGACTTGATTTGCAAACGCATATTTACCGACACGCGATAATTGATTACTTTGAAGGTTAATAATCTGTTAAGTTACAAATAATAAAACAATAAATAATAAGATCTAATAGACAAGTAGTTTGACAGTTAACTAGCAGCTTATAAACTGAATATTTGGTGATTTTTGATCACGCTTTCATTTCTGAAAATGTTTCATTAACTCGATTATAGGTTTCATATCTACAAAACATAATTGACATTTGAACAGAGCTTAGTGTTTTTAATAGTGACAAATTAATTTCCTGTTTTATAGTATCTTGAAGCCTAGGAAATAATCTGAATTATTATCAAAGTTTTTAGTCTATCAAATGAAGTCAATAATTTTTCAAAAACTAAAAAGTCGAAAACTTGTTTTCAATATATAGAATAAAGCTCATCTAATTGAAAATTCATTTATTATATCTACTTTGTATTTAAATATCGATAGACCTCAAAAGTTATTGATTTTTGATGCTTTAATCTTCCTCAATCGTTAGTTATAATTGGGTTAAATTATATATGAAAAGTATGAACGCGTTCAACAACTCTCTCGTAACCTGATAGTTAAATGCCATAAGATATTAATATGTTTGGATATAAAAAAAATTTAAACACTTTAGGCTTACTAAAAATGAATAAACTAACTGAAAAAGAAAATATAAATTGTCAAATATACCTCAATATTAGGCAAATTATAAAATGCATAGCTTCCAATGCTCTCGATTGCAGCGTTGCAAGAATCCGTTGCAAAACTATTATGGGTAAAATATCTTAAGCGCCATTGTGTTTGTGCGTCAACTATTTTAAATGCTTTCGACGGTATTTCAGTAAAAACATTAACGAATTCAACGTTCACTAAATTATTTAAGCTACTGATCGCATGCCAAAGATTCTCTTTTTGAAGCGTACCATTATGAAGATTTATATTTTCTATCTTCAATTTATTAACAAACGGCTGAATTGACTCAAATACATTCTTGTGAATCAGTGATAGTTTGGGATTTTCTGCAATAATAATCTCTGAAAATGATATTCCATTGAAAACATCTTCTGGTAGCTCAGTAATTTGTGAGTCTAGAACTTCAAAGCGTAAAAAATTTCTTTTACTATTTTTCAAATTTGAACCCAAGTCTTGAAAAATTTTAACTAATTCTTCGCTATTTGATAAGTGTTGACAAACAATAACAGGCGATTCGTGTGATATTCTTTCAAATTCTTTAGATCTTCTGCACTTACAACTAGTTCCTAATAGACCTGATGGCGGACAATCGGTTGTACTAAAGTCTAAAGACTTTAAGTTTTTTAAATAGTCAAAAGACTTGATGTTGTCTGAATTATCAGCACTTATACCCAGACCCGTATCCCAAGCGTGTAAACTAATAACTGTCGTATCTGAACCTTCAAACGCTTTTGGATCTATTGCTGACAACTTTGTTGTTCTATCAAAGTATATCTCTTCAAATGTAAAGTCTTTGAACACATTTTCCGGGATTTCTTGTATGTTAGTATTGTTTATATAGAATAAATCGAATGCCTTATTTTCTGGGGCTACATTTGCGTCAAGTATTTCGAAAATGTGGATCAAATCTAGTGATTGACTGCCGAAACAACGAATTGCGGACGCGGACTGCTGTACACCTGTTTCACTTTGAGGTCTGTTTGTCTGACCGTTAAGACACTCACACGGAGTTATGTCGATGTTTGGTGGAGGACATGATGTTAAACAAAAGGTTTGATGTATCGATAGTGTAATTATTATTATAACACAGGATAGAACTGCTGTAAAATTAAAAATAATTTGAAAAAACTGAAATCGCGTCAGTTTAATAACAAAAAATTGAATAGTCACTAAAATTGGAGTTATTAATATTTACTTTTACCCATATTTTGTTCGAAGCCAAAAATATTTGACATCATATAACATAGACGGGTCTAATTTGTATGTGTTGTATAATATTTTGTTTGCCGTTAACTTTCATTGAACTTCGTTTCTAATGTTATCTCAAGTGGTCCTTACATTCTTTGAGATAATATAGAAAACGATTTCCAATACAAACGTTCTAATTTTTATCTAATTAAATATGAAACAGCTTCAGCTTCTTATCTGTCAGTCCTTTTGAATTGAAAGATTTAAATCTGATTGAACTCTTAATTACAAATTTGAATTCAATTAGAAAGAGTTACTTAATTACGCATAAAATAGATAAGAATTAAATGCAGTTTAGCAACTTCAGGTGCGAATGATCGAAACAAGTTATTCCTGTTAAGAACTAACCTTTGGTCAAATCTAACTTTAAGTTTGACTAAACTTCTCTTATGAGAAGTATTTTCTCGTTATTGTAATGAATGTGAAACAAAGTTCCACAAATTTTAGTCAATAATTGGATTCAATTATAAATAAGTTTAAATGAGAAAAATGTTGAGAGAATGCTCAAAAATAAGTAAGTTTTGTATCTTCTGAATGTAAAAATGTTGAAGCTCTACAATTGACTTTTTCAGGACTCATATCAAGCTTCAGTAAAATAATAATTAACTTATTCATTATTAATATAACATTAACGAATGGTAAATGTCCACCAAATGAAATTCTAAACCCATGCAAATGTATCGAACAGAAGCTTGTGATTGAATGCAATGGAACCGAAGTAAAAGATCTCAAAGATATATTTCAAAACATAAGTAGATATATGAATTACATAATCAGAAGTACAGAAGAAGAAAAAATATTTGAATATTTGCTCATCAAAGACACAGCAGCTACTGAACTTGAAGACAATACGATTTCGGACGTCAGGTTCAGAAATATAGTTATCAAAAATGCTTATAATATGAGCAGAATAAGTCCTCAAGCGTTCAATGGTAGCGAAGACTACATTGAATACCTTCATATTGACGGAAGATCGCAATTAATCAAAGATGAGTCAACTGCAGAATTATTTCAATGTTTAAGCTCACTAAATAACATAAGAGCAATTACGTTAACTCTATTTGGCTTAACATCAATACCTTCTCATGCCTTCAATAACAGTAATCAAATATTTCTAGATATGATTAATATTAATGTTAACAGTTATGAAACGGGAACTATTCGTACCATTGATAACTACGCCTTCTATAAATTAGTGAATTTGCAATGGATCTATCTCTCAAAACAGTCCATCAGTCATATTCCAACTCATGCCTTTGACTTTGAAAAGCCATCTAAGGAGTTATTACAAATAGCATTAAGTTATAATTCACTAAATAGTACTAGTTTTCAATTAGGAGTATTTCTAAATTCTCAAAGAGCTGTTGAACTTGACTTAATGGAAAATAAGATAACTTATTTGGATGAGAAGGTATTTATACCTTTTCTACGATTAGATCATAGAAACACTATTAATTTGCTGTTCAATCCAGTTGTATGTGATTGTAAAATGCTTTGGTTAATTAAAAATAAGAGCATCTTCAGAAAACAAGTTTTTAATGCAAAATGTACTGATAGGGTCTCTCTATTTCTTTTTGATTTAAATGAAAACGATTTTAAGACCTGTAAGTGAATTTGTTTTAAGGTAAATTCAGTCTAATAATATTATTCTCTATGATATGTGGTTATGTAATAGTTTATTTGCTCAAACTTCGAAACTTGAAAAATTATTAGATTTGAAATGAATTTCTATAATAAATACTTTTGAAAAAATTTATTATTAGATAAATTGCTGTAAAAATGTTTCAAGTGGTATAAAACACGAAAACTGGTTTCTCTTGTGATAAAACTTATAAAATCTAAACACTTTTAACTTTCCTTCAATCTTTTTCATTTCCTCTAAATGTTTGAAATAAGTTTTTTTGTTTGAAGTTTGTATTAATGCTTAAAGTGCTTAGAAATGATCATTAGATGTAAGTAAATTTTCAATGAAAATTAAAAATTATTTTTCAGCAATTTTTACCATCAATATAGGCTTTATATTCGTGATAGTAGTTATAAATCCAGTGTTCATCAATTGTGGTAAATGTCCACCGAAACAAGTATCATATCCTTGCAGTTGTAAATCAGAAACTATCAGATGTGAAGGAAACAAATCATTCAATTTGAAACGTGTTTTCCAGAATATAAGCAAATGTTTGAATGATAAAGAAAAAAGCTTTAACTTTTTTGTGCTCAACAACGATGCTATCGAAGAATTAGAAGATAATGTTTTCGAAGACATAACTTTCAGATTCATATCAATAACTGACGCGAAAAGCTTAGAGAGAATTAATTTCGAAGCTTTCAGAGGAACTGGAAATACAGTCGAAGTCTTTGAACAAACAGGAGAAATAAGTTTGAAAAATATGACAGAATTTTTTATAGCTATTAATTCTCTGACAAAAGTTGTTTCAATGACTTTAAATTTATTTGATTTAAAGTCATTGCCGTCTTATGCCTTCTATAATCTCAATCGATTACAAGAATTGAGTCTAATTAATGGTCAGTTGAATACAATTACAGCGAATACTCTAAACTTTCAGATGGAATCTGATGAGAGTTTGATCATTGACTTAACCAATAATAATTTGACTGAATTTAGTTTTGAGGTCGATTCATTTAATGGCGTTAAGCGACCGCTTGAACTCGATTTGAGAGAAAACCAATTGACCATTTTGGAGAAAAATGTTTTTAGGCCTCTTTTAATGAGAGATGCAAGAAATTCGCTTAATGTAAGAGCAAATCCTTTTAATTGTTTTGATTGCCGTATGAAATGGTTAGTAGAAGACAAACATTTACTTAGCGATCGAGTTATTGATTGTCGTTGCGCTCATTTTGTATCTATTTTTGAGCTTGAATTAAGCGATTTTAGAAGTTGTTCAAACTTTATTTAGTTAAACCTAATGATTAACTCTTATAATTTGAAGATGATTATTTTTAGAAGTTTTTTGTGGCTAAATTTCACTAGTCGATAAACAAAAAAGACTTTTACTGATCTAAAATTTTGTTACATAATGAGAATTTGAATCTGATTATTAATTTTGCTTGTTAAGCAAGTGATCACTTATTTTTAAAATTCTTGTAAAGAATTTTTATAGGCTGAATAACTAAATAAATCATTCTATTGCAATCATTCTAAAAGTGCAAAATTATAAAAATCAATTTAAAAATATTAGTTTTGAAATTTGAGCTCACATATTTTGCAGATCTAACTTTAATTTCTATCAAACCAAAGTTGAATTGAGTATATTGTAAGTGCGCTCGGGATTTGAAGCAATAGAGATTTGATAGAAAAATTATCTAAAGATTATAGCTGAATAAAATTATTTCAAATTCAAAGTTTAGGTTCAATTGATTCTATTCAACTACCACGGAAAAACTATATTTTCAACGATCGACTGAATGGGTCCTATATTCTTCTGCGCATTTTATAGTCTTAGCCTCTGATCATCTTTTCCTATACGTGTCAAATTTGTCCACAAAAGTGTTCAAACTCATTCAGCTTTGGATTTATGAGCCATTGATCTGCAAGAAAATTTAAAAAGTAATTCAGTTGATAGCTGAAGGGTATACAAGTTTAAGCAACACGCATTTTAGGGAGTAAGCAAACTCATGCAAAGATGTTTATAATATCTAATCTCATTTTGTTAATTCTCCGTATTCAATAAAAATATATAGTTTCTGAAGGAATGGTAGTTAGAATGGATGTGCACTTAAAGACATAGCTAAAATACAACAACCAATTGAAAAGACATCAGTAGAGAAGACTTCAATTGCAAGGTCAGGCTTGTCTCAATTATTGATGAAAAATTTCATTAGGGGAACCATAGAAAATCTTATCGCTAATATCTTTACGAGAATAGTAATTTTTCTGACAGCAAATCTGATTTTAAATTAAATATTTGAACTTAAATATAATTTTAATTAATAAAAGAAAATGAAACCAAAAAATAACGATTATAACAGACTATGAATTTGAATACTGTCATTACCAAGTTAGACTATAGCAAGGCATTTCATGGTTGAAGAAATTATAGTCGTTAAGCAATTGAACTATTGAATAATTGAAGAATAAAAAATCAGAAATAAAACGCATTTGACTCTTGAGAATTTTTCACTGAATCCTTACTTGAGACTTGAAATTGGGTGTCATTCTTTGAGACCGAAGGAAAATTCTCGAGACCTGGCAATTGTTAAGAGTTCACATCATAAGGCCTTCTTTCTAGATCGGGACTCTCGGGAGACGCTTAAGTGGCTGTACATATGAACTGTTTTGTCACTATCTTACTTAAAATTATAATTAAAAAAATTTGAAATGCAGAAGTAATTTAATATAATAGAATATAAAATTTCATACCTCAAGAATTAATAGATTTTCTAATTGTTGACTTATTAAAATTGGTCAATTTTGGTATCATTTGTGTAACGTTGTGGTGTGTCATTGGTTTAATTAATTGATGGATATCTGTATATCCATAGGTGGGTACAACAAAACTTTTATTAAATTTAGGTCTTTGTGGACCATATCTAGGCTTTTCATGTATTGAATCGCTTTTGCATTAGATTGAAATAGACTTGTATTTTGGTTGAGCAAAACTCAAGCTTTCATTTTCTGAGTATTTGCTCTGTTGTTTGAATTGAACTTAATTTGATGACTTCATTGTAATGAGTAGTTTTGATTATTTCATAAAATTATCTAAAGTGATTACACTTCAAAATATCAGATGACCGAAGCTGATCAAATAATTAATCTCATTTAAATCAATCGATTTTGGGTCTTACTGTTAGATCCCTCACGCTTAGTTGAAAATCACGCACTGCAACAACAATATTATAAGTGCGAACTCTATGTTAAGTTTGTCTCTATCGTTAGTACTTAACTAAACGAATACATGAGTATGGTTTGTAACACGAGATGGATTGCATAGTGAAGTCGGATTCCGGAAATAATTTGTATTTATTAATTTTGAAACTATTGTACAATAAAAGATTGATTTCTGAATTAAATTAATAGAAAACTATTTTCTGGTTAAAAATCTGTAAGCAATGAATGTGGTCACCGAAAGTAAGCCAATAACCATCAAATGATGTGTCATTTTCGGATTTGTGCTCAAATCTGATAAATTGTTTCTCTTTTTTCTTTTGATTTTTTCAACTTTTCTCACTTTTGGTAGACTTTTGATGTGATTTTCAAGTTTCTCTGTTTTTTCAGTTCTGGACTCATTTTCAAATGGAGAGATCTTTCTTTTCAACACTTTCATTTGCCGGTCGTTTACTTTGGATTTTTCTATCATCGCATAAAGTAATTGATCCAATTCTTCTGAACTATTGATTGAACATTTAGTCTCCCCATAAAACGGAATTGTTCCCTTCAGAACTAGTGAGGCAAGAATCTGCTATCTTTTCAATACCCACTGCAAAATCTGTAGAATTTTCAAAACAATAATCACTCATTTCCTGAGAATCTTTAGATGCGCTGATCAAAACAATATCCGCTTCGCCAACTTTTGAATTTGAATCTCTATTCAGTTCTTCGTCACAATTTTTTTCAACCAACTCTCGATTCAAAGGATGGCCACCTATATCTTGATCTAATAAGATATCTTCTGAATGGTTTTCAACAGAAATCATTTGAGCTGAAATTTTCTCTGAAATCAATTCATAACAACAGTCACTATCACTAGTTATCGAAATATCTTCTTCTGATTGAGATTCATCCATATCCAAGTCGTTCGATATACTAGTTTCTAACTGTTTGTTACCATTCTCAGAAATAATTTGACTTTGATTGTAATTGCAATCAATTTGATGTTCATCATCAGAATCACTAAAGTCACAATTTTCTAATTCTGATGAATTCATGTTTTGAATCAACCAATCGATGAATTTCTTGATGGCTATTAGCACGAAGATAACGACGGAGATCAAAAGCAAATAACTTTTAATTACTTCTGGAGCACTAGTCCACTCAGTCATTCTATACTTCTTTCAAAAGATGAGGATCAAAATGATGTCTATGCTTTGTCGTGATTAGATCTTTGGTTTGAAGACGTTTTTAGATGCTTTGCGAAATATTTTAGATTTTGTTTTTATAATTTTGAAAAATAAAACTCGTATCACACTATTGTTTAGAACATTCATAAATTTTTAATTTTATATTTTCATTGTTGTATAAATTCTTTAAAAGTATTGTAAACCTGGTAATTATATGAAGTCCATATTCAATTTAAACAACTTTTGAGTAACTCTTTAACGTTCTGTTTGATGCCTTTGAAAAAAGAGCTTCGATTCAAAGTGTTTAATGCATTCAAACGATTGCGTCAATATTGATAAGACTGTGCTTTTGATGTTTCAAAAGTTCTTGCAAATCGGAATAAAAGTTTAAACAAGTTGTTTAAATATTTATTGACTATAATATTTTTAGTTCTTATGTTACTCCAGATCATTCAAGTTTTAGGGATATTTTTGAGAAATGAAATCATAATAGTCTGGACATAGTCAATTCAAGGACATTGCCATTTACTCAACTTATTTTTTATCTTTATAGAAAGGAAATCTATGAGAATATAAAGCCAAGTATGGTTTCAAGAGAGAAGATAATAAGAGAAAACAATACGATAAAAGTTGAGCAAAAGTATAAAATGCTAAATGAATTATATAGAGGATATTTATATGAAATGCTACAACACAAGGAAATCGAACTATTCTGTTATACCATCGGTTATAAAGATTCAATAAAATCTTGCAACATTGTAATGGGAAGTAATTATTTGAAATGTCTCGAACTAAATATTAGGCTTAGTTTTTATAAAGAAAGAATGTTGATCTTTGTCGAATTTTTCGGGGATAATAATAGTAGTTTTGCACAAGGAGTGCATAATCATGAAATTCAGAATAACTTGCATGAAGTAAGATTTGAATTTGGAAACATAGAACCAGTGGCAGTCCATATTGTTTCCTCTGGATATAAATCGATAGAAACAAGTTTCCTATTCTTAAAGAAGAACACAAAGAATAACATACATTTCCATTCGTTTTCGGTAAAAAAATTGAAAACTTCAGAATATTTATGTGATAATACAGATGATGGTAATTTGATAAACCCAAAAAGTAAATTGTGTTTCGAAGAATGTTTTCTTAATTCAATTAAAAGTGGTTTAATTTGTATTCCTCTAAAACGGTAAAAATTTTATGCAAATCTGAAGGAAATTGAAACAGAAGAAATCATATTTTGCAAACAATTGAGACTTTAAAATCAGATATCAACGAATTGATTTACAACTTAGGAGGAGTTGTGAGCTTGTGGTTTGGTTTATCACCAATATCAATGGTAGACTTGCTTAGGAATATTTTCAATTCAATGAATAAATTTAGAATAATCTTTCATTCATTTAGAGTTCGCGCCAAAATATTTATAACTGATATCAAATTTAAATTCAAACAATCGATTAATAATTTGATCAATTCAATTATTGCTATAATATTACTATTTAAAGTGTATACAATCTATTTGACATATAAATTTTTGCAATTAATTAAGTATATGTATAATTTAGTTTTTAATATAATTGATATTCTCAAAACTGTCCATCAGAAATTTAGTAATATATTATAAATAATGAACTATTTTATTTTATTCACAACTTTTAAAGTGATTTGTGCTGTAAAACTATATTTAGCTCATATTTTAATTATTAATAATTTCACTGAAATTAAAGTTAAAATAAATTTCATGTCAAAGATTTAAATTTCACTCATGAGCTTGAATTCAATGGTTTTATTGATCATATAATGACTTGAGCATTGAGAAAAGTAAATAAAAAGGTTGAAAAAAGTTAACTTAATAGAGTAAAATGAAAGTAAAAAAAGTTGAAGAAAGTTCCTAATAAGAATATGTTTACGCACTATTTATATTTACCAGAAGTAGAGTCAAAAAATCAAACACAATTCTCTAGTAATGACTGAAAATTTCTAACCATTTAGTGGGTTTAAAAACAGAGTAGTTAAACAGATCTGGCCTAATTTCCAACAAGCCAATATAGACGCCAAATTATAGCATATTGTGAAATTTATTTATATCTAACAAACATAGAATACTAAAATAGCTTAGTTATTAGTTTGAAAAGGCTTAGCACTAACATTTTTTGTAATTAGCTCTTAAAAAGTCCAATGATTTATAACACTTTCTGTAATGACTTTCTCTTTAAAATGACCCAATATAGTATAATTTAACTTTAGTATAAATAAACAATCGAACAGTGTAGCTTTAGTTTTAAATTTAGAAAAACGTGGAAACCAAAGAAAAGTATATAAAGGGACAGTCTTAGAGAAAGTCAAGGAAAATAAGAAGAGAGTCAAGAGATAGGCAATCTTCAGTAATATCTCAGTTATTCTTTGTAACTTCATATTATGCATAATAAAATTCTTGTAAAATAGACAATCGTTTTCTTCATGTCTATCAACTTTATTTGCAACTTAGGTAGGTGATATGGAAAGTTGTGAAACTTTCTTTAATGCATAGTAGGTACACATGATATTCTCTATCGAGTCCAGCCAGACTCTTAGATAGAGAATTAGGTAAAGAAGATTTGGAATCTTACATCGAGGCCCCTGATTTCAAATCTTTACTCTAGTAAAATTACACAAAATGAAGAACTCTACACGAAAAATTAGAACGAGTTTTTCATTCTTGACGAGATCCCGAGTCATAAAAATAATTGTGACAATATGGAGAGTAGAATCGAAAAGAAAATGAATCTCTTAAAAAGACGATGACTGAGAGAAGATATGAAATCTTGAAGACTGACATATTAAGGCACAAAATTAGCTCCTTCATCTCGGTACGGGTATCAAGTGAAAGCTGATGAAGAGTAGATTCGGAAATAAAGATTTTTTTAAGAATATTAAGATTGAGAGCAGATATGAATTTTTAAAAGTATTAAATATTATTAGTATTGCTGGTTCCATCCATCTCAGGTTTTTATAGTAGTTAGAAGTACCCCACTTAGTCAGAGTCTGCGTCAATGTTCTCCAAGACCAGACACCGTCCAGGAGTGCACCGTTCGAGGCCTTTATGATAATAGCGTAGTCATTACTGAAAAATATCTTCTCGTTTCTTCTATATAAATCTTTAATTGATTAAAATACTTTATAGTATCGATCAATAAGATCATTGCTTAATTATTCTTAAAAGAGTTGGTCAAAACATTAAATATTTTATTTTTAGACGTAAATCTTTAAAAATTCATATCTCATCTCAGCGGTTACAATGCTTTCGATTTCAATTCAGTATTTCATAATATAAGTCGCCGTTTAATGAGTAATGATAAGCAGTTTGAAACTTTCTTGTTAGATAACACAGAAATAACCAGAATACCAGAAGATCTATTCCAAGACATTAGATTCAATAAAACAGTCATAAGAGATACAACAAGTTTGACCAGAGTTCATTCGCGAGCTTAAAATAAGAACTTGACCGCCAATACTATTAAACATTTTGAACAAATCGGAGTTAAATTTAAATAATTTTGTAATTTGTAAAGAATGAATTAAAGCTTATGTAAACTTTATTCCTAACTAAGTCTAAATTGGTTTTTGTTCCTATTTGTGGTCAAGAATTAACATCTAGTTCGGCATACATGAGTCTAAAAAGTATTAAACTACAAATAACTATTCAATTGCAAGAATCCACTTGAAATCAAAAATCTTAAACACATGGTTCAATATTTATCGAAATTAATTTTTCTAAACATAGAATGCTTCATCGAGTAATATAAAAAGCACAAATAAAATTTATAGTTGAAGTAAAGTGAAGGCTTTTAGAAGTTGATTAAACTTTTATCCTTTGATTTTAAATTTATTGGAAATAATCCTCAAAAAAATGTTTAATGATCTCCTTCTTTGAAACTTGTCTCCAAAAGTCCGAAAAACAGTCTATTCTGTAAATAAATCACTGATGGTTGAGTATATAAGATGAATTATCCAAATTTTTGGCAGATCAGAAACTTTGAATTATTCTTAGATTCAAAATGAATCGATCAGCACTAAAGAACTAGCCCAAAGAGTCTGTATTTAGAACAAAACTATAAAGAAATCAGTCTCTTAAGTAAAATTCAGTTTAGTTTCATAGATTCAAGTATTGATACAGTTTCGATAATCCATTTTGAATTTAATATCACGAAAACAGCTAAATAAACAGATTGGTAAATGAAATGATAGATTTAATTACAATTTCAATCATTTCTTCATTAAATGTTTATTCAACTGAAAGTATGTCAACCAAAGAACAATTCCAAAAATCAGATTTCAAATAAAAGGCATCGATTGGATTAGAATGCAATTAAATACTGAATATGGATCTAAACTGTAAGTTACAGAAAAGCGAAAAAACTATTTTCTAACAAATTAAATCTTTCAATCATATCGTATTAAGTCTTTACAGTTTTTGTATTTCTTGCATTATCTGCAAATTTCGGATCAATCTTCAGTGGTAGATGCCCGTCAAATAAACAACTCATAGATCCATGTATTTGTGAGGACGGCAAGAATTTTCACTGCAATACCGATCAAAACTACAATTTGAAGCGTGTATTTGAATACACCAGTAGTTCAGTGAAATGGTTTGAGAAGAAGTTCGATAAACTGTACATAAGTAACAAAGAATTGACAGAACTAGAAGAATGTGCTTTCTTTGACATTAACTTCGAAGAGATAGTCATAAATAATGCAGAAAAATTGTCTAAAATTCACACAAACGCTTTCGGATCTACAAGAAGATTTTTAAAAACACTCACTATCAATAACGCAAAACTATTAACGAATTGTCCACCAAATCATAATATTTTTGATGCCCTCAGTTCAATTAATAATATCCACAAGATTGACATCAATGGCATAAACTTGACTGAAATACCGGACTATGCGTTCAGACCTCTATCGGGAAATCAGTGGGATCTGAAAGAGATCAGTATTTATGGTCCGATTAAGAGGATAGGGAACTATGCTTTTTATCACTGTCCCGATGAAATCAAAATATAACTATTGGGTCTAAAATTAATTATATTTCTAGTCATGCTTTCGATATGAGGAGAACTTCGCTCGAAAGAGTAACCATTGACTTGTCCGACAATTTATTGACTGCTCAGAGCTTTGAATCTGGAGTTTTCACTAACTCTAAGCGACCACTTCTTATCGATTTGTCCCGAAATTTATTGTCATATTTGGATGAGAACATTTTTAAGCCCTTTATTGAGAGAGATATTATGAATCAGATTATTGTTGAGGGAAATCCTTTGGAATGTGACTGTCGAATGAAATGGTTGTTAACAGATAAACAAACAATCAGTAAACAGATATTGAATGCTGTTTGTAGTGATGGTAAACCTTTTTGGATGCATAGTATTGAAGAAGTTAGTGATTGCAAAGTTTTAGATTCTGTTTATGTAAACGCATGATTAATATAAGAAATTCAAACTTTAAATATTGCTTTGAATACAAAATGATTTTACTATAATTTTTAGTATAAAACCTCAAGCTAATTCATATAATAAACAATGAATTGCAATTTTAAAACAATCCAAAATTTCTGATAACTAATATATTTTTTACAAGTCTATAATAAAATGTCGAAAACAGTTCTTAATATAATATGATTATTTTCAATTATCGTTTATATTAATGACTTTTTAAACTACAAAACTTTGACATTCTTCTACTTTATTAGAAGTGATTCAAAGAACAGAGGTAATAGGAACCCAGAGTACGATAAACCTTATCGAAAGTTCACTATTTCTGAAGGTATTTATTCTGATTTATAACCAATATTCTCTTCAACAGTTTCCTTCTATTTCTTAATTTTGGCAAAGAACTCATAATATACAGTGTTTCATTATAAACAGAAGATTCGAGATACTTATAAATTCTATGTTAGCGAACTTGCTTTATTAAATAGAAAGTTATTTTAAGGATTATAAATGAAATTTCATTATTTCGTAATGATTACTGAGCGCATCATTTTACTCTGAAAATTAAATTATCGAAATCATCATTTGTGATATTTGTCATTTTATATTGGTTGAGAATTTTTTTATGTCAACCGATGTCAATTTAAATGATCATTCTCTTTAGTAGCAAATGAATATATACTGTTATGCAGATATAAATTCTCCGATTTTAAATCAGTTTTTCATTATTTTTAAATAGTTTGTCAAACAGTTATCTTTAAAATGCTTTATATTTTATGTAATTCTTTACTAACGCTTTCAAGGTTATCATTGTATTAACGTTTGCTATGAAATGCGGTGAATATTTAAAAAGAATAACAATTCAGATCTATTTTGCTTGTATAAGATATATTAAAAAACCGGCAAAGAGAGTGAGTCTTTGGGCGGAGGCCTCGAGGAGAGGACCTCATTATGCCTCTAAGTGAATGTGGAAAAGTGTTAGAAAGAAGTAAAATCTTTTAATATGTGAAAACCTTTAAATATGTTTATAACATTTTTGTGTATCAATCAAATAATGAAATCACGTCTAAATCCTATGTTATATTTCTTTATCTATTTGTTATTAAATATTATTTTAATTACTTATAATTTTTAAAGAAAATAAAAGATTGCAATCAAACAAAGTATAATATTGCTAATATTTTAATAGAATATTTGTTTCAGAATTCTGGATAAATAGTTAACTTTAGTCCCCAAATATGCGTTTAGGTTTATGAGCTCGAGCCTGAATAGCATAACAATACTAAGCCACTATAAAATGTCTTCTCATTCTTTTGGAGAATTTTGATCTTTGCAAATTGAAAGTTTTGAACTTTCAATAGCTTTATACTTACAGCTGCTTCAATTTGTTTGCTGAATAAGTTAGGTAAGCTTCTAATTTCAGACCTTGAAAAATTTTGTTAAGGAGATGCTTAAGCTTAATAAAAATACTTTAAATGTTATTTTTGATTGTATTACTTATGTCGCGAATCCATCACATTATGGGATTAGGAGCCTTGTAGAGATGAGAAATGTTTCTAGATTGTGGACAAGGTAGTACCATAAGAAGATGCTAGCAAAACTTGTAGCCAGGAGGATGATAGCTCCACTTTGTTAGCTACTAATTCTAAGATGAACAAGACATCTAATCTCTTGTTCAAAAACAAAAAGGTTGTAGACATTGTCTAGAATGAAACTAAATACTGTAACAACAAACTGAATTAGATTGGTCAATCTGATAAAAATTGGGCTCAAGCTAGTTCTCGAAACAAAACCGGATATAGCTGTTTAAAAATGATGCTAGGCATAACTCTCGTGGAAAAATGGATTAATAAGTCGTGTAAAAACAAAGAATTTAGTTGGATTCTATTTCAGTTCATCCCCAGCAATTTAGCTCCAAGACAATTCAGCACCAAGAAAATATACTTTTAGCTATAAGATTTTATTAAAACAGATTTTATAAAATATTTTTGGAACTAAGGAATAAATTCTAATGTAAAAATATGAATAAAAAAGAATGGTCGTGACACTTCTATGATAGGAATTTGTCTATACTTTGAGAGTAACAAATCCATAAATTATGCTAGAAATTGACCTTTTATTACATGATAAATATAAAATTTTTTATCATCACAATTCAGTTTGATATTGTCAAATTAATTATATATGTTAATTAGTATATTTGGTTTGATCAAATCAAATTGAATTAAGCTTTAAAATACCTTAAAAAACTTTACTAGAGCCGTGAACCCGGACCTAATAGTTATAAGGCGAAGATTATCAGTTAGGCTATACTTCTACTTTAGAATTTAGTACCTACATTTATATCAAGTGAAGACTGAATTGCCTTAGATCTGAACTGTTAGGGGTTGAATTAACTTGGGGGTGAATTGAATTGACTTGGAAGTTGAATTGACCTATTACGATTTAGTTGTATACCAAAAGATACAAATTAGGTCGAACTTGTATTGCAGAAAACCTTTTGAATGAGAGAAATTTATCCACAGACTCTGAGCCAATTAAAAGCTGGGTCCACAGCTTGGAGCGTATACAGCTCAGTCCAAAAACGTCGTAAATTACAATTACTCATATATTTATCTAAAGTTGTTCAAATTCAATTATAACAAGCTTGAGCTATAAATAGCACTCTTAATAATGTTTTTATAAACAACTCCAGTATTCAATTCGTTCTTTTCAAGCTTAAATACAAAGTTGAAGTCAGCTGGGCATAGACGCGAAAAATGTCTCCATATTGTGTCATAGCTTATCCCATGTATCGCCAATATTTTGGTTCTTTTTTCTCAATTAAATCTATGATAATCTGCCAGATTAGAGCTGAGCATAAAAGACCTGAGGTCTTCTAGAACCTCCGGACCTGAGGTCTTTTGAGGTTCAGGTCCGGATCCTGGTCCTTAATATCAGTTAAGGTTCAGGCTCGAGTTCTAATAAAATGGCTCAGGTTCGGTCCTGGTCTTTAGGAAAGACCTCTGAGTGAAGACCTCTTGAAATACTAATATTAATGGTTGAAATGAATGTTTGCATCGCAATAATTGCACTTCAATTTTTTACTTCTTATATCTTCATAAAATGCTTCTATCTTATAAAACGAACATTCTACTTCATTTAGAACACTCTCACTTATATCTGAATCTAGTATGATAAAAGCCGGATTCATTTTAATTAATATTTCAATCTGAATTGAGTTAGCATTCAATAAACGCAACAGAAAATGATTTCATTTATTATATTATATGAGCAAAATAATTCATAGAAACTGTTGTTCTACAATATGATACTTTTTATTCAAATAAACAAAATACAGTTGAGGTTCAGGTCCAGGCTCAGGTCCAGGTTCAGATCTTTAAAAGAGGTCCTATGTAAAGATGGTATATGAATTTTTGCCAAATCGGGACAATTTATTAAAATAGTCAAAGAAATCGGGTCAAAATCGGGACATTTATTTTTTTAAGTAAAATTTCAATACAAATATCTAATAAACACATTATTTTTTATAATAATTGTATTTTTGAGATGATTTTACACATTTAAGTAGAGATTCATTTGTTTTTGCATATGAGGCAAATTCACTGCAATTCATATTATAATTATTAGTGATACAAATCTTAGCCTTAATCATATGTAATGATAATCGATTCCTATCGTCGGTCCATATCTTGTGTAAGTGTGTGAAAACCCTCTCCACGAAATCGTTACCAATAGGTATAGCCATTACTGACTCAATGATTTTAAATATATTTTGTTCATCAAATAATTTAATATAAGCTTTATATGTCTACAAAATAATGTGCTAAATAATTCATAGTAATTATTAGCAATAATTTTCTTATCTTACAGTTTATTTTAAATAATGCATAATATAAGCAACAAAAACAAATTTTAATTATATATGATTTCAGAGACTTTATTTGTCGGGACCAAACATTGTCCCGATTAAGGTATCGTCGGGACTCTGGATTGTCCACCAAGATTCGGGACAATCCCGACGAAATCAGGACATATCCCATCCTTAGTCCTATGAGAGGTACAGGTTTGCAATTTTATGAGAGATCCAGGTCTAGGTCTTCAAACATAGGTCCAGGTCCACGTTCAGGTCTTTCAGAAAGACCTCCAGGACCTGGACCTGCTCAGCACTATGCCAGATGAAACCGCTTCAGATGATCATAAGTTGCGCTTAACGGTATCCCAGATAGTTGGTCAAGTCTTTTAACTGGTTTGATGCCAAATTCATACAAAACCAGGAGACGATTCCGATTACCAAATTGCTTTGCCATTTAGTCTCGTGCGAACTCAAATTTTAGGACTAAACCGAATACTACGCACTTATAAATCAATGATATAAGTACATCATAAGAAATCTTATTTTGGTTTGAAATTCATTAACAATTATAAAGTATAAAAAGTGCAATACTAATTTATTTAAATTTAGCTTTTTCTGAGTTTTTTGGACCGAGGTGTATTATTCCGATAAATTTTATTCGTGTTGAGCTGTCGTATCAGTCAGAAACAAAATACCTGTGGCCAACCATGATCTGGATTGAAGTTAGCTCACAATATGCTGATCTTTTCTTTCAAGTTGTAGGAGGAATCACAATCATTTGGGAAAATTCAAAACGGAAATACTCCTTTCAGAGTATTGGCGGTATTGAAATTATAATTTCCTGCAATGAAGATTGTAATGACGGAAGATGTTTCTTTCTGTGACCTAGTCGTAAAGGCCTTCCAATTAACGGCTGGAGTAAATATATTCAGCCGGGCACCAGTATTGGTGATGTTACATCAATCAAATATGACGTGCTTGAAAATAGAGATCAAGTTCGACCTATCAACAAAACTATAAAAATTTGGAAGCCGACTGGTTAAACTTTAGTAGATATATAGAAAAGATGTATCTTTCATGAAAGTTCTTAACTATTGATAAATGTTAATTTTAGCGCTTAGAACAAGTAGGATATTCTTAAACGATTTTCAAGATTAAACAAAAATTTTACTTCGAATTCGTTGATGAAATAACTTGAACGTGAAATAAAAGTTCTACAGTATGTTTCATAAATTTTGATACACGTTTGAGGTTTCGTAATTCTAGAACTAAATTACGGAATTTGATGAAAAGTGTCTCATTTTAAAAATAAATATTCAGATTTATTTGCCTTAAATTTTCATCAATTTATCTCAAATATTCTTTGAGTTATTGCAGTATAAAATTAAATGTTTAAACTTTTCTATGGGATTCTCACTACTATATAATGCGTTTTAACTTAATTTTTTTAAGATTGAATACATATTAAATATGTATTCAGTCAACTAAATATGCCCTCTCAATTGGAGTTGTCTCTAGCACTCATTTTTAGAATATTTTTGTTATTATTTTTATAGCAGAACTTATTTTATTAATAAACGTTCGATTTTAATGAGTATTACGCAGTAATCACTTATTATATCCTTTACTTGGAATGTGTCTACTAGTAAAGACAATCAAAAGTTGTTACAATAGAAATCCCATAGAAAAACTTAAACATTTAGTTGTGTACTGCAATAGCTCAGAGAATATTTGAGATAAGTTGATGAAAATTTAGGCAAATAATTTTGAATATTTACTTTTAAAATGAGACACTTTTGATCAAATTCCGTAATTTAGTTCTAGAGTTATGAAACCTTAAATCTGTATCAAAATTTATGAAGCATGCTGTATATCTATTAATTTCGATATAATCTCATGGATTATAGAAAAATGATAAAAACTTTTGAACTTTATATTAAAAATAGATGCTTAGGTTTTATAGTTATGCAAATCTATAACTTATATTCTAAAATATTCTTAACTAATTCATTTTCTGTTTTTAAAACAATTAAAAGATATATCATTTTAGTCTCGAAAATTTCTAACTTAATTCAGTAGAAAAATTTTTTCGAGATAATTCGTAGGAATAAGTTTGATTACTTAGTCTAATTAATAGCTCAAGAAATAAACAATTCACTCAAATTCGTATAAAATTAACGGACAACTGGAACTTCTATTGAAGACCATTATTTGTTCTGTATATTTATAACAATTCTTATGTCCCTTCGATCAAATCAAGAATATTAAGGCTTAATATAAATTGATTCATAAAACAAAGTTCAAACTGTATAAACATAAGCATAAAGATTGTTTGTGAAATTGTTATACTCAATCATTTTTGAAATTTGATTCAAGTTGAAGAGCTTTTTGAGGGCCCTAAATATCTCAATATACTTAGGTTTTAAATACTATGGTTATAATCAATTGTGAGTAGATATACCATGTATTGACGTAAATGCGTGGCCTTAAGAATAGAAAGAATGCGGGCTTTTATATAACATTTATTTGCAAATCAAACAATTATAAAACTTATGCAAATAATGAAAAACTATTCAAAAGAGAAATTATAGTGAAATAAGTTTCAGAACCTTCTCAGAAATCTAGTGAGAACCTGGTTATAGTTATACTCCTCTGGATGTATATTGATAAGAAGTTGATTTAAAATGAAAACTTTTCGATTTATTCGGATGTATAATAATTTGTCATTACAACTGATGAGAAACGCTTTAAGAATAAGGAGGAGATGCGAGAGTGATGCAAAACTTGATGGCAAAATAGTCATAATAACTGGTGCTAACACTGGTATTGGCAAAGAAACTGCTTATCAGTTATCACTTCGAGGGGCAAAGGTTTGACTTCTATTTTAGGTTTTTATTAAAGCAGAAATTGAGATTTATTTTCAGATCGGGCTTATTGTTTGTTTGAATTAATGAAAAACTGTGTAATTAATGAGATATAATTAGGTTATATTTCGATTCAGATAATAACGACGAAAGATCTTGATTTAAATTTGATGGTTTTAACTAAATGAAGACACTTAGTGAAGACAAAGCAGTTCCTGAGTCATGACCATTAGTAAAAAGGCCATCCCATAGTATTTCTATTGAATGATTTTCATTGATTTACTTCCATTATAAGCTTAAATGAGTGCTCGTTCGCGCACAAGTATCATTGAACTTTAACCAATAATAATCATTAGTGTAGATTAAATTCATATTTATAAGTTAAGTCTAAACTAAGCAACAATGAATTGCACACACTCACTCAATAAAGTGTAGTAGAAATGCTATGAGATATCATTACCATTAAATAGCCATAACTCGGAGACCAATGTTCTTGCAAAAGTTCTACTCTTGATCATTAATGCTGAAAACTGTACTGGTTATAACCGGAATTGTGACATTCGTACTCGAACTCTGACTTACAATAGCATGTAAAATATAATTAAATGTAGTCGTCGGACTTAGTGGTGCAGTGGTTCGTAATACCGGCATGTAGCGCTGGATCAGTTCGAGTTTTCTCATTTCTATTCAGTTTCTATTCAGTTCACTTGGAAAACGTTCAGTTTTTATACAGTTGTTTTTGGAAAATTTTTGGAAAACTATATTTTTAATAAGCAAAAAATCTTTACGATGATAAGTCAACAAATATTAATTAAAGACTATTAAAGAATAAGATAGCTGTAAAAAACTACTTGCATTGATTGAAAGTTCAGAGCTATTCACTCATTTAAGAAGACTAGGAGTATTCAAAAACTAATGAAAATTTCAATGAATCTAGGAAATATCACTTCGATTTTTTCAAATTTTTTATTTAAAGTCTCTGTTATAGATGACGAATATTTTTTATTAGATCAAAAAATGATCTAAATTCTCTTATTTTTGGCTTAAAACATAGTACACTCTAGCACAGAGCATTGTTAGTAGTTAGGATAAAGTTTTCACTCATATTAAAACTAAATAAATAATGCATTGATTAAAATGTCCTATGATTTCCTTTGTTATAGATAATTATGGCATGTCGTGATCTCAAGAAGGCTGAAATCACTGCAAACGATATAAGACATAAAAATCCAGCTGCAGATCTTGTTATTATGAAACTTGATTTATCTTCACTTAAATCCGTTCGAGATTTTGCTGAAGAGGTTTCTAAGCAGCAATCAAGTATTGATATATTGATTAATAACGCAGGAATTATGATGTGTCCCGAACAGCAGACAGAAGATGGACACGAGATGCAGTTCGGGACCAACTATTTGGGTATAAATAAGACATATTTGTTAAAAGTAGATTTTTCGCATATATAGGTCAATCAAAAAGTTCTCAGCCTAACAACTTTCCTAATATTTTCGAACGCTGATTTTGACAATGGTAATAGAGCCGTGTCTCATGAGATCTTGTGCTAAAAATTGATTGATTTCTCACAGTAGTAATAAAATTATGAGCTGTTAAAGAAAATATATCAATACATAGGCTCAATAGTGAAGAGAAAAGGAAAAATTTTCCTATAAAATTTCTGTTTTTTGACTTATAAAAGTTATCTAATTTTTTATCTTTCAGTGAAACCAGCTAATTTTTGGTATTCAATCTTTTGAAGCATACCATCGTTATTGGTATAAAAAATCAGCATTCAAATATATCAGGAAAAATTTTAGGCCGAGAACTTGTTTACTGACTTAATAAAATGTTTTTCACCAAATTTCAGGTCATTTTTTGTTAACTCTTCTCTTACTAAACAAAATGAAAAATTCGTCAAATGCAAGAATAATAAACGTCTCATCGACTGCACATATGGCTGGAAAAATATATTTCGATAACATCAATCTAAGAAATAAAAAATACACTCCAATCAGAGCCTATTGTCAGAGCAAACTAGCGAACATTCTATTCACGAGAGAATTAGCTAGAAGATTAGGACCTAATAGTAATATCACCGTTTATAGTCTTCACCCGGGAATTATAAAAACCGATTTGTTCAGAAACTTTTCACCAATCTATAAGTTTTTCAACAACTTGATTAAACCTATTTATATAAAACCTAAATTAGGTGCACAAACCACTCTTTACTGTGCTCTCGAAGAAAGTCTTCAAAATGAGTCTGGATTTTATTATGAGTAAGTTTTTACTGTAGTTTTAAGAATTCTTTTGTGAGAGCCTTTTCTTTTTGTTAGTGATTGTCGTAAAGTAAATAAAATGATTCGTAGAGCAAGTGATTACGAAAACAGTAGGAAGTTATGGGAGTTGAGCTGTGATTTGGTTGGACTCGAGCATGATCTCAGACTTGAAGATAATTATGAATGAGTGATAAGTACATAAGCTATTTGTAAACTCAAACTCAATGTAAAGTTCAACTTATACGAATGAAAGTTCACATAACAAGGCTTTAACATGCAAAAGTGTTATTTATTAAACAAATTCTCACAGCTAAAATCTGATTAAATGTTAAGAAAATTTTTAAAAATTATAATTAATAAGGAATATAAAGTTGACTTATGCAATCGGAGGTGTAAAAATAATTACAATAATCAAAAGCTGAATTCTAAGAATAAAATTCTATTTTATTAGCAAACTATTCATTTTGATACAAATGCGATACCAATTACGGCATTCAATACTTCCCTCGTTTTAATTAATAATTGATGTATATCTTAACCGAAATCAATATCTCGAATTTTCTGCAATATGTAACCCGTTCTTTAATGCCTTTCAAGCGATAGAAAGATCGAATTTCTTTTAACAAGCTTCGCATTCATCGAAACATTTTCTAAGACGGAAATAAGATCAGATCAGGAATTTTAGTTTATCAATATTCCATAACTTGGAACAATTTCATGAACGAATTCGAGGCTTCCGCTGCAATGACATGGACGCAAAGTTTCGTATTCAAACAGATCTGATTGAAAGATGCAACACATCTTTTCGTCCGAATCGCAGCGATACTCAGGGTGACCAGGCGTCCAGGAATGGACAGGACAATCCAGGAATAGAGATCTCTGTCCTGTGTCCAGGGCGATATCGTTCCTTGACATTGAGACGTTCAGGAATGGAATTTTTCAAAACATGAGAATGAAGTTCTTTCGCGTTATTATGAACGTTCCTTTATTCAATTTCTAATTCAATCACTAATTAGGTAAACACTGTAAATAGCAATAAATTAGTTTAATAGTGCTCCTGTAGTGAGTCCATTCTCTTTTGAATAATTATTAAAGAACTATAATTAACCAAATCTGCTGAAAATTATCGAAACTATTATGGTGATCCCTATTGAGAATGATTTCGTAGAACGGGTTTTCAACGTAATGAAGAATATATGAACTGATGAAAGAAATCTTAAATGTTTGAATGGTTAAGGCTGAAATTTGCTCTAAAGTTAATTTTTCACTGGCATGTAATGAATTTAAAGTTTTCTCATCTCAAAGACCTAAACTACTTAAAGATGTTAAATCTACTGATAGGTATTTAAAATATCGATTTAAATTTCTTCAATAATTTCTCATTCAAGAGCAATAATTGAAATTTTGATTAAAGAAATTACTGTTGTTGCCAAAATAACACTTTAATTTTAAAAATTTTTCTCTAATGTATTTAACTTGGTTCCCCCTTACACTTTCAAAGTCCAGGAAACGGCTCAGTAAAACCTGGTCATCCTGGCAATACTTCTAGATTTGAATGGCATATACTGTAACAAATACTCAATTGAGTAATAGTCAATCATTTGTATGTATCAGCATCCAAAAAATTGTTCAGGTTATCATTTAAGCGAAACACAATATTTTGTAGTTAAGAAAAAATCAATAATAGATTCAAATCATAGAGCACACGTGATAAACTTCAGTTTCAAAGTGAGCAAAAAGTTTATTCAAATTTATGTCAATTGTTGAGTGCGTTCTTATGGTTGATGTTTATGTTCATTCAACGTTTTATTAATTATGTATTGAATAATAGAAGTAAATCTCGAACAAAGTATATATTGATTGAAAACTTCTACAAATAATTAAAGCAACAGAAGTTGGCATAACCTACTTTGATTTTTGCATTAATAGATCCTTACTTATTCGAAACTTTCTAAAAGTATGATAAATTTTTGGATAAAAT
>JAEMBT020000006.1:11803-14303 GCA_018873245.2 Archegozetes longisetosus
TAACAATTTGAATAATAATTCACAAACTATTGGTAAGTATTGAAATTGATTGCAATTTAAGTAAAACCTGCATTCAATATAACTTTAATTCAATTTTTAAATGTTTCTCATTGCAGGTAATGATAATTTGCAAAATTTTGCGGAAACAGAGAGCATTCAAACGGATATCTGGATTCCAGAGTCTGTACAGGAAATATCGCGAACAATGGCACTGATTAAAGATACAGATCAAGTGAACATCCCGAATCAATGTGAGGAACATTGCACTGAAGAACATGTAAATCAAGTCACGGTTGAAGACAATCCAAACCAGTCTTATGAGAGTAATAACTGCGAAAATGTAATTCAAGTTTCCGTGAGCACAGACAACTTTGAATCGGATATCTGGATCCCAGAGTCTGTGCAACAAATATCGCTCGCAATGGCGAAGATTAAAATTATGTCTGAAGCACAGGCCATAAATGCACGTGAGAAACATTGCGATGAAGAACATGCCAATCAAGTGATAGTTGAAGACTGCAATCGAAACGAGTGTAATCTTAATTGTTCCGAAAGTGCAATTGAAGTTTCCGTCAGCACAGACAGTATTGAATCGGATATCTGGATCCCAGAATCTGTGCAACAAATATCGCTCGCAATGGCGAAGATTAAAAATACGTGTGACGTACAAATCACAAATGAACGTCACAAATATTGCGATGAACAACATGCAAATCAAGAGATCGTTGAAGACAAAGAAAGAATCACAAAACAAAGTGTCACAGCTTACAAATAAAACTGCCAATCTTCAAAATGGATTAATTAAATTCCTCAAAGAAGTAACCGATACCAAAATGTTCTATTTTAAGCATAAGTTCAACTAATGTCAGATTAATCCCAGAAAGTGATTTATTTATATTTAAACACATTTTGCATTCAATATATTGTTTTTCGTACTTAAAGTTTATTAAATTATATGTAATTCACATATGTGATCATTAAACCATTGTTTAGTTTATTGTAAACTTTTGTTCCTCGAGCATAAAATAAATACCAAAATTGTGCCAGACTTTCGTGAACATTTTTCTATTTGACCGCCTGACATGGACGGACGTTCTAGCCGAGTTTCATACTGCCAACGAGTCACGTTTAGTTATGATTTTTTCAAATTATGCCAATTTCGGTCTGGTGGTCAAAGTGGTCGCAGTTGAGCGAGTTATACTTCGAAAAAAATCTATGTTATGAACACCGTTGTGGCCCACAAGGGTGCAAAGTTTTGGATACCTGGTCGGTCGACAAGTATTTATTAGGAAAGCGCAAAATCCGTCCGTTGAAATAACATTATTGAATCGGTGGCCGACCATAAATCGGAGGATGGCTACCGTCTAAAGTCTTGTTAATTTTACTACAGACAGATAACTAAGTTTGGCATGACTTGGCAAAGTTTCAAGTGTCTGCGACTACTGGCCCCG
Source organism: Archegozetes longisetosus (assembly GCA_018873245.2). Lineage (NCBI taxonomy): Eukaryota > Metazoa > Arthropoda > Arachnida > Sarcoptiformes > Trhypochthoniidae > Archegozetes > Archegozetes longisetosus. The sequence continues at coordinate 13,255 of JAEMBT020000006.1, forward strand.
AATCTAGAAATTCAAAACCAAAACCAAACGAGAGGCAAATGGATTGGGTAAGTGTTATGATAAGCGGCTTAGGTGGATGAGGCCCATAGTTAACCATTAATAACTAAACTAATGAACCAGAATGGTCTCGAAAGTCAATGAAAACTGTCAAATGACCAAATCAAGACACTGGGGATCAAGAGGGCATGGAAGGGGTCAAAACTCGTGAACAAATGGGAAAGAGAGAGCAGTGCTTAGTCGCATAGCCAGTTTCAATGGCTATGGCAAACGTCAGAGAAATGAACCATATAAATTTATCACTAACAAACACCCAAAGATGAATTAGTAGCAATTTTTAGCTAGTTTTATTCGATTTCATGCTCTATATGTAATCATGCAATTTAAAAGATTTTTTGTAGGGTTATACTAGAAAAGTTTTTTACGAATTCGTTGCGCGTTACTCGCACTGATAGTTCAGCGCTTCTACGGCAGCATCTTCTCTATACTGTTCTCTACAAGTGATTAGTTAGTTTGTGCCAACTTTTTAAATTTGTGTTAGTGATAATATAAATTGGTTCTGCATCTTTAGTTAGTTCTTTCCTTCAGAAATCTTCGATAAAATTTCAAATAATCCTAAAATTAAAGCAATTTATACTAAAAAAAGATGCTGAATTGTAGAATTCACAAACTTTTTCCTTTAGTAAAAATTGCGCAATTTTTAAGATTACAGTTAAATCTCTGTAAGTTGAACACATTTGGGAACGGTAAATCTTATTTAATTTACAGAAGTGTTCCAGTTCTAGAGGTTTTATTGTAATCTTAAAATCTGGACTATAGGAAGAGTTTATTTCTCTTAAAGGGCTCAAGTGCCTATATTATAGGATCCGTTACTTTAAGCGTCCACTGTGATGTTTATGGGACTTTATAATATAGACACTTAAGCTCTTAGGGAGAAACAAGCGCTTGAAATAGTCCAAATTTTAAGGTTACAATAAAACCTCTATACTTGAACACTTCTATAAATTAAATAAGATTTACTGTTCCCAAATGTGTTTAACTTACAGAGATTT
>JAEMBT020000006.1:19303-191803 GCA_018873245.2 Archegozetes longisetosus
CTGACATGGATTTTCTCGGATCTAGTGTTTTGGTAATCAATCACCGTGCCTATGTCTGTGTAGATGTTACTCAGATATTGGCACATTTCCTCTGGCAGGCCGAAGTTTTTGGCTGCTCTAAGTATGCTGTGTATGCTTACTGAGTCGAACGCTTTTGATATGTCCACGCTTGCTAGGAAAATTCCTTTTCTTGAACTTTTGATTAGATGGTCTAACAGTAGAATGTTCTCCATCAGCCCGTCGCTAGGGATAAAGCCTCTTTGGGAGGGACTAAATCGGACGGTTTTAGACAGTCTATTGGCTAGAGTAGAGTTAAGGACCCTTAGTACTGCCGATGATATGGTAATCGGTCGGTAGTCGCTCGGGTCGCTACTGTCTTTTTTCGCAATCAAGATGGTACGACTGCTCTTAAGTTCAGGCGGGATATCTCTGGCGAACATGCAACAGTTTAGCATTGTTGTTGTTTGCGTCAAAGCATGTTTTAGAGTTTTATAGGTGATTGAGTCTAGTCCTGGTGCCTTGTTTTTCTGTTTCAATACTGCCTGTTCTGTTTCTGTTTGAGTGACCGGCACCCATACAGAGTCATTAGGCGGATTGAGTTGCACCGACGGTTCCGTGTCTGCTAAGGAGTCAGCACTGAATTTCTCCTTGAAGTAGGTATAGGCATCTGCTGCCGTTAGCCCTCCTTCATGCCGACTCCCGCTCTTGACATATTTCCACAGTGCACTGCGATTTTTGGTCCAGAGGTTCTGAGCCTTCGCCCATTCGGAAAAGTTTCGAATGGTTGCACTTGTATGTGGACGGCGTTTTCTGTTGCCAGAATTGCCTAGGTTTTCGTTATCCCTGGTTCCTCGAGCCCTTTTGGGACGTTTTTCATGTTTTGAGACTTCTAAAGTCTCGAAGAACTGATTGTAGACCTCGTCCAGCGAGGCTGCACCGGATAGAGCCTTTTGACCGATCTTGCGAAGTCAGTAAATCCCAGGAGTTCAAGCTCGTCACTCTGTCGAGTTAACTCAGCCTTGAATTCCTCACTGGGTGTTAGACATGTTGTGTCTGGAGTTGTTGGGATTGGGGGTTCGATTTGGTTCACCAGGTTCCCGTTACCCATAGAGGCGCTGGCTAGTCTTAGCTCAGCTCTGACTTGCAGATAGTCGGCGTTTTTCTGCTTATTTTGCAGTTTGTTTTGGATGGCCCTTTCAGTTCTTCCGTACTCCCGGGGTGAAGATCACACAGGGTCCCCAAGCAGTATGTTCCGGAGTCTATTAGCCTGATTTCATTCATTGCTAAGATTTCGAGTTCTAGCCTAGACCATTTGCGGTTCTTCTTCTGCGTCTGATCTCTGCTCATCACCGGGTTTAGAGTAGGTTGAGTTCGATCGTCTGCGTCAGTAGAACCTCGTGTAGGAGAAGTGGGACTCCGTCTAGTTTGTTCCAGAACTCCTTCGGAGACAGACTGGATGGGTTGGTCACAGTTGGTGTTTACACTAACTGATTGCATTGCTGCTCTCGAGATAGTGTCCGTGTCTGAGACTAAATCGTCATCAGCTACGTTAGGGCTTGATTCGGTCTCGTCGAGGTCCTGCTGTTCTGGCCCTCTACAGAACTTCTGGTGATTGCGGACAGATCTATAAGTCCAACCCTTATCTGATTTGCCACATCCACCGCAGCGAAATTCTGAGACCTTAACGGAATGCTCGCGTAGTAGGTGTTCCACATACGCTTTGTTGGCAGAGAGCGATTTGTGACATCTGGAACAGGTCCATCTGTCAATCTCACCTAATCTCACAATTATGATTTCGGTGTCAGCTGCGTTAGCATTAACGTTGCACCGGCCGTTGCTCATTGAATAACAACGCCTGTTCATTGATTCGTTTGTTGTGTTTTGGAACGTTAAAAATCCTCGGAGATGACTTGTTAGGACATCTCGTCGTAGGAGGGTCCACCACATTAGAGGCCGGCCTCATAGAGGTCCGAGGGTGGCACTGCCGCTAGAAGTAACCGTTATGAGCAAGAGCTCTCCGACACTTCCTTTGCTGCTGTTTGTTAGTGCCCGGCTTCGCGAAAGAGGCTTGTCTGAGCGTATCGTAACCGGTCTATCCGCGCATACCTAGAGCTTTTCTGGAGCTCTGGAGGTAAACAGCTGAGGTAGCCTACTCCCGCCCAAGTTCGATGAACTCCATGGAGAGTTTGGCACTCCCGGGCTTCAGTACCTCGTCCACTCGGCGTTTTTCAAAAGAAGAGGCATTATGAAGTCTCAGGTTAATAACCTACTTTACGGAGAGTGTCAACTGAGGAGTTACTACTCACCTGTTTTTCCGAGACTTACCTGAGGAGTCTATCTTGCACGCTTCATTATAAGAGGCATTAAAGGTGTTCCAGGTTAATGACCTACTTTACGGGGAGAGTTACCTTAAAGGCTGCTACTCACCTGTTTTTCGACCACTTACCTGAGGAACTTCCTGGCACACTTTGATGGAGAGGCAATATAGGGATCCCAGGGTGAAAACCTACTCTACGGGGAATGAGTTAACTTTAAGTTACTACTAACCTGTTTTTCGGAGTTACCTGAGGAGACTTCCCTGCACACTACTAGTTCATGGGGTTCCTATATAGATGACACCCTCTTCCCACGGCTCTTGCGCTTTTACAGTCTTAAGAGAGTCATAGTTACTCCCGCCGTTTAGTAGCGCTTGGTTGAATTTCTTCACTTTGACATTCATACCACTGGGCAGAAATCACATTGCGTCAACACCGGTCAACGGCCATCGCAATGCTTTGTTTTAATTAGACAGTCGGATTCCCCTGGTCCGTGCCAGTTCTGATTCGAATGTTTTTTGCCGGCCGAAACGATCCTGCCGCAAGATAGCAACCCCGCGAAGAGCCACCACTCGTGGAGGCGTAGCTGAGGCTTTCCGCGAGTACACACTGACGCTGGTCCGAACTCGGCGTCAGAGCACACCCCGAGAGAGCATACTCGTCCACCGTGCCCAGTCCCGGTGCAGCGCACAACTCGCTTCAGACCACAGCCCGACCGACTCATTCTTCAGAGCCAATCCTTGTCCCAAAGTTACGGATCAGCCTTGCCGACTTCCCTTACCTACATTATTCTAACAACCAGAGGCTGTTCACCTTGGAGACCTGCTGCGGATATGGGTACGGCTCAGCACGAAAATCACACTACCGCCCTCGGATTTTCAAGGGCCGACACTAGCACTCTGGACTCCGCAAGAGCCGCGGAGCTTTACGGTAACAACATCCCTATCTCCAGGCAAACTGTTTTCAGGAGTCGAAACCTTACAAAGAAAAGACAACTCTTCCCAGGGCTAGCGCCGACGTCTCCGAGTTTGTTTGCGTTACCGCGCTTGCTTCCGAGGAAGCTATCTCCGTGTCTGAGTTTGGGAATATTAACCCAATTCCCTTTCGGACAATTTTCACAGTATCAGTACAGTGTTTGTTTGTTGATTTCTGTGACTTTTTAAACGGATTTCTCCGATTCCTTAGGGCCGACTGACCCATGTTCAACTGCTGTTCACATAGAACCCTTCTCCACATTGGTCCTCAAGGGTCTCACTTGAGTATTTGCTACTACCACCAAGATCTGCATCAGTGGCAGCTCCAGGCAGACTCGCGTCTGTCACCTTCAACGCATACCACTGCGACCCTCTTACTCGTGAAAATATCGTCTGTTATTTTGATCATTTTCACGGTCGAGTATGAGTTCAACGCTACAGCGTGATCCATTTTCAGGGCTAGTTGCTTCGGCAGGTGAGTTGTTACACACTCCTTAGCGAATTCCGACTTCCATGGCCATCGTCCTGCTGTCTATAGCAACCAACACCTTTCATGGGATCTGATGAGCGTTAGCATCGCACACTTTAACTCGACGTTTGGTTCATCCCACAGCGCCAGTTCTGCTTACCAAAAATGGCCCACTAGGCACTCATACATCCAACTAGCCAGGCTTTAATCAAACAAGTCAGGCTTCTCACCCATTTAAAGTTTGAGAATAGGTTGAGGTCGTTTCGACCCCAATGCCTCTAATCATTCGCTTTACCGGATGAGACTGAATCTCATCGAGTGCCTGCTATCCTGAGGGAAACTTCAGAGGAACCAGCTACTAGATGGTTCGATTAGTCTTTCGCCCCTATACCCAGGTCTGACGATCGATTTGCACGTCAGAATCGCTACAGACCTCCACCAGAGTTTCCTCTGGCTTCGTCTTGCCCAGGCATAGTTCACCATCTTTCGGGTACCAACGTGTACGCTACAACTCCGCCACATCGACACAAAGCGAAATTGGCGGGCTGTTACTGCGCCTCACCGTTACCTCACGGGAGAGATAACTGCATGAGGATCGTAACTCAATCAACTTTACTTTCATTGCGCCTCCCTGGCCTATTAAAGACCGAGTGACTCGCGCACATGTTAGACTCCTTGGTCCGTGTTTCAAGACGGGTCAGGTAGATACCGACCTACTAGCCATCGATTGCTAGTATCTCCCGTAGATGGTCTGAATTAAAAATGGTCATCAATTACCTTCCGTAGGTCATCTGATATATTCCGGTCAAATCTACTCAAAAGAGAAAATTGAAACGTCACGCAAAAGCACTTAAAGCTTTGGATTGCCCTAAAACGGCAAAGTGTGCTTCCAAGAGGAAAAAAGTTATTGAGCAAACTGGTGGTATATTAACAATTCTAATACTGGCTGCTGCTGCTGCATTAGGTCATCTTTCAGGAGCAATTATTAGAAAAGTTATGAAGTAAAATGAGTGTTAGAAAAATGGTTGCGATGCCTGTTGAATTGGAGAGTGTAAATATCGTTGAGAGTGATTCTGTAAAAGCGAATGAATCAGGGGCTGGAATTAGTTTACCTACAAGTGAACAGAATGCTCGTATTGCCAGTAGTAGCAATACAAAACGACCAAAGAAAATTATAACTCAGACTAATAAAATTATTAATATTATGAAGATTCTACTCAAACTGGCGAAAATCAATGCGTACGATATTGTTGGTAGAGTGAGAAACAAGAACGGAGATTTCATTAAAGACAGTGATTTAGTAGCTTTAATCAGTCATGCAATGACTGATGGAAAATTTCTTGCGGGACAAAATGAATTTGTATCATTGTTGCACGAATCCAAAGTTGAACCAGAACTCATTATCAATGAGAACATTAAAATGAAATTATTGAATATTTATAATAATATAAGTAATAATGCGGATGACGATTATATAAACTTATCAGATGTTACAAAACCTATGATTCGACCTAAGATACAGAATAGAGAAGAGACGGCGAATAAAGACGAGAGAAAAATCTTGAAACGAAGGCGCATGCGTGAAACTGATGCAAAAAAGTTCAGAAGAAGAAGATAGTCCGGTCAAAAGAAGAAGAAAAACTTGGGAAACATTTGATGTTAACAGTGACGACAACGAAAATTTGAATGAGAGAAATTTCGATTTACCAGTAAATTGGGAATCAGAACCTCACGAATAAAATATGGACGGCTTTACTGAATAACTTGATAAATTATATTATGACTTGAAACATCCTGCTTCGTACGGAAGTGCAGAGACTTTGTTCAAGTTTGCTAAAATTAAATTTCCAACATTAAAATTAAGTGACGTGAACAAGTGGCTATCGGGTCAAATTTTGTTATACTTTGCATTGTCCAGCAAGAAAAAACTTTGTACGAAATAAGATTTATGTGAGTCATATTGATGAGCAGTTTCAAGCGGATTTAGTCGATATGCAAGGATTTTCTAGATAAAATAGAGGATAAAATAGACAGTCTAAGCAAATATTTATGGGTTTTCCCATTGAAATTAAAGTCTTCGACTAGTATAATTGAGTGTTTTAAAAAGATTTTCCGTGAAAGAAAGCCAATGAAAATTCAAACGGATAGAGGAAAAGAATTCAATAATGCTGAATTCAAATCGTTCTGTCAATCTATGAAGGTAAAATATTTTACCTCTCAAGACGTTAAAATCAAATGTAGCGTGATTGAACGAGTTAATAGAACTTTGAAAGATGAAATGTTTCGCTACTTCACAGCACAAGGAACAAGAAACTATATAGATATACTCGAAGACTTGGTTGATTCTTATAATAAGAGATGGCACAGATCTATAAAAATGAGGCCGATAGATGTAGATGAATCGAATGAAAGGCTGGTATTCCAAAACTTATATGGTGTGAAAAGTTTGAAAGAAATTTATTTTAAGAAACAACGTGAAAAAAATCAGTTGAACATCGGAACTACAGTAAGAAAGAAGTATGATTTATCGAAATTCGATAGAGGATATTATCCCAATTGGACAGATCAAACTTTTACAGTAGCTGAAAACTTGAGAAAACTTGGAAAAGCGCAATATACAATAAAAGATTTCAAAGGTTCTGAATCAGATAGACGCTATTATCGAGAAGAATTACAACCTGTGAGTGCTGGAATTGCTTATCGTGTTGAAAAAGTAATCCGAAAACGAGTAAGAAACAATAGGTTGGCTTTTACTTTTGTGTGAAGCTGGGGAAACCATTACATATATATATATATATATTTATTATCAGCATGACTTGACAAGCAAAAAAGTCTCAAGCCACACCCACCTCCGCCCACTTCTAAGCTCCGCCAACCAAAAAAATTGTTAGCCACACCAACCAAATTTATCTTAAATTTTTATCTAAATGTACTGTTTAAAAATATGCAAGCGGATCCTCAAAATTCCTTTTGTGGGCGGAGTTATAAACGTTCAAAGTTCGATTTTTCAAAACTTTGACTAGCTTTTACTTTCCGTAAAGCTGTTGTAGCAATTACATTTATATATATTTGTTATCAGCATTACATAGCAAATAAAATTCTCAAGCCACGCCCACCTCCGACCATTTTTAGGCTCCGCCTACCAAAAAAATTTTAAGCCACACCCACCAAAATTTTCTTAAATTTTTATCTAAACATACTATTTAAGAATATGCAATCGAATTCTCAAAATTCATTCTGTGGGCGAAGTTATGAATTTTCAAAATTTCGGTATTCCAATAGTAACTAGGACATCATTTATGTCTAGTTTTTCATGTTTACTTACTATCCGTTTTTAGGAAAAATACAGAACTATAAGTTATTAGGTATTCAAGGAAAACAAATTCTTACCAAGATTTACCAAAAAGATAAACATAATAATATGTTTTGATTATTGGATAAACATATTTTGATTTTGTAATTGATATTACATTATTTATGATCATATTGTTATTGGAAAATATTATTTAAAAAATTTTCTTTAATTCAAATCTTCTAAAAATCTTAATAAATAAAATAACAAATAAAAAAATTGATTAAACTTACACTCATAGCGAAACCAGTGCGAGTAAAATTCACAAATAACAAAATTTTCACAGAAAACTGAATTTAAGACACTTATTTAAAAAATCAAAACACGTGTTGATGTATAATAAGTAAGTAAACATGAAAAACTAGACATAAATGATGTCCTAGTTACTATTGGAATACCGAAATTTTGAAAATTCATAACTTCGCCCACAGAATGAATTTTGAGAATTCGATTGCATATTCTTAAATAGTATGTTTAGATAGAAATTTAAGAAAATTTTGGTGGGTGTGGCTTAAAATTTTTTTGGTAGGCGGAGCCTAAAAATGGTCGGAGGTGGGCGTGGCTTGAGAATTTTATTTGCTATGTAATGCTGATAACAAATATATATAAATGTAATTGCTACAACAGCTTTACGGAAAGTAAAAGCTAGTCAAAGTTTTGAAAAATCGAACTTTGAACGTTTATAACTCCGCCCACAAAAGGAATTTTGAGGATCCGCTTGCATATTTTTAAACAGTACATTTAGATAAAAATTTGAGATAAATTTGGTTGGTGTGGCTAAAAATTTTTTTAGTGGGTGGAGCTTAGAAGTGGGCGGAGGTGGGTGTGGCTTGAGACTTTTTTGCTTGTCAAGTCATGCTGATAATAAATATATATATATGTAATGGTTTCCCCAGCTTCACACAAAAGTAAAAGCCAACCTAAAACTGGATTTTACTTATTTCTGCATTATTTTGTTTTGCAATTTCCGTTAGATTTAGTTCGTGTAAAGATGGCATAAGATGGAAATTGATTCTTTGACCCCAAGCTGGCATCATACTTAAAGTATTTTGCACATTTACAAGAGAGGACTCGTAAGTTATTGAATTAATGCTAAACGGAACACTAGTGGGTACAGCAAAAGCAAAATCAGGACATTCCAAAGTTCGATTATAGATCTTTATTTTAAGTGTGCTGCAGTAAATATAATTCAGTTTATCGGATACTTTCACTTGCATTATTTCTTCATCTACTACAATCTTAGGATCTTCACAAGTAGTTACTTTCCAGAACTTTTTGGAAATTGTGTCAGGAAGGTTTCGTTGACAAGACGCTGAGCTCGGCATTAGTATCAAGTTTCGTGAAGATTGTGTAATTAGCAAGATCGTGAAGATTAGCAAAATTCATTGTTCTCTTCGCATTATCATGATAAAGACCTATTGTATTCATCGAGTTGCGATAACGATCGATAACTTCCTTTGGAATTTGTCATTCGTTTATAAATTCAGTTATTTTGTTTTCAATTTCTCTTTTTTCACATTCCTTGATTTTTTGATAATTTGCGCTTTCGGTACATATCGGCTCGTATATGCAAGTTGTAGTCTCGTCACAGCATTTATAATGGTTGCAGTATTTGCAAAGATTTTCATAAAAATGAATTACATTTAAAGGATCATTACTGTCTACAGCCCGTGCATAGATTTGCTTATATAGATATTCAGCAGATTTCTTAATATCGTCTTTAGTAAGAAAGTATTCATCCAATGGTTTATTAGGCTCTATAGGCTTAGGTTCCTCTTTTTTGAGTCTTTCTTCATTATCCATGCAAAGAAGAGTGTACTCACCACACAGGATTAAAACGTTTGTATACCTACTTACGACTTTATCTTTATAGTTCCCGTGATTGGTCATATATGACTGCCTTCTGGGGCATTGCTCTCTGGATAAACAGCCAATGGTGAGACAAAACTTACATAGGCGGTTCAAAACCGTTATCAGGCTCTCCGCCTTCTCTTCAGCCTTGTCTAAGATTCGACAGAAAACCAAATAGGCACGTTTATCTTTTCTAATAATGTCTGCCATAGTCGCATTTAATAGTGGATCGAAATCCGGTTTTGAGAAAGCAGCAGCACAAATAGATGGTAACTCATAATCGCTTACAATGCTACCGGCAGATATAGTTATAGGTTTATCAGAAAGGTTTACTACAGGAACGCGAGCAATCCCATTTTTGAGGGTAATATTTTACTCTTTCACATATAGTTTGCGTTTAGAAAGTATTGTTGGATTTGACTGAGTATAACAGTTTGCACTCAATAAGGTTTTCTTATAGCTTGGTGCACACTTAACAACCTGCATTCCGTTAGCTGGTACTTCAATATTTTCTATCGTGTGTATTTTTTAAAATATTTTTGGGGATTTTGGGCTTTTAACATCAATTATTTCATTTTCCTTGAATGCTGCAGAATTAAACACAATGTTATTATTATAGATATCGATCACCGATTTAGATGCACGATGAAAGTCATATCCCAACAATAGATCTAAGTGAAATTTTAAAACAACAACAGCAGTTATAGGTATAGAACGCTCTTTTTTATCATCAAAGACGATAATATCGAGCTGTACTTGGCCGCTAATTTTTACAGGCTTTGAGTTAATTCCAGTAATTGGTCTACCTGTATACTTTTCAATGTTAAGACCAAGTTTTAATGCGAGATCATGAGAAATCATAGTATTCTCTGAACCCGTATCAACCAATGAACAAATTTCACACCCTTTTATTTTTACATAAACAAACATTAATTTGTTTTTACACTTGGGTACGTAGGGATGTATAGCTTGCTGGACAGTGTGACTCAGTCCTGCATTGTTTTGTTTAGACCGATAAGGACTGTTTTCTCTTGATCGGTTACCTTGTTTATGCGGAAAATTTCGTAAATGATGTCCAGGTTCTTGACAATTATAACATATACCTTTACCTTCGGTATTTCGACTCTGTGTTAATTTTTCATCAAAATTAAAGTTAACTCGTTTAGGAGCTGTGTTTCTCCTCGAGTTATAATCGTCTCTTGGTAGAGAACGTCTGAACTCTGTATTTTGAGAGTTAAACCCATTTCTATTATAGTTAGGGCTTAAAGATCTGCTATCGCGACTTACGCGTGTCTCATACCTGTCCCAGTTTCGATTGCCACGACGAAAACTGTTTTGACCATTATATTGTCTGTTTAACTGGTATGAGGCATTATTTTGACGGCTATTATTCTTCAAAGTATGAGTGAGATTTCTGAACCATATCTCCAAAATTTTTCATCAACGTGGATAACTCTGTTTCCGACCTACTTTCGGAAATCCCAGAAGTTTCGCACTCTTCAATGCCACGTTCTATTTGTTTTGCCCTGTCTATGAATGCGTTCATAGTTTTAGGAGCATGAGACCGTAGCACTTTTGCAATATCAGGTTTCATTCCCTGATACATATACTCCATCATATCGCTTTCATTCATGCTATCATCTAATTCGAGACACAAATCTCGTTTAGCAAGAATGTAATTATAAACGCTTTCGCCTAAAGCTTGTTTGCGACGTCTTAGTTCGCTGTGTAAATAGCTTTTGTGGTTAGTAGAAAGTAAGTCTGTGGTGATCAGATGTTTGAGGCTTTTCCAATCTGTTGGAGCATTTACGCCTGCACGCTTAACATTCTGGTCATACCACAGTAGACCATAATCTCTAAGATATGTGGGAAATTTGCGCAACTTAGCAGCATCATCCCAATTATTTGCGTCTGCGTGATACTCGAATTCTCGTAGCCACTTTACGAGTTCTCGGGTATCGCGACCTGTGAAAGGCTCTAATCTTAAGCTACTAGATGTAGTCATTGACATACGGACTACATCTGATACAATATCTTTAAGTTCATTAGCCATCAAAGCAGTCACTTCTAAACTAGATGTGAATAACTCAGATTGCCCTCTAATTGGCATTTTAATAAAACTAAAAAAATCAAAGAAGTGTTTCTTTCCTTTATTTGTGTGTTGCTCCTCTGTGATTCAGTCGACGCAACCACCGGGAAGCCAATGCTGGTGACCAATTGCAGACACTGATTACGACCACAGTACAAACCACACAATTTTAAGACAAAGGGTAAGAATTGACAACTTCATTCATACGTATAACTTCAATACAAACAACATTGATTTCTATACATCTTCAACTCCTATCCCAGCGGTGCCTCCAATTGTAAAGTCTGGATCTTTAATAGGAGCGTGTACGAAATCAATTTTTGAAATATAGCACTTTATTTAACATAACCACAAATTACATAAGATTTCACAGGATTTTTAACACTGGAAGAAAGAGCAAAAAATTTAGGAAAAACACGACATTTTATAGGAACAATAGGCGGGTTAAGTTGAAAAATATTTTACAACAATAGGTTAAATCTTACAAGGTTAATAGCACATTTAGCTATGATTGGAAAATTGTATATTTAGGACATACTTAGTTAGGTTTTAAGAGATGAAATATGCTTACTATCAGCTGTCTTCATAACTTTTACAGTTGAGACAAGCATGTGAAGATTTCTTTTGTACAAATAAAAAAAGTAATCTTTAAGTCAGTAATAAATGTTGACATATAAGGTGAGTTATGAGAATTAGAGTTTAGAAATATAGGTTACTACAAAAATATTATGATATAGGTCTAATTAAGAAACTAAGACGTTATTACAGTATTACCAACAAGAAGACAGACCCATATCAGTAGAATTGTAAGAATAATGCCGAATTTCGTGTATAAAGCGCGACCGGTTCTCCAGAAAGAGATTTCTAGCCACTCACTTGTACTCGATCTATCTATATATATATTTATTAAATATATATCCATTTACTGTCTTAGGGCTTTGGGGTCTTTACAAGAGTCAAAGGTCATTATATTAATTTCGAAATTTTTCCTTCTTACTGCTATCTAAATTTTTGAAATTAATTCTACTTATAAAAATAGACCAATTAGAATTGTAAGACTCAAATCAATCCTTTTTGATAATCTAAAAAACTGATTTTTGTATTTACTAAAAATACAATAAAACACATCAAATTTCATTTTCTGTAATGTATTATTACAATTTTTAAAATGTATCTAGTCCTTAATATTAGACAAAGACCCTTAGTTTATTTCTTTGTTTAAAAACAAAAGTTGATATTAGGTTGTGGAAAAAGTTTTGTCATAAATCTAAGCATAATTTTTGACACTATCTATTGTTGACAAATTTTTTCAAATCATAAACTTCAAACACAGGTATTGAACTCTAATTTAATGAACTAAAGAGCAATTTCAAATTAATCCTGATGATTCCTAGACACGCCTTTAAACAAAGAGCACATCCACCACTGTTTACTCTATGAGTTTGACCTCAAGAAAACCATAGCCGAAGCTCACGAAAACATCACTCGTGCATACCCAGAAACGATGACTCTCTATGCTTCTGGATATGAACAAGTGATGTATGTGAACATCAGTTCAGCAATAAATTATGTTTACATTAAATTTATTTTGTATCCGAATTTAAAATTTCATGTAAACTCGAGTTTTCCTTTATAATTTTTTCTTTAATTGTGATTTTATGATTTAAAAATTTTTTTATAAAACTGGGGTAGTTTTTCTTTATTATAAAAAACCGCATCAAAATTGAATAAGTAGTTCAAAAGTTATAAAGCTTTGTATCCATAAAGTTATTTTTCGTGCTGACTGTATGTAAGGGTGGGTATAAATTATATCGTGGAGATCATTGTGTTTCATCGTTTAATTAATATATATTCAACACCTTGGGCAAAATTGTGGAATCAAATAAAGGACAAGTTCATGTTGTGGCTCATAATCTTAGTGGATATGATAGACATTGGATTCTTAAAGACATCTTAGACCGTGAAATGCGTAACATCAAGCCTGTAATGAAGTGAACGAAACTAGTGAAAGTTGATGTAGCGAATGTGAGATTCATAGACTCGCTTCTATTTTCCCAACAATCTTTATCCTCTTTATACAGAGCGTTTGGCCTCGAAGATACAGAGAAAGGACATTTCCTCATTACATCAACACACCAGAATATCAAGACTTGGAGTGTTTGATTGGTACGTATGACCAAATGAAAGACAAAGGCGAGAAATTCAATCTTGAACAAAATTTAGAGAAATATAGTGTCAACGATGTGCTTATACTTTTACAGTCAATTATGATTTTCGTCAATTGTTTAAAGCTAAAACAGGCCTCGATCTACTGAGTCGTGCTTTCATACTGGCTTCTGTTGTTCTCGAGCACTCTAGAGCAAACATATTGGAAGAGAAAACAATTGGTATAACCCCGATTGACAGCTATGGTTCACAGAGAACTAGTTCAAGATCAGTGACTACATGGCTCGATTACCAACAATACGCTGTTTTAAAGGAAAAAATAAGAGAATCCAGAATTGGTCCTTGTTTTGCACATGGATTCATAAATGAATCATATACTGACTCCGAAACTGGTATGACGTACGAAGCTATTGCGTTTGAATTCTAGGGTTGCTATTATCATGGTCATGAAATATGTAGTAATTACGATGTAAATAAAGCTCTCTCCACTCAAAAGAAAAAAGATTATGTTAAAAGGAATATTTATCTCGTGGACGTTTATGAATGTTAATTTTGGGACAAAACTAAATTTTTTGATGGTGAAATGCTTAATGGCAGATATGATGAAGCTCTAGTGGAATACGTATTCCCTCGAAACAAACATTTGGAAGCCATCAAAGATAATGTTCTTCACTCCAACCCAAGAAAAGCACTTCATGGTGGTCGAACGAACAATTCAAATTTCGCATATAAAGTTCGCGAGAATAAAAGCATCCTCTACTACGACTTCACATCACTATACCCATACGTACTTTCTAATCGATTATTTCCTTTAGGTCATCCTGAGGTAATTACTGATGAATTTGGAGATTTAGAACAATACTTTGGATTCGTTAGCTGTACAATTCTTCCATTCAGTATTGAAGGAAAGTTAATGTTTCCGTTATGTCGTACTTGTGCTGAAAATCAAGTACAGATCACTTGTTACCATAGAGACGCGGATAGAGCCTTTACGGGAACTTTTAAACTTGTGAATTGTTGAAAGCGATAAGTTTAGGATATGAAGTCGCTGAAATCTATAAGATATTGCATTATCCCGATCAAACTGATGGAATATATCGTGAATACTTCAGGACATGGCTCAAGACAAAGTCTGAGGCTAGTGGTTACCCGAAGGATAAAGTAACTGATGAACAGCGTAGACAATGGATCGAAGAATTTTTCACACGGGAAAGAATTCAGGTAGATCTTAATAAAATTCAATATAATGCAGGTCTTAGATTCATCGCAAAACTTATGCTAAATTCTCTATGGGGTAAACTGGCTCAAAGACCAAATCAGCCACAGACAAAAGTGATCAATAATTACACTGAGATGTGGAACTTAATCACCAATTCTCAAATCGAAATACTTGGAGAAACAATGATAAACGATATGTTGACATATAACTATCGTTATATTGAAGATAAAATCGCAAACCTGGTAATATCTCTGTGGCTTTAGCAGCTTTTGTGGCATCTTATGCACGTTTGAAACTTTATGATGAGATTGAGAAGATATAAAATAGTGGTCCTGGTGGCGTACTCTATTTTGATACAGGTAATAAATATATAATTAGATTGAAATAATTTTAATTCTGATATTAATTATTAGCTCATACAGATTAGATAATCTTCGTTCATAAAGAAAGAAACTTTAAACCAGAAGTTGCCACCTTTTTAGGAGAAATGACCGACGAAATAGCAGAAGAGTTTGGTTTAGGTGCGTAAATGATCAAGTTCTATACTTGCGGTCTCAAGACTTATAATTATAAAGTTATCATACCAAACGGGAGTGAAGTAATCAAACTTAAAGCTAAGAGAGTCACTCAAACCATAGAGGCCAGTGAAATATTGGATTATGATCTGATTCGAAAAAAACGCTCTCTATAAAGTGGCTGGAAAACAAAACACTCCTAGTTATATTCCTCAAATGCAATTTAAAGCAGATAAAGAGCATGAGGTTTCAACATTGTTAATGGAAAGAAATTTCAAGTTACATCGAATAAGAGAACAGAGGGCAACAATACTTTAATATACGGTTATGTTGGTAAAGCATGAGAATTTAAATCATTGTATATTCTATAATCATGTTCAGTGGAATTTATTGATTAAATTTCATATCATTTCTTAACTTGAAAACAAATTTAAGAGTCATGATAATCAAATTTATTCATATAAATTTGAATTTATTTAATGTATTTTCTTCTTATGGTCCCTTTTATTGGTATTTCTACACTTAGCATTTTTGTTATTTTGTATTTTAATGTTCATCTAAGTTTTAAAAGCTATAAGTAAAAACTGTTAAAAATGAGTAAAAGGAGATAAATAAGAGCTTATTAAAGTAAGTAAAAATTGTTTCAAAATAAATTGATGCTTAATGCATAAAAATGTTTCAATAGACAAATACTGGTTAAAATAGAATAAAATTGGTAAGAAGGGAATAAAATTGCGTTAATATATAAATAGAACATTTCGAAAAATAAAATACATAAAACCATAGCAATCAATTATCTAAATCAAAAGAGTTAAAATAAAATGTATAATTTATGAGAAGGAAAACCATCACGAACCCAAAAGTAATGCTTATATCTATTCTACATTTGATGAAGTTGCAATTAAATTGCCCAAAATAGGCAAATTTAGGAACATTAAAGATGAGCCAAAGGCTGCTAGCCATTCGTGAAAATATAATAAGATCATAGACAAACCCATGCCTAACGATGAAATCTATGGGACCGTTAGTGAGGAAATAAATGAGTTAACCGAGTACTTTGTCAAACATTTTTGCACAAAGGATATCATGACTAAATTTTTAGTTTCTTAACGCTTCTATTATCACTTGTAATTTTGCGTTTTAAGTTGCTTAAGTTTTTATTATTCTCAATGTCGCACAATTGAGCATATTCTGATTTTAATTTTAACCACTCAGAATTAGAACCATTTATTTTGATTCCTAGTTCTATTATATCCATTATTAGAGGATTCTCGGTATTAAGAAAATGTTTAGCCACTTTGTGGCATTCTTGAAGGAACAAGGATCTGTGATGGACTTTCTCATTTATATTCTCGATCCACATTTTTGCATGACAAAATCATGGAAAACGATATCACGCAGCAGAGTATGATTTTCCCGAGCTAATTTCTGATATAAATAGATAGCAAATCCTTTAGGAATTTTACTATTTTCGGTCCAAGTAGGCCAGTAATATTTATATGCATGCTCTGAAGACTTAACAGCGTGAGCTAAATATTTATCATCTTTCGTTGCAAGATTTACATTACACTTAGTCATGGTATCCTTTGTCCAAAAATGTTTGACAAGTACTCTGTTAACTCATTTATTTCATCACTAACAGTCCTATAGATTTCATCGTTAACCCTTTGTCACAACTGTGGGGTAAAATGTTCCCAAGTTTAACTTTAAAAATCTCGCTAAAATCAACAGAATGTCCTCATTTCTTGAAAATTGAGCTATTCCTCAGTCATATATCTGACTATAAATCACAAAAATCCTGATTAATTTGGAATTATAACTTTATTTTAAAAAATTATTTTCTGGCAACATGTCTCTGTAAGGACGAAATTCCCCCTAACATCGCAGTGCTTTGTGTTTACTATATGTGTCGCAGCGCTGTAATGTCTCTACTGGCAATTGAACCGCTGATGACACTGTAGCAGATAATAACTAGAAATTAATTAATTAATTAATGAAAACATTGAAAATAAGGACTAACTTTGATTCTGAAAACATTCGGACTAACCTGGAACAGATATAAAGCGTGGAAGACGTGAGGTAACATTTTACCCCACAGTTAATTTTACGTTTTCAGAAGTTAAGTTGTGACGAAGGGTTAAGCATGAGTTTGTCTGATCTTATTATATTTTCTCAAATGACTAGCAGCCCTTGACTCATTTTTGATGTTCCTGAATTTGTCATTTTTAGTAATATAATTGGAACGTAATCAACGCTCTGGATAGTGTCTAGTTTTACTTCTCTGGTGGATCGTCTAGTTGGTAGGGCCATAGCGTACCTAAATAAAATCAAACTAAAGTAAAAATAAAAGTAGTTACTAAAATCAAGAATAGAATTAAAGAATTGGTCATTAAAATCTTAAATAAAGTCAAAAGAGGTGGTTACTAAAATCTAAAATAGTCAAAATAAAGGAAATGAATACTATATCTTAAAGATATAAGAGTTGGTTAATAAAATAAATAAATTGATCGCTATAACCTAAAGAAAAAAGCAATGATTTCTGAGGTCTTAAAATAAAATGAATGATTATTAAAATCTAATGGAAAGAGCAATAATGAGTGAAATCTAAGGATATCAGGTGACTAGAGTAATTTTCTATGAAACGAATAAATGATAGGATGGCCAAGTCTCTTATAGCTCAAATTTGAACAAAAAATAGGTATAATGCAGAATCGGCATACAACCGGATCGTATTCAAATCAGGTTTTCTGGGAGTTTTCGAGGTCATAGAATTCATTTCTGGCGGTCACAAATGTCGGAAATCAATACTTCCGGTGAAACAAAAATGTCGAATTTTCGACTTTCAGTTCAACTTTTCCTACTTTTTCTGGCATTTTCCGTGTTCCCCATGGCTGATAAACCAGACACTAACATTATCAAGGAAATTTGATCAATTAGTTCATTTCTAGTTTAACTCTACTTGGAGATGGAAAGTGCCTACAAAATCAGGAGATTGATGCGGCAATGCGGTGTGGAATAGCCAGAGGCTTGCCTACAGTGGTGCCAGCGAGTCGGGCTCATGTCTGAGACTCGCGCTTGTTCGAAGTGTCGTAGTAATATGACACTCTAGAACAAGCGAGCTGCTACTGCTGCTGGTATGCGCTGGCGTTGTCGCAAGTGTTCGAAGGAGCTCTCTATCACAAGTGAAACAGTATTTGAGGAGTCGCGTCTGCCCCTTGGGCAAGCGCTTCTCATTTACTATTTCGTCCATTGCTTCTCTTGATCGCGAGGACGCGATTCGTGAGGCCAGTTTGGGCGACGGTGAGTTGTCACACCATACCGTTGGCTACTGGTACAAGATCTGTCAGGAGGCTTGCGCGGACTGGGTGGGCACTCGGGCGAATGATGGAAGATGGGTGGTGCGGGTTCGGTGGCCGAGGTCGATGAGGCCAAGATCGGCCACCGAAAATATAACTGTCGGCATCTAGTCGAGAAATCCTTGGTGTTGGGAATCATTGATGTCCATACTGGGGAACTCAGAATCGAGTTGTCTTGATAACCGTCGGGACATGGAGAAATTGTTGGACATTATTGGTCAACCTGTAAAAAGCAGAAACGGTGGTTATGACGGACTGCTGAAGATCCTACTATGGAGTGGACGCCCAAGGATTCAACCATCTTATGGCTAACCACTAGTGCCACTTTGTCGACCCCGACACCTGGGCTAACACAAAATAGATTGAGTTCTCCAGGCGGGAGATAAAGCACTGTACAAACATCTCTGCGAATATTTTTGGCAACGTGACGTTAAACGTTGCGGTGCCGATTCATTCGTAGAAATTATTCAGTTGCTCAAGGTCTTGCTGGGACATCACTAAGGAGGCGGCACCAAAATGGTCTTTATCAAGGCCTCGGGAAAGCAAGGGCATCTTGCTGAATAAAACTGACTAAAGTGGATAAAATCCAACCCCACCTCCACGTGGTATCCAATATGTTTGGCTAGTTTGGGTCTCACCGTCATTCTCCGACTAAATCTGCCCATAGGTAACACGAAAAATCTCAAAAAAGTCAGAAAAGTTGAACCGGAAGTCGAAAATTCGAAATTTTGTTTTAACGAAAGTATTGATTTCCGACATTTGGGACCGCCAAAAATGCATTCTACGACCTCGAAAATCCCCAGAAAACCCGATTTAAATACGATCTGGATATGGGCCTATTCTGCACTATACCCCAATTGTTTTATTTAAGCCTGAATTTAAAATAGATTTATCTCAAAATGGTTTTGGTGAATTGTATAAAATATTTGGCTTTGAACCTCAAACAATCGCACAATTAAAAGCTGAAATAAGTTTAAAGCAGATATTACGAGAGGTGTTGATAGAGTACTAATTCATTGTTCCATAGTTGGAGGAACTTATGAAAATACATTTGAATGTGATGTAATTTAGTTTTGTTGCTAATGTGGCACCTGGCTCAATTCTTGATATTCAACCCTTTCATCCAATTCATCTCCCTTTGAAGGAAAAAACAATAAGAAAAATTAAAATTAGAATAACAGATCCAGTGACAGGCTTATTGACTTGAATGGTCAGAATCTAGATTATTTGTTAAATATTCGCTCTAATAAATGATTGTTACAAAACACAGAAAGTTGTATTACAAAAAAAGGTTTAGGAATAGGATTTGTTAACCCTTCGAAGGAACTGTGGGGTCTTATTTGTCCTAACAATACTTTGAAATTCTGGTAAAACAAACCATAAATGCAAAAAATCTAAAAAAACTCTGTATTCTATCACAAACTATTTCTTAACAAAACTACATAATTGTCATTTTAATATTACTTATTATTAAAATTCTAAAAATAAATAAGTAAAGCAAAGTCTGGTGTCGTACCCCACCTTTCTATTCACGTAACTTTTTTTCGTAATATATTTCAATGCAATTTGGATGAACCCAATAAGAGAGGGGTTAACTGTGATGTCAAATGTTATGACTTGGATACAATAGGATATGTGAATGGAATGGTATGGTATTTTTGTTTAGCCCTTGAGTTCTACGCATAATAAGCGCAGATTCATCCATGAAAGTTCCCGCGATTTTTTGACTTCATCTTTCCCTTTAAGTGATTCTAAACACAATTCCTTCGAAGGATTAATAAAGAAATACGTGCTAATGGCATATTCACTGATACAATAAAAATGTCAGGTAAAAAACTATGGATAGCTGGAAAAACATAATTTAAAAATCAGATTCTTCCAAATCTTAAAGTTGCTGCTAAACATGGACTAAAAAGTGGAAAAGAGTTAATCGAAGATAATAAGAAAGAAATTAGAAAAATTATGAGTGAATAATCAAAAACTTTACTCAAAAACTTGATAAGCAAATCAGGCGATAATAAAAAAGTCATATCTGATACAAAGAATGAACTTAGAAATATTATCGGTAAAAATAAACAATTCAGCAGAATAGTCTAGAAATCTTAAACAAGTTACTTTACGGTGAAGGTATTAAAGTTATAAGAAATTCTAACCGTAAAAGGTAAGTTTTTTTTTAATAAATGACAGCTGAAATTCGCAACAGAGTCGCTCATGAGGACTTCGTCTGAATTAAATCATTGTATTTGAACATTTTTGAAAGTTCTATAGTAAATAATTCAACAGAATTTTATGAATATGTAGAATATCGTGAAATTAATGTTGAAGTTAAAGCTCTTGGAAAATATAAAATACCTGCAAACGATTAAATGTGTGGATTCACCCTCACAATAGTTATCTTCATTTGCGAGGAAAAGTATTAAAGTCTGACGGAACTGATTTATCGTCAAACGACAAGATAACATTAACTAATAATGGATTTAATCTGTTCAATACTGCAAATTATAGAATTGGAGATAGAGAAATAGAAAGCATAGATTATGTTGGTATTAGAACAACTGCTTTGAATTTAGTAGAGTTTTCAGATGATTATGCAAAAAGTGCATCGAGTAATATGTTTAGGTTCAGAGATACAGCTGATTCAACTGTAAAAAATAGATTTATCTATGATTCGTCTGACAAGAACTCAAAACTTAGAGTCTGATACAAAACTGGAAGACTTGGTTAAAAAAATTTAAGCTAATTATGATTTCAATGAAGGATTTGTTGAAAGATGGAAGTTAACAAAACAAAGCAAGCAAATTAGTATGTTCTTACAACTCAATAGATTGTTGGATTCTGTAAAGATATCAACAGAGTATTAGAGGATTACCTCATGAGATTGAACTTGAAAGAAACATTGATGATAACATAATTCATAGATCTGGAACAGGTTCTTATAAATTTGAAGTCTCACATCTTTCTTGGTTTGTTCCAATTGTTACAGCATCGTTAATAACAATGGTAAAACTTGAACCTATTTAGCTACTGGTGCTGCAAATTCTTTATATTGGGAATCATATAATGCTAACTTAGCTCTGAGCGAAAGATTGCTCACTTAGAATTGAACCAAGAGCTGGAAATACTTATGTTAACCAGTTCTCAAATAAATCATATATTAGAACATAGGAAACAAAATAAATGTGCTGTTACAAAATTATATAAAACTCAATTAGAAAAAAGTGGAGGATTTCTTTCATTATTACTTGGATTAGCTTCTGCTGCTGCACCTTTTATAGCTAGAGCTGCTGTTACTGGTGCTCTAGGTTATGCTGGAAACAAAATTGCACAAAATGTTATGGGAAAAGAAACCATAAAGAAAGATTGAGAAGTTTATCTAAGTGGAAAGGAACCAAAAAGATATTAAAATTATTTTGTTTTTAAATGAAACCTTTAACTAGTATCGATTTGTCTCAAATGTTAAAAGATATTCCTCATTTTAGAGCAATATTTACTAAAGATATACTACTAAAACGTATACTTAAAAAAGAATGTGGTGTTGTAAACACTGATAAAATTAATGGCAATTGCAAGCACTGGATTTGCTATTGCAATGACCCTAAAGGCGAATATATTGAGTTTTTTTACTCATTTGGACTACCACCAGCTCAGGAGATATTAAAATATTTAAAAACTTCAGGCAAAGATATTCTTTATAGTTCAAGTCAATTACGAGCAAATGATGGTATAAAATGTGGATATTATTGCGTTTATTTCGTTAACCCTTCGTCACAACTGTGGGGTAAAATGTTCCTAAGTTTGACTTTAAAAATCTCACAAAAATCAACAAAACGTCGTTACTTCTTGAGAACTTAGGTATTCCTCGGTCACATATCTGGCTTTGAATGACAAAAAGTCCGATTAATTTAGACTTATAGCTTTATTTTTAAAAAAATTTTTCTGGCAACATGTTTGGCTGATGACAGAAATTTCCCTTAACATCCCAGTGCTTCGTGTTTACTATATGTGTCGCAGTACTGTAATGTCGCTACTAGCAATTTGAACCGCTGATGACGCTGTAGCAAATAATAACTATAAATTAATTAATTAGTAAATTTAAACTTCGAAAACAAGGGCTAACCTTGATACTGAAAGCATTCAGACTAACCTAGAACAGATATAAAGGGTGGAAAACGTAGGGTAACATTTTACCCCACAGTTAATTTTACGTTTTCGAAAGCTAGGTTGTGACGAAGGGTTAAAGAAAGAATTAAACGAAAAGTATGTATATTTATTTTTTTTGAATAATATCCTGCTATAACAAATGAAAGAAAAATTATAGTAGGGACTGGTTTGAATTATAAAGATATTCAGGAAAGTGTTACAGCGCACGACTATACCGCGCAACGAAACTACCGCGCAACGAAACTACCGCGCAACGAAACTACCGCGCAAATGAGACTACCGCACAACGACACTACCGCACAAATAAGACTACCGTGCAAATAAGACTACCGCACAAAGACACTAACGCGCAAACGACACTACCGCGCACGAAACTACCGCGCAAATGAGACTACCGCACAAATAAGACTAACGCGCAAACGACACTGCCGCGCAAATGACAATACCAGATAAACGTCACTACCACGCGGTAGTTTCGTTTGCGCGGTAGTGTCGTACGCGGTGTTTGTTTACGCTGTAATGTGCTAGCGGGATGGTTACTTCAACATTGTAAGTTCTCTTATGCTATGTATGACAAAAAATTGTTCCACTCTCTAAGTATTCCAGACCTGGATCTGGAACTATGTGTAGAGTGTTAAAATGATCGAGGAGTGAACTACTACTTGTATATAAAATTTAGTAAGCTTAGTGCTAGGTCCTAGGGACTTAGGCCCCACTTTGTCCCCTTTAGTCGTGGAACGCAATTTGTGGTATTGCTGAACTCAGCTCGTCGAGATGAGTACGACGATATATATATTGAGGGGATCGGGTCACTGGAAGTACCCTGTCCCTGAATTGCATTATATAGCCAAATCCTCTATTCGTTATATTTACTGTTTTATTTTGTTTAATTTGCTTAATTACAACGAAACACGTTGCCAAATATTGTATTTGATGTATATATGATTACATAATAGATATTCAACCAAAATTGATAACTAATTTAATATTCAAACTATGAGATGAAAGAAAAATTTGTTTATTCTCACATTTCTTGATATAGCATACAGGTATAGGAATTATGAATCAATTATCAAAGAATATATAATTAGGAGTAACTATTTAGTTTGCTAATCTAATCATCAATCTACAATGTATCTCAAATCGATCATTAGCTAAAAGCTTAATATAAGAAAAAAGATAAAGAAAAACTTAATATATATTCGTTGAACTCAATAGTGGAACTAGTTAGATTTTACTATCTGGGCGAAATTTTGTGAAATTATCTTGAAATCATTCTCCACTTCTTCACATAATTCAATATCTTCATCATCCGGCAAAGTTAAAGATGTATCTTCAGGATATATAAGATCTGCCAAAATTTCGGCATCTATTCTCATCAATGAACGATTTACTCTAAGTATAGTGTTATTGATAACAGATGATTGACGTAGCAATTCTTTTTTACCATTCTTCTCATAACTGATAGTCAATTTGGAATATTGAAAATAGGTTTTTATAACTGAATAGCCACGTTCATCCTTATCTCTAGTGTCATGTACCACTTGAGCAAAATAACATTGAGTTTCCCTCATCGACTTATCGTTCAAAATAGATTTCGCTAGATCTTTAATACCTTGGACCATTTTCTCATATTGAACGGCTGTAAGACCCTTAAAGAATTCACAAACGGCATTTATAACATCTCGGAAGTAATTTCTATCCCGTATTGTAAGCTCATTAGTAGAAGTGACCTCAGTTGAAAAATATCTAGAATGTGTCGCTAGACTCATAAATTTTTTGAAGTGATTGAATGAATTGTAATCTTTATGCGAAATATCAAATTCAGCAGCCTTTTTATAATGATTAAGTAAAGTGTCTGTGGCTTCTAAATTCATTGTTGGATCTTCAAATAGTTCAACGTGTTTAGGATTCTTCCTTGATCTGAGTTTAGGAACATCCTCATCACCAATAGTAATCTGATTAATATATACCTTCATATTTACTGTACCAACTTCAGTCAGCTTAGAAAGGTTGCTAAAATATAAAGAAACAATTTAGATTGGCTTGTAATTAAATGAGATTTAATACTATTACTTACGAGTTAGAAATGCTAATTTGTAATTGAAATTCTTCGATGTTGGAGTTTAACAATTTTGTGGTATTTAAAGGAAAATCATATAGTGGATAAAGATCGAGTGATACAAAGTAGCCAATGAAACAAACTGTTGTGACTTAGAGACAAAACTTAACCAATCATATTAATTTCTTTATCTCTTAAAATTAAATACAGACACAACTTGTTTATGTGTTATATATGATAAATTTTTCTCAAAAGTATGTTTAACCTTTGACAGACTAGGATATATAATAAATTAGCTATTTATATCAAATTGACGTTTGACACTGTAGTGTTATAAGTGTGTTGATAATCTATAAATAGCAAATTCATTATATTTTCTGGTCTGTTAAATGACATTTGGATTATAAAATGCTTCAAAAATTATCAAATCTAACATAAGCAGTTTGTTATTGAAGCTTAATTTATAAACAAGAAAATAACTATTTCTTTCATATGCAAGTGAACAACCCATCAAAAGTTTACCACATCTAACATATAAGTCTCGATTAATGCTGCGCGTTTTTAGACTTTGGACTTTAGACTATTTCTAAAGTCTAGAAAAAGTCTTAGACCATGTCTAAAGTCTAAGTCTAAAGTCTAAAGGTATTCATTAAATACTGAACAATATTTTGAGCATTATAAGAAGGTTAACGTTAAGTAGTAGTGTACACAACAGAATTTAAGTTTAAATTGGATAGTAAACATAAAGTTGAATCTAAATTAAATTTTCGAAACTCGAGTTCAAGTACTGTCACTCTAGAGTCTACTTTTAGTACACATTCTATTCCCATTACTTCTTCATGCACTGTAAGTGGACATACATCTACTCTCACATTTGATCAATTGATAGCTTCAAACTTCGATTCAACATCGATTCAATGTTAAGTTAATATACACGTATAATAATATCTACTCCTCATTCTGATACTATTACTATTTCTATACAATTAATGACTCATATTGCGACCGATGTCGCTAAATTATTTAATGATGGAGTTAAAAAGTTGTAAATTGATAGATTTTGTTTTGATTGGTCGTACCCAATGTTTAAGCCATCGAGAGAAATCTTAAAGCGTCGGAGAGTGTGCGCATATATTATGATGAGGAGTGTAGCTTTTGAAAATACAATTGATTAGTATTGTCTAGTTGTTTATATGAGATTAGTTTGAATCTAACAGATCGGAAAATTGCATTGTTAAGCAAATGAAACGGTATTAAGCGTGAATCGGCATGTCTGAAATTTTGTTTATTAATATGATGAAATGCTTTTCATATTTTATTTAATTTTATTTGTTTAACAAATATGGAAATTATAGACGTCTTCTATGCAAAGATCTTTAGACCGTTATGCATAGACAGTCTAAAATTTAGGGAGGACTGTTTCAATACACTTATCTAAAATAGCTTAGTTGATTAGATTTGATTTTTAGACTAAACACAAATGAACATATTGATATCGCTTATTGTTCACATATCACATATATTCTTATATGTGGACGTCCCCCATGTACAGACCCTTAGGCATGAAATAATCAACAGAGTTTGCGCTAAATACCTAAGTGTTTATGTATAAGTAGGAGAAGTACTATCAGTTACTTCTCTTATTTAAATTGAACATCGTAGTCCAAAGTGGTTAGATTGCTGAACACAAATAGTAAAGTATTTTATACTGTATTAACCTTTGTATTTATTTTGATTTTTTGAAACTTTAATTGAATTTCCCAAAATTAATTATTGTATTTACAGGTTCTTAAAATGTCTACCAATTCTAGTAAGCTTACATTTATTAATTCAATTATTCTTGGTGGCAATTCATCCGATACAAACGAATCTCGAGAAGATAAAACAAAATACCTTAATGCATTGGCAAGCATTTTGCAAAGTCTCCAAGATGAAGCGAAATTCTACCCACAAAAACAAAACTCGGCCGAAGCTACCACTCATTACGATAAATATGTCAAGTCGATCACTAATTCTCTATATTTGCCAACGGATTATGCTTGGCAACTTCCCGATTCATCTCTCGATAAATTGGACTATACACAATTTATAGATAAATTGATAGAAGTAAGCAAACTCCAACCAGATTCCAGAGATAAAAATATTATTCAGCAATCATTAGGGGAAATGGCTAACACATTCTTAATTGAACAACTATTGAATCAGGATCTTCGCTCTAAATCGAAAATTGCAAATTTCAACTTTTTTGTAATTGATGCTAGAGATGTCAATAATGGTGTTGAGAACGCTAAAATAAAATTGATCATTCATTCAGTCGACATTAATTTTTCTGTGAATAACAGAATAATTATTAAAAATTTCCAAGATTTTAAAGTTACTCAATTACACTTAAATTCTGCGTTAGTTAATATAAATTGCGATGAAATATCTAAAATGCCTGCTACAACTATTGAACACTGGATTAGGGCAAATATTTCTCATAGAATTGATGTTTCTTATAAGAATAATAATTATTGGACTTATGAATAATGAAAATACCTGATCTTTATTATTCAATTCAGTTGTATTTTGAATTGTTCACTTTAATATGAGAGAAATAATTATTTTCTTGTTTATGAAATTAAGTTTCCATAATAAAACGTTTATGTTATATACGACAAATCTCAACAATGTTACAGTACAGATTACTTTCTTCAATATGGAAATTAAAGAAATACGAAAAATTTGTTGTTTTTCAATTTAACTATAGTATATTAATAAAATGCTTGTGTTGGATATGATCAAATTTTCAAGAATTGTTTAAATGAAGAAATAGTCATTTTCTAGTTTTATTAATGTTTATATCAAATCAACATATGTGACACTATAGTATTACACGTGTTGCAAATCTATACATGACTAATTCATTGTTTCCTGGTCTGTCAGATAATATCTGTGTTATAAATTGGTTGAAAAATTTATCAAATCGAATATAAGCATTTTATTATCGAGACTAATGCTGCGCAAAGTTTAGATTTGATGTCCAATGCTCTAGACTTTAGACTTCAAGTCTAAAATTTTGTTTAGACTTTAGACCTCTCGTCTAAAAGATCTTTTAGACTTTAGACTTAGATTAGCCTTTTAGACCCAACAAATTTTAATAATTTGTGACTTTTGATGATATCAAAGGGAATCGATTCCTGTTTTTTTCACTCAATTTTTCAAAACGATCCCATTTTCGTGACTTTCTTTGAGGTTTTTCAACACTCATCACTTTCTAAAACTACAGCTTCATACTTTGAATCTATTTTGAAGTTCTTTTCAAGTTATAACTTATTCATGACTACAATAAGTTTAAAATGGTCTCTATGACCCATTCATTGGACTATTGCAACAAAAAGTTGAAAACATCATGTTAAATAAATAAAATATTTTCTTTTGATTTTATATGACAATTCAATATATTAAATTTCTCAGAAGTTGTTACTTTAAAATCTTTTTTGTTGAGGTCTAAAAGTCTAAACTAGTTTAAGACTTCAGACTTAGACTTTTAGAATACCTTTAGACTTTAGACATGGTCTAAGACTTTTTCTAGACTTTAGAAATAGTCTAAAGTCCAAAGTCTAAAAACGCGCAGCATTAATCGAGACTTATATGTTAGATGTGGTAAACTTTTGATGGGTTGTTCACTTGCATATGAAAGAAATAGTTATTTTCTTGTTTATAAATTAAGCTTCAATAACAAACTGCTTATGTTAGATTTGATAATTTTTTGAAGCATTTTATAATCCAAATGTCATTTAACAGACCAGAAAATATAATGAATTTGCTATTTATAGATTATCAACACACTTATAACACTACAGTGTCAAACGTCAATTTGATATAAATAGCTAATTTATTATATATCCTAGTCTGTCAAAGGTTAAACATACTTTTGAGAAAAATTTATCATATATAACACATAAACAAGTTGTGTCTGTATTTAATTTTAAGAGATAAAGAAATTAATATGATTGGTTAAGTTTTGTCTCTAAGTCACAACAGTTTGTTTCATTGGCTACTTTGTATCACTCGATCTTTATCCACTATATGATTTTCCTTTAAATACCGCAAAATTGTTAAACTCCAACATCGAAGAATTTCAATTACAAATTAGCATTTCTAACTCGTAAGTAATAGTATTAAATCTCATTTAATTACAAGCCAATCTAAATTGTTTCTTTATATTTTAGCAACCTTTCTAAGCTGACTGAAGTTGGTACAGTAAATATGAAGGTATATATTAATCAGATTACTATTGGTGATGAGGATGTTCCTAAACTCAGATCAAGGAAGAATCCTAAACACGTTGAACTATTTGAAGATCCGACACTGCACTTAGATGCCATAGACATTTTACTCAAACATTATCAAAAGGCTTCTAAATTTGATCCTTTCGATAACAATTACGCCTCATTTGGTTATTTTAAAGATTATATGAGTCTTGTGACACAATCAAGATATTTCTCAACAGAGCTTACTTCCACTAAAGAGTTCGTGATACAAGATCGAAATTATTTCCAAGATATTGTAAATGCCGTTTGTGAATTCTTTAAGGATCTTACAGCCGTTCAATATGAGAAAATGGTCCAAGGTATTAAAGATCTAGCGAAATCTATTTTGAACGATAAGTCGATGAGGGAAACGCAATGTTATTTTGCTCAGGTTATTCATGATACTAGAGAAAAGGATGAACGTGGTTATTCGATCATAAAATCTTATTTTCAATATTCTAAAGTGGGTATCAGCTATGAGAAGAACGGTAAAAGGAATTGCTACGTCAAAACGCCGATATTCATTGTAGTATTGTTAGAGCAAATCGCTCATTGATGAGAATAGATGCCGAAATTTTGGCAGATCTTGTATTTCCCGATGAAGCGAGAATTTTCTCTTTGGCGTATAATGAACAAAAAATTGAATTATGTGAGGAAGTGGAGAATGATTTCAAGAGAATTTCACAAAATTTCGCCCAGATAGTAAAATCTAACTAGTTCCACTATTGAGTTCAACGAATATATATTAAGTTTTTCTTTATCTTTTTCTTATATTAAGCTTTTAGCTAATGATCGATTTGAGATACATTGTAGATTGATGATTAGATTAGCAAACTAAATAGTTACTCTAATTATATATTCTTTGATAATTGATTCATAATTCCTATACCTGTATGCTATATCAAGAAATGTGAGAATAAACAAATTTTTCTTTCATCTCATAGTTTGAATATTAAATTAGTTATCAATTTTGGTTGAATATCTATTATGTAATCTTATATAAACATAAGAGCATAAAAATGGCATTTTATATTTTTATATAACTTTTTATTCGTCGATATATAATAATGATATTTCATATATTAATTATACATTAACTATAAATAATATATTATAAAAAATTAATGGTTAATTTTTGCGCCATTAGAGGCAATACACATTTCTATTCTCTTTGGCATACTTTTTACGAGAGAAGTCAGGAGGTCGTGGCTTAGTTCAGACCAAACTCCGTTAATTTCTTCCTTCCACATAGAAATATTCTTTGGTTCCAATTTGTCAAGTATCTTTTTCATAATCCCCATACATCTTATATGGGCTTTAGATCAGGAGAATTAGGTGTCCGCTCAGCCTGACCACATGTCCCGGAATGACCTTAACAGTCCAGGAATCGTGAACTGTGTCCAGGTGGAAGGAATGGACCATTCCTTGACATACAAGTGTCCAGGAATGACAAATGTTTGACAAAATGTTTAAAAATTAGATTTTTCCAAATTGTATTAAAAGAATGCAAATGTTCTTATCATTACTCTATATCAATACTAAAACAAAACTCTAAAATAGGCATAAAATATAACTGAATCTTGAAGTAGTCATACATTTACTCATAATTATTTGTTGCTAATGTTCCCACTAATAGTATATAATGTTACTATATTTCCTGAACAAATAATTTACATTTCACTAAAGATTTAATATTTGTCTTCAATAAATACTGAAAATATTTATCATTATATCAATTAATTGCCAACAAACTAATATCACGTCAAACAAACGAACTATTAGTCAATCGCCAAAAATCAAAGAAGAGATTGACTTATTTTCAGGACATATGGCTTTCGAAAGATGAATATAAAGATTGGCTGAGAAAAGTTGATGACTTCAAAGCTAATTGTATATTATGTAAAACTCAATTCACAATTAAATACGAAGGCATTTCAGCTGTCAATACACACAGAAAATCGAAATCACGCGAATCAAATGTGAATTCGGCCAAAATGTCTTCAGCGTTAGGTAATTTCATCGCTAAATGTGATTCAAGTGAAACCAAATCTATAGTTGTCTCAAAGGTGTGTCTGGCATATCATTCAGTAAATCATCACTTGAGTTACGGATCAGCTAACTGTGGTAACAAATTAATTCAGAATTTATTTACTGATTCCAAGATTGCCAAAGGATTACGTTGTGGTCGAACCAAAATGGAAGCTATAGAGAAGAATGTCCTGTCTCCAGCTTCTATCGAATCTCATTTGAATAAAATTAGAGGTAAAGCATTTTCAATAGCAAGCGATTCTCCTAATAAGAGAAACATTAAACTGTTTCCAATCGGTATTCAGTGTTTTGATAAAACTAATGGGATATGCAATTTCGTACTTGATTTGTACGAAGACTCAAATGAAAAATCTGATGCTGTTTATAATCAATTAAAGAAATCTTTAGCCAATAATGAGTTGAATCAAAATCAAGTAATTGCTTACAGTGCTGACAATGCAAATGTAAATTATGGTAATTATCATTCAGTCTATGAAAAATTCAAGTCAGAAAGTAATTTTATAGTGAAAGCGAATTGTAATTGTCATTTAATTCATAATACGGCCAAATATTCCTTAATCAAACTGGACTTATATGTGAAAAATCTAATCATCAAAATACTTGCACATTTTTCAAATTCTGCAAAGCGTATCGAATCTCTCAAGTCTTGCTACGAGTTCAGTGGAACAGAGTTCTAGAAAATACTAAAACATGTCCCTACTTGTTGGCTTTCACTTTTTCCAGCAATAAAGCGTTTGTTGAAAAATTCTAAAGAATTAAAAACTATTTGATGGGAATCGGTACGGATAATTGTCATAAAGTTATAGTTGAATTTATTTGGGACATAAAAATTAATGGATTGAATAGTTCTGATCATTTCTTTCATTGTTATAGCAGGATATTGTTCAAGAAATAATGAATATCATACATACTTTTCCTTTATTTCTTTCTTTAATGAAATAAACGCAATAATATTCACATTTTATACCATCATTTGCTTGTAATTGATTTGAATTATAAAGAATACCTTTGCCTGAAACTTCTAAATATTTTAATATCTCTTGAGCTGGTGGTAGTCCAAATGAGTCAAAAAACTCAATATTTTCGCTTTTAGGGTCATTGCAATAGCAAATCCAGTGCTTGCAATCGCCATTAATTTTATTAGTGTTTACAACATCACATTCTTTTTTAAATATACGTTTTAGTACTATATCTTTAGTAAATATTGAGTTAAACTAGACTATGTGGCCAGGGATTTTCAACATGAGCTTTATATATTAATAAACTACAAGTCAAGCTGATTTCAAATATATAAATTTTATTCACCGCAAATGACCAGAACACCGGTAAAAAAATCCCGAAAAATCTAGTATATAGAAAATTACCGTAAAAGAAATTTATGTAATCATGTTTCAACTCAATCCCATTGAAATTAACAGAATTTCACTGTTCTGATAATATATTTTGATGGAACCTCAAAATATAAAAAAATATTGAAAAAATGAGAGAACCAAGATTTTACGGGACCTTGGTCTAAAAAAGTACCTCGTAAACATATATATTTTGAATAAGGACTTAACAATGACGAAAAAATTATGAAATAACGTAGCGTTAATGATGGAAAGTGCAAAACTAGATCTGTATAGTTGCACGATCACAAGATCCGGGAACCGTTTTCTTGCGGTAATGGCGGAATATAGCTTATAAATATAATCTAAGTTAAAGATCTTGGCTAATAAATGTACCGTCAGGCATAAATGTGTCATCGGAAGCGCAATAAGGGATGCACTGAGCATCGCTCAGACGATGTTCGGTTGGTTCAATAAGTCAAGCGGTTCGGCTTAGCATGTTAAAAGCTGATTGGGAATTCTCCTTGTAGGGTTAAAGTGACCCAGCTAAAATAAGCCAGCAAAAATAACGTCTCAATAATAACTATTATAGTGTTTTTAAAAATCTATTAATGATTTATTACTTATAATATCAGTATTAATCTATATTAAAAGAGGAATTTCACATATGGCTACGTTTTTCATAATTTTTTCATCCTTGTCAAGACCTTATTCAAAATATATATGTTTAACGAGGTACTTTTTTAGACCAAGGTCCCGTAAGATCTTGGTTCTCTCATTTTTTCAATATTTTTTTATTATTTGAGGTTTCATCAAAATATTATTAGAACAGTGAAATTCTGTTGATTTCAATGGGTTTGAGTTGAAACGTGATTACATAAATTAATTTTACGGTAATTTTCTATATACTAGATTATTCG
Source organism: Archegozetes longisetosus (assembly GCA_018873245.2). Classification (NCBI taxonomy): domain Eukaryota; kingdom Metazoa; phylum Arthropoda; class Arachnida; order Sarcoptiformes; family Trhypochthoniidae; genus Archegozetes; species Archegozetes longisetosus. The sequence goes on from JAEMBT020000006.1 coordinate 52,425, forward strand.
GAATTTTTTACCAATGTTTTGGTCATTTGCGGTGAATAAATGTTATTTATTTGAACTCATCTTGAGTTGTAGTTTCTTTATATAGAAAGCTTATATCGAAGCTTCAAGTCAAATTGACCCACGAATAGTAACTATTGGCCATTTCTATATCAGATGACCTGTAAAGGAGAGGATAACCCCCGGAGACCGTCAACAAACAAACAATCAAACAAACAAACAAACAAACGAACGAACGAACGAACGAACGAACTTTACTCCTCATATGTCATCTGAATTGAAAGTGGTCATCGATATCCTTTCGCAGTTTATCTGATATAGAAATGGCCAATAGTTACCATTCATGGGTCAATTCGACTTGAAATGGTCATCATTTATATTCTGTGATCATTTGAAAAGTGTGAAAGAATTGTGCATGGAAGAATTGTGGTAGACCCGTAAATAACAGCGCGGACATAAACAACGCGGATAAAAACAGCGCAAAACATAAAAGCTTGAAAATGCAAAGCTACAGTATTTCACCAACGGTAGCTCTAAATGATTTCACACAAAAAAAACAAATTCGATTATCCATATTACAATTCATGTACTGTTGTTGATAGGAATACTGTTTTCATGTCTGTGACCTATCGGTTAATGTAAACAATCAAAACTATTTTGTGAGGTCAGTGAATATTTCAAAAAAGAAAGCCAAGCAAGAAAGTGCTTCAAAAATTTGTGAAATATTGGGATTAAACCTTGTTAAAATTGCGAGAGAAAATAATATTGAAGCTTCAAATCTTGATCATTTAAAACGGAAGCTGGATAATAAAAACTGTTCACCACCAATTATATTAAAGACAAAAAACAAAAATGAACGTTTAGTTTATATAAAAGACTTAGAAATCGGTGTTATGTTTAGTGAAACTAGTGCTAAAGCCAGTGTCGAGAAAGCATGTGAAAAGCTTCTGGTGAAAATAGATTAAATAAGTCAAAATCATCTTTGTCGGATTAACAACTTTAACTATTAAACAATAATAAATATTCAGAAACTGCATCATAAAAAAGACCTTTATGTATGATTTGTAAGAGATCAAGTTTATTCCGAAAATGCCTGAGAGTCATACAAAAAAGTTAAATAAATTTCTTCAACGAAATAAAAAGAGAATTACAAAACCTATTTTGCTGGATCATACGATCAAAGGAAAGTATAATTTTGTGACAGTTTCTGTAGTTTATAAAAGTAAAAAATTAAAATTAAAAACGTATGGATGTGCATTATCAAAAACCAAGGCTTTGGATAAAGCAAACGAGAATTTGTTAAGAGCTATTAATACTTATGATAATCAAAAATAATAATGATTTGCGAAATTCCAAAGGTTACTGTGAAGCTTATTCCGAGAAAAATATTTCGAGAAAAGATTTCAATAATATCTTTGGAGTTGAAAAACTCCGAGATATTGTTAATAACTCAAACAAAAATGAATTAATGTAATCAAAAAATTTTGCAAACTCGAAACAACAAACTTACGTATGTAGTCTTTGCTATAATTTATATTATGATAAAAATCATGTTACAATCATACTCTGAAACATTTCGATACAATTAAAATATATTCTTGTAAGAATTGTAATACCAAATTATATTCAAATCTACTCACTAATCACAAATCACAAAACCATAATATTGAGTTTACAAATGAAGGTTTATTCATCAGTAATTGGGTAAACTCTTGCCTAGAAAACCAACTTGAATTTCTTAAGAAAGACATAAGCGACGCAAAATATTCTATTGACCTAAAATGCCAACTGTGTTCGATTATGTTTTCAGTAAATAGTAAATTTAATAGTTTGCTAAAAGAACCAGTTTTCAGACTTTAAAAGATTTCATAGATCATATATATAAACACTATAACTTTTATACTGTCAAATGTAGCATTTGTATAAAAGAAATATTTTTAATTAATGACACAAATTATCTGATTGAACATTTAAAAATTGAACATTCAGATCAAATTCATGTTAAACAACTTTTTTACAACACGGCAAGACCTAGCTTGAATAATTGCCAAAAGTATTTCTTGAAGAATAGTTTCTTGTTAAGCAACGTTGATATTGTAGAAAAGAAAGCAAGTCAAATACTTAACAAGATTACTTCAATAGATGTTGGTATATCATTAGGCTCAAACCTTAGAAGTTTTACAGATACAAATAAATACGAAATTAAAATCTTCAGTAACATTATAGTTACAGAGATTACTCAAAATGAATTCGATACTTTAAACGGAAATACAAAACTTAATAACAATATTGTCGACACATGTCTTTTGGTAATCAAGGATAGATTAAATTCTGAGAATAGCGAAAAGTACAAAACTTTTATATTTGATTGCAGCTTTTATGAAAATCTTTTTTCGAAAGATAGAATTATTTTTCGTAACCGAAAACTTAAGATTAATCTCTTTGAATTTGAATTAATTATAATACCTATCTTATATAAAAGTCATTGGTTTTTGGTAATTGTGCATTGCGACAAAAAAATAGTAGCTGTAGTAGATCCATATTTCTATAATTATAACGAATTTGGAATACAGGTCGTTAAATTTTTAGAACTTCATGCTAAACTTAATAATTCAAAATTCGAGAAAAAAATGGTCTATTGTTAATCCAAGAAGAGAAGAAATATTTAATCAATCTGATCAATTTAACTGTGGTGTTATTTTGTTATTATTTGTGGAAAAACTTATTAAGAAGCAAACTATAACAGACTTAATTGATCTACAAACTGCCAGAATAAAATTCAAGCAATCGATCAGTGAAAATAACATTAAAATACAGTGAACTCGACAAATGTGTGTTAATTAACAGAAGTTTCATGAATCATATGGACATTCTATAAAAAATGGTTTTAAAGAAATCGTCTAAAAAAATAATTTAATATAAACTAAAAGCTTAGAAAATCACCATTAGAAGTATGAATAAAAAGATGAATTTTTCTAACAAATCATTACGGAAGAAAGAAGAATATTGTGAAATAGAAAAATATTATTTAGTTTTTATGTTTATTCAGTTTTTTTTCTTCGTTTTAAGAATAAGATATTAATCTATTTTTGATAAGATAAAAATAAAGTAATTGTAGAAACTGTAGTTACATCTTTTAGGTGTCCTAAGTTTTTAGTTGCAGTACAGGTAAATTTCCAATTGACTATGTATTGTTTACCTAAATTACAAGTATTTTGATGTAAGAATAATTTTTTCCATTGAGCTAAATATAGTAAGTTTAGGACATCAAAAAGAGTATAAAAGCAGAAGTGATTTCTTATTAAGAACAGTCTTATTTCTTACTTTGTACTGTAAAGTATGTAAGAATACTCTCTTACTCTGTACTGTATAGTATGTAAGAAATCTCTCTTACTTAGTACTGTATGGTATGTAAGAAAAGTAATAGTTAATAACTGTTATTGTATCGATATATATATATATTTGTATTAATAAAAGAAGATTTCTATTAAAAGTAAGTTGTAACTTAATTTTCTACTAAAGCACAATTCTATCGAGTCCTATTAGACTCTCTGATAGAATTATAGGTAACTACGGATTGGGATCTTACATTGAGGCCCCCCGATTCCAATTCGTACAACTTGGACAAACACACACACGCATGACTCTACAAAAAACATTTAGATCGGGTCTTTCGTGTATAGATGATCCCTCATCACAGAAATAAATGTGACAATATTGTACAATATAAATACATACACATATATGAATTATATATAATTTCATGACCCGAAATTGTAGAAACCAAGTAGTTTATTTAAACCTATTCGCCTCTGTGTGTAATTTATAATTTGTGAAACGAATTAGATTTAAGGGAAATCTTTTATGTTCCTTTAGAGCAGGTTGTCGAGTGCTGATTGACTTGGCGCTTCATGTAGTTTACAAAATTAATAATAGAAAGTTCTTGAAAACAATATTTTAGATAAGCCGACAAAAAGAAAAATGCTTGTTGCTGCAAAATTTTACAGATAGAGCAGAGAAAAATTCTTTTTCTAGTTAGAAATATATTTTAAGACTAATCCTATAACTGAAACACTAACCAGGATCATTGGATCAAGTTATAATGAGATTATAAAATAAGGAACTTATTATTCAGACTGATACAATATATATTTACAATTGTCGGCCCGTTCGATAGAAAGGCAAAATCGATTTCAAGCTAAGAAATAATTCTTTTTTTCGTCAATGTGAAGATTTGAAGTCGCATTGAACACCGACTAGCTTGTCTGTGAATGAATTCTTGATTCCTTCGATCGGATTTAAAGCTTGTAGACTCCATGAAGCGAATGAAAACATAACTGGCTTTCATGATTTCAGTGTACGATATATTATTTTATATTTTATATAATATTTATTATGCCATACACATTATATCTCTTTACTCCGAGTCAGTCCTCTGCTAAGGTAGAACTCCTTCTACCTTCTCCTTCTATGGACAAGGAGTGAAAGAGTCGCGCGCGAAGCTATATCTGCTTATATAGGCAGTTTGACGATATTAACTTATACGACGATGTTAACGTACACGATGATATTAACGTACACGAGGATATTAACGTGCACGACGATTTTAACGTGCACGACGATGTTAACGTACACAAATGAACGATACTAACGTGCAAGAATTAACGATACTTAGGTTAACAAATTAACAGTAATATCGATCCGTCTCTATTCTCTACAGAAGAAAATAAACCAATCACAAAGCAGAGACTATAACGATATTAACGTTCACATGGTCACGTTAATATCGTCAAACTGCCTATATAAGTAGGTATAGCTTCGCGCGCGACTCTTTCACTCCTTGTCCATAGAAGGAGAAGGTAGAAGGAGTTCTACCTTAGCAGAGGAGTGACGCGGAGTGAAGAGAGATATATACTTTGTGTAATAAATCATGTATACTATATGCAATATATATATATATATAACAAAGGGGATCATAGAAGCCAATTTTATGTCGTACCTATTCGCATCTTTATGTAGCCCAAAAGTTTTGAAATAAATTCGATCGAGGGAAATATTTTATTCGAGTGAAACTTTGAGTTTGAAAAAGATAACTCTGAGCTAAGTGACTGTCTATACTGCCGTCAGTTCGTTGTAGGAGAGAGAAAGGGCGACGCGGAGAGATTTATGTATTCATGTGTAATGCGTATTGTACAATATTTATATTATATATTATTTAATAATATATACATAATTATATATATCATGATTATATATATATATAATATCATGTTCCAGGATTGTAGGAACCATATTTATCTTAAACGTATTTCCCTCGTTATATGTTTTGCAAGTTTTGAAACAAATTCGTTCGAAGGAAATATTTTTTTCGAGTCAGAAATTTCATGAGTTTGTAGAACATAACTCTGTGCTAAGTGACTGCCTATACTATCGTTAGATCATAGTCGTAGAGAGAGAAAGAGATAAAGGCCGAGAGATTTATGTATTCATGTTTAATGCATATTGTACAATATAATTACATACAGATATATAATTTCATGATCCAGGATTGTAGAAACCAGGTAGTTTGATTAAACTTATTCGCATCTGTGTGTAACTTATAATTTGTGAAACGAATTGGATTTAAAGGAAATCTTTTATGCTCCTCTAGAGCAGTTTGTCGAGTGCAGATTGACTCGACGCTTCATGTAGTTTACAAAATTTGAAACAAAATTAATAGGAGAAAGTTCTTCAAAAGAATATTTTAGATATGCCGACAAAAAGAATAATGCTTGTAGCTGCAAAATTTTACAGATAGAGCAGAGAGAAAATTCTTTTTCATGTTAGAAATATTTCTTTAATTATTGTGGCACTAACGATATTATCGTAAAATATACTGTTGCAGTCTAGAGTGAAAGAGTCGCGCGAAGCTATACCTAATTATATAGGCGATTTGACGACACTATCCTCCAAAATTAACGATATTATTATATACAAGGATATTAACGTACACAAGTTAACGATACCGATATGCGCAAGATAACGATAATATCGATTAGTCTTTATTCTCCACTGACTTAGAACCAATCAATAATCAGAGAATCGTTCTATTACCAAATTATCGTCTTAACGTTAATATCGTCAAACTGCCTATATAAGCAGGTATAGCTTCGCGCGCGACTCTTTCACTCCTTGTCCATAGAAGGAGAAGGTAGAAGGAGTTCTACCTTAGCAGAAGGCCGACGCGGAGAGATATAATATATATTGCGTAATATATAATATATATAATGAATGGGTTTATAGAATCCAATTTTATCTTGAACCTATTCGTCTCTTTATGTGGTTTGCAAGTTTTGAAACAAATTCGATCGAGAGAAATATTTTTTTCGAGTGAAACTTTATGAGTTTGAAGAGATAACTCTTGACTAGGTGACTGTCTATACTATCGTCAGTTCATTGTAGGAGAGAGAAAGGGCGACGTGGAGAGATTTATGTATTCATGTGTAATGTATATATAATTTCATGAACCAGGATTGTAGGAACCAAGATTATTTTAAACTTATTTTCCTCTTTATTTAGTTTACAAGTTTCGAAACAAATTCGATCGAGGGAAATTGAAATTTTACGAACTTTAAAAAGGTAAATCTGAGCTAGGCGACTATCTATACTATCGTCAGTTCATAGTAGTAGAGAGAGATAGGGAAATGCCGACAGTAGTATATAATATGCCGGAGCTAGCGCACGCCCTTTCACCCTTTTTCACCTTTTTTGAGTAATTCAAAAAATATAGTATTTTAGCATCAAAATAATACCTATATAAGTAAAACTGTGTACTTCCCTTATTTTTTAAAAAATAAAAAAAATCATGAAAAAGAGCAAGACAAGTAAAATGAGTCAGTGATAATACAAAAAAAAAGTTAAAAAAAGTAGTATTTTAAAAGAAAATATATACTACTAAGAACTTAGTTATTTTGTGTAAAAGGGGTGCCCTCCCATCTCACCACCTTTCGGATAACAGTACCCGTTGGACACAATTTCTTGAAAAATTTATAATACACTCATGTTATCACAAAATGAAAAGTGAACTCAAAATTTTAGATAAAAATTATTTATTTCTCATCAACCAATTAAAAGATACAAAGAATTATTTCATATCAGTTTCATCATCCTCAGCTTGACTCATATATTGATTCATATGAGGATGATTTACAATAGGCTGACGTGTCATACATTCATATTGTTGAATATTAAGATTGATAGCATCAAGTTCAGTTTCATAAAATATCAGTTTTTCATGTTGAAGTTTAATGTGTTGTTTCGTCTTCTTTACGTTTTCCAAAACACGGCTTCTTTTTATTTTAAGTTAATATAATTTTCGTTGAATATCGTCAATTTCAGAAGGAATAGATTTAGTACATTCATCTAAAAAATTTAATACTCTTTTAGCTCCGTTATTGTTTGACATATAATATGAAAAAAAAGTAACTTAGCTATGAAAAACATGTTTATATATAGTATAGCTTATCATCTCTAGAAACTTCTAGAAGTGAAAGTTGTCCCGTCCCGTCCCGCCCCGTCCCTGATTTCAGTACTTTTTTCTTTTTTCATAAACAAAAAAAGTTTTTATCTCTATTACTCTTTAAGAATGAAATAAGAAAGATGTTTATAAGCCATATCTAAACAAAGCACTACATCTGTGAAAGTCCTATTCTTATATACCAATTCCATATCATTTTTATAAACTTCTAGTAGTTTCTAGATAAGGAAACGTCTAGACAACGTTCTATTGTGTTTTTAGTAATATTTATAGTTTTCACAATGTAACAGATTATCTAATCTGTACGATTAATTTCTTAGTTGCCTCATTGAAATGAAATCAAATACGTCAGTCATGAAACTCATTCTCATTACAAAAATTTTCTCATTTCGATGAGAATTAAAATGAGCATGTCTATAATAGTATGACGTGTTATATCTTTTTTTATTTTAATCACTTATCTACCTAATCATTTCATCAATAAATAAACATTTGAAATAAAATTAAAATTATTTCCATAAATAAAATGGAATTAAAATATCAATGTTCAAAATTTTTGGAATATAAGAATGAAAAAGAATATTCTAAAAATAAATGTTATGTTAGAGGTGTAAGTTACTTATGTAAACAATGTTATTGGAATAAATTTAAAACTAATGATAAAAAGATAAAATGTGAATGTGGATCGGAAATTTTTAAAAGTAGTTTAGCTAAACATAAAATGGGTAATAAACATGTTTTATATATAAAAGAAAATAGTTTGAATTAATATAATAAATTGATAAAAAATATTTCCTAAATAAATGGTTAACTGGAAGTGTGGAGTTTGTAATAAAGAAATGGATAAATCTCACAAAGCTAGGCATATTAAAACAGCTAAACATATAAGAAATCTGACTAATAATCTACATGGAGAACAACAGCAAGAACAACAAAATGATGTATTTGATTTTGATGATACATTATTTGAACCAAATACTAAAACTAAAAAATTTAAATGTAAAATTTGTCATATTAAAGTTGATGATTTAGATAAACATAAGAAAAGTTTTAGTCATGAAAAGAAAGCTAATCCAGCTATGAATATTTTTGATGAGGTTTATGGACCAATGAATATTGGAAAATCTAGTATTAATTTAAGATGTAAAATATGTGACGAAGAAATAAAATACATTAATAAGAATAGACATATAAAAAGTTTATCACATCAAGAAAAAGCGGGTTTAATAGTTGATCATGAAATAGAAGTATTTAAAGAAACTTTGAAGAGACTTGGTACAATAAGGTTTTACAATAATAAAGGATTCAAAACTACTGATGAATTTTTCAAATACTTTGAAGATAAAATATTAGAGTATATTAAAGAATATTTAGAGAAACATAATTCTGTTAAACTAAAACTAGTTTTTAAAGTTGAATTTCGAAATATAAATACAGAAAATGAAATTGATCATTTCTTACATTCAAAATATTCAGCTGTTTTCAAAACAGATGATATACCCATAGAGTTAAATTGTCATATAGAAAAGATAAATCGAAAAATTAATGATCCTAAAATAGAAAATAATTCAGGATGGATATTGAATAGAATTTATCATTTAGATTTGTACATCGATAAATATTCTCCTATGAACGCCTCGTCTTATATAGATTTACCTAAAATAATTAAAAATAAAAAAGCAGTAATCAATGTGAAAAATACCAATGATAATGAGTGTTTCAAATGGACAATACTATCTGCTTTACATCCAGTGGATAAAGATCCACAAAGATTGAGTAAATATATTGAATTCAAAGATGAGCTCAATTTTATTAACATAACATTTCCAGTTCAATATAATGATTATAGAAAGTTTGAATCACAAAATAAACATATATCAATTAATGTTTTTGAGTACAAATTAAAAACCAAGAATTATACAAATGATGAAACTGGTAAAACAGAGAAGAAGGAAGTATTATCTATATATCCAATTTACATTACTAAAGAAGAGAAAGAAAGTCATGTAGATCTATTAATTATCAAAGATGATTCAATGAATTCACATTACTGTTGGATAAAGGATTTAGTAAAGTTAGTAACAAATCAAATTTCAAAACATGAGCACAAGTTATATATATGTAAGAGATGTTTGTTACACTTTTACAGTCAACAAAAATTAGATGAGCATAAAATATACTGCAATAAAAATGAACCGCAAAGAGTAATGAGTTCAAATATTGATTTGATTCAATTCACAAATACAAAATCTTTACAAAAAATACCATTTGCTATATATGCGGATTTTGAATCAATTTTAAAGAGTATAAGTACAGTTGAACCAGAATCTGATAAATCATTCACAAAACAATATCAAAAACATGAACCAATTGGATTTGGTTATCAAATTGTTACAGAACATAGAGCGTATAAAAATTATTCATATCAAGAATATATAGGAATAAACTCTGATGAAACATTTATAGATAAAATAATTAAAGAATTAAAGAAAATAGAAGAAGTATATAGAAATCCAAAAGAGATGTTTCCTCTAACTAATAAAGAGAAATATGATTTTAACAATTCTAAACAGTGTTATATTTGTCAAAAAGATTTTAGTGAAAGAGATATAAAAGTTAGAGACCATGATCATATTACAGGAAAATATAGAGGTGCAGCTCATCAGTCATGTAATTTGAATTTAAAATTTCCAAATGGAATACCAATTGTATTTCATAACTTATCAAACTATGATTTACATCTATTCATCAAAGTGCTATCCAAAAAAGCTGAATCAATTGATATCATTCTCAAAAATGAAGAAAAGTTTATTACAGCAATTGCAAAATTTACTGGACTAAAACTAAAAGCAAGATTCATGGACTCATTCAGGTTTATGTCAGCATCTTTAGATTCACTTGCAAAAAATTTAAACATTGAAGATCTAAAACATGTCAAAAAACAAATTAGTCTATTATTGTTCAATATAATTTCTGATAAGAATAAAAGAAAAGGTGTATATCCTTATGATTACATAGATTCAGAAGATAAATTAAATGAAACTGAATTGCCTACAAAAGATAAGTTCTACAGTAGGTTAAATAAATCCCACATATCAGATGAAGATTATAAACTTGCTGAACAAGTTTGGAATACTTTAGAAATAAAAACTTTAAGAGAATATACAAAAACTTATATGAAATTGGATGTCTTATTATTAACAGATATATTCGAAAACTTTAGAAATATTTGTTTTGAAATATATGAAATGGATCCATTGCATTTTTACACAAGTCCTTCTCTCTCATGGAATGCGATGCTTAGAAAAACATGGATAAATTTACCTGTAATAAAAGATTATGATATCTATATAAAATTCGAAAAAAATATAAGAGGTGGAGTATCATTCATTGGTCATGGACATTCTATTGCTAATAATCCTCATATGAAAGAATATGATAAGAGTAAACCAATAAAGTATATTTTATATTTAGATATGAATAATTTGTATGGAACTGTTATGATTAAAGTATTACCGTGTGGAGAATTTGATATTAGTTCAAAAGAAACAATAGATTATGTTTTTAATAATATTAATAAAGATTCATTTAATTGGGGAAGTAATGAATCTGATAAAGGTGCAATATGTGGCGTTGATCTGATAATTCCAAAAGATAAACATGACTATTTCAAAGATTTTCCATTTGCTGCTGAACATAGAACTGGTAAATTTTGCTTAACTTTAGAAGATAAGTTTAATTATGGAATTCATATTGCTAATTTAAAATATTACTTATCAAAAGGATTAATTCTAAAAAAAATTCATTGGATGATTGAATTTAAACAAGAAGCTTGGTTAAAATCTTATATTGATTTAAATACAGAAAAGAGAAGAGAAGCAAGCATAAAAAAGAATAAATTTGAAGAAGATTTTTACAAATTAATGAATAAATGCGTTTATGGTAAAACTATGGAGAATGTAAGAAAAAGGCAGAACATAAAGCTATGTAATAGTGGTAAACAAGTTTCAAAACTTATCGCGAAACCATCATATAAACATAGAACAGTTATTGATGAGAATATGGTATTAGTTCACAGGTTTAACAATAAATTAAAACTAGATAAACCGATTTATGTTGGTTAGGCTATACTTGAGTTATCTAAATTAGAAATGTATAAATTTTGGTATGATATAATCAAACCACATTTTGGTGATGAAGCAAGATTAGTCCTCAGCGATACCGATTGTTTTATTATAGAATTCATCGGCAAAGACCCATATGAATTTATCAGGAATAATTCAGAATATTTTGATTTATCTAATTATCCAGATGATCATTTTATATTTAAGGATATGAATGAAGATAGAATAAAAGATATTAAAACTAGAAACGAAAAAACTTTAGGTAAAATGAAAGATGAATTAGGTGGTAAAATATCTAAAGAGTTTATCGGGCTCAAGTCAAAAATGTATGCTTTAGATTATATCAAGAAATTAAAAGGAATAAAATCATCAATAGTTAAGAATGAAATAAGTTTTGTGGATTATAAAAAAATGAAAGATAATAAGAAAGTTTATAAAACAATGAATGTAATTAGATCTAGAAAACATGAACTATATACTGAAACAGTAAATAAAGTTGCTTTAACAAATCCATTAGAAGATAATAAAAACTTTGTTGATATAGATGCTATATATAGATATCCGTGGGGTTATTATAAAATTCCATACATCAAATTTGCAAATAATTTTATAAATGAGGTTTTCCATGAAATTTCGATGAATTAAAAGTGTTATCCTCTTAAATTTTCAGCAGTAATCCAACTATTCATTGAACTTGGATATCCTATCCATTTAACATATAGCTCTTTTTTACCATTTCTAGTTCTAGTCTTCAGTATCTTTTCAACTTCATAATCTTGATCTTGTTTATCAAACTTTACGAGTTCGGGTTCATAAAAAATACCTTTAATTTCTTCTTCATTATCATCCATAATTTTATATGTAACAGGATTAGTATTTAAAACTTTTGAGACAGTAAATAATTCCGTTGTCCAATTAGGTAAATAACCTTTTTCAAATACACTCTTATATTTTGATATTCTAACTTTATCTCCAACTTTGAATTTAGTAACTGATTTGGTTTTATCGTCTCTAGCATATAGATTTTTATATACTTGAGCTTCATTCTGTTTTTACTAGCTTCTATTGAGTCATTTTAATTGAAGTATGATAAGAGTGGTTATAATTATAAACTAAATCATCAACAATATCAATCCATTTTCTTGTTCCAACTTCAGTGAAATATTTCCACATTTTAGTTTTTAATGTTCTATTGAATCTTTCTACTATTGATGCTTTTACATTTGAATTTGTACTAAACCAAATAATACTTTTACTCTTTAAAAACTTCTGGAATTTATTGTTAATGAATTCTTTACCCTTATCAGTTTGTAATTTTGAGGGTCTCCTCTCTTTGAATATTATATTAAAAGTACTTGTTATTTCTTCTCCTGTTTTATTTTTAATAGGTTTAGTCCAAGCATATTTACTAAAACAATCTATAACAGTTAATAAATAATTAAACCCTTTATTATCATCACTGAACTCTCTCATCTCAACTAAGTCTGCTTGCCATTGATCATCTATTCCTTTAACATAAACTCTTCTAGTTTCAATTTTTTTCTAATTGGTTTATGTAAAGTATAAGTATCAACTGTATCTAAAAATCTTTAACTTCTTTTTGTTTTAGTCCAGTTTTTCTAACTAAATCATTAATACCTGAATAACCTTGTTTAGGATCAAAATAAATATCTTTAAGTGATTGTCATGAATTATTTCCGAATCCTAACCATGATTTTGCTGACATTAAAGCTGCGACTTTCTTTGCATCCTTTCTTACATAATCAGGTTGATTCATGTCATTAGCTAATCTATTTGCTTCTTGCGCCAATAAATTATCAGCTATATTTCTATTCTTTGTATCTTTATTTTTATCATATGCAATGTCATGTTCTAAGCATGCTTTATCTAAATTATTTATTCCTTAGTAATTTTCTTAGTTTCTAAACTAATTCTGTCAGCTGATGACAATCCTTTACCTAATATAAAAGTTTTATTCAATTTAGGATTATTACAGTTATATCTTATCATTTAACTAATTAAAAATTGATTTTGATAAATTTACTAATAAATAAGTATAATGTCAATAAACAAGTTCGGATTTAGATCAAATTATGATAATGACATAGATTTAGATAGACAAATCAATACAGATCTGGACAAATTTGTAAGATCTACAGGAGGAAGTATGGTTGGAGCACTCAATATGAATAACAATAGGATAATGAATTTATCAAATCCTACTGAACCACTTGATGCAGCAACAAAAAGTATGTTGATAGATTAGATAGTAAAATAAGATTGATAAAAGAAGAACAAGCTAAAGTTGAAAATAAAATAGATGATCTTAAAAACGTTGATCATACAGACATGAAAAATAAACAAATTAAAAATGTTGCTGATCCAATTGATCCAAATGATGCAGTAACAAAAAGTTATTTAGAGAAAAAGAATATTTTCATTCCTAAAGAATATAAACTAAAGATTCCAAAATACAATGATAAAACAATAAGTGGAGAACTGAAATTAATATCAACTAAAATAGATAATTTATTTATTTTAGTTGGTAAATTGACTATATTAGCCAATATTGCAACTAAAACATTGAATATAGCTGAAATGACAAAGCATTTTACTAATTATCAATATGTATTTAAATGTGTGCGATATGAAGAATGCAATAAGCAAAGTGTAGATCAATTCATTAATCAAACTTTGGTTGATATTTTAATAAGAGATAATAATATATTTCTTATTTCAGGAATTGGTCAAATTAAAACGAATAATTGTTTAGAGATCAACACAACAGTTTATTTGAATGAATCAAATTAAGCTTCCTTCAAGTGTAGTCTTAATGTTATTTTTCTCCTCTCAAATTCAATAACTTTCCATTATTATCTTTCAATCTAATTTGAATATAATCTATTTTATCATTAGTATTAACTGGTAAATAGATTAGATTCTTTAACGTTTCAATTATTTTTTCTCCTGGAAGACATTTAGGAAAGAAGCTATAAATTATTGGTTCTTTAGATGAATTAAGATATGAGCCTTGAACTAAACTACATTCAACTAGAATTGAATTAATAGTCAAAATGTTTACTGTACTAGTTCCTTCATTATAAGGATCACTAAATACCTTCTTTTCATAACCTAATATAACACTTAGAGATCGTTGATGAGAAAAATTTACTTGATATTTAGCATCCTTAATTTGTAATATACATCTTAGAGTTGCTAGATTAGCTGAGATATTAATATAACCTTTATTTGTTGACTTATCATAATGACCTCTTGATTTCATGATTCTAAATATTTCACTATTGATTTGTTTCAATTCATAACTCCTTTCAGGTATCTCTATTTCAAACCAATTAGCTCCCTTATCTATCGAATATCTAAATATATTATTTGTGTTATCTATATTTGGAAAACTATAATACGTTTCTAAATTAACCAAAGCTATCTCATATTGCTTCTCTTTCTTCAGCTGTATTGGAGGAGAATAATTGGTTATGAAATCAGTACTACTTGAATCTAAAATAAGGGATATTGAATCTTTAGGTTGTATATAAACTTCAGACATTTATTTAAAACGAATTTACGGTATTATAAATGACAACTAATGTAGTAGAAGATTATTTAAAAATATCTGATCCACTTCAAACAGATGAAAGTGTATCTGAATATAATTATCATAACTATGAACCGGTAGCAGGCAGTAATCTTAATTCTAACCAACAAATAAGAATATTAATTGAAAATCAAGATTCATATTATCTACCATCAAAGAGTCTGCTAACAATTGAAGGAAAATTAGTTAAAAGTGATGGGGTAAAATTATTAGATACTGAAGTTGTAACATTAGTTAATAATGGAGTAATGTTCTTATTTGATAGAATAGAATATCAAATTGGGGATAAAGTTATCGAATATATTAATCACCCTGGACAATGTACACTGATGAAAGGTTTATTAAGTTATCCAAAAGATTTCGAAAACTCTGGATTAAATATGTGTTGGACATTAGATAAAGGTAAAGGTGAGGCTAGTCTAACAACAAACTATGGATTTAAGTTAAGGCATGATAAGATACAAATAAGAGGTGATGGGAACTTTAGTTTTGTTATTCCTTTAAGTCATATATTTGGTTTTTGTGAAGATTATAAGAAAGTAATATATGGAGTAAAACAAACCTTAATTTTAACAAGATGTGGCAATGAGGATGCAATATTTAAAGCTGGTGCAGTTTCATCTAAAGTTGAAATAACAAACATAACATGGACAATGCCAAATATTGTACCAAATTTTGAACAATTACATTCTTTGTATAAGATGATTGAAAGTAAAAAATCATTTCCTATTGGTTTCATATATAGAAATATGGATTCATATGATGTACCATTAAGTAATGAATTTACTTGGCGTTTAGGACCAAGATCAGCATCTGAGAAACCTAGATATACAATAATAGCTTTTCAAACTGATAGATATAAGAATATAGATAAAAACTCTACAGTTTTTGATCATTGTGATGTTAGAGACATTCATGTTAATTTAAATGCTGACAGATATCCAAATATAGATATCATAAATAACTTTAGAAGTGAAGATTATTCTTTTACATATTACTCAGCTAAACAATTCAGAGAGAAATATTATGGATTAAATGATAACTATAACGATTTTATGATAAGTCTAAATGATTTCAAAGATTTATATCCTTTGTTCGTCATTGATGTTAGCAAACAAAGTGAAAAATTAAAGAATTCTATATCAGATATTACAATAAGAGTTAGATTTAATTCAAATGTTCCTGCTAATACTAAATGTTATTGTTTAATATTAAGTGATAGATTAATGAAACTAACTAGCGATGGATCTAGAATGATGATTGATTATTAATTATTAATAAATGAGTGATAGTAGTGTATATATGGCGGTACTAGGACAGTACGAAAGTACGAGTCTACGACCCCCTAACTCCCCCCTAAATATTGCATAAAAATATGTAAAAAATAGCATACTTTATACTTTTTTTTACATAAAATACTTATAAAAATGAAAAAATTGTAGTTTTCTATCTATATATTTAGATAATATCACATAAAAAGTGCAAAAGGGGTGCCCTCCCATCTCATCCCCTTTCGGGTAACAGTACCAGTTGCTCATCATATTTCTTATTTATATTTTTATTCAAATACTGTACCTGATACTGTACCCTCGCCGCTTGTTTTAGCTACTAATAAATCCATCATACAATCTCTACACGTATAGAGAAAGTAGAGGATCTCCCAAATTAAAAACTTTTTTATATACACTAGGTCTCGAACCCGTGGCCAGCGGATTCAAAATCCCAGCATAATTCAATTCAACTGAGCTATAGTCCTAACTTATGATAAATATTGTATTTGAACTATATTTATACATCAAACGTATAGAGATAAGATTAAAATTTACATAATATATGATCTTGTGTCAAAATGATTGATAAAAGTCCAAGTAAGATAACGTCCAACTACTTTATCAGATAATATTACATAAAAATGCAAAAGAGGTCCCCTCTCATCTCATCTCCTTTAATCCAATAAAAATATGTCAAAAAGCAAAAAAAATCCCTTTGTTTTATTTTTTATCATAAAATGTATTTTATCTTAAATACATCGAAAGTAAAGAATACTTCATGTCACCCTAATTCAGTAATTTTAAACATATTGAATATTTTATCAATTTTTTTAGAAATATTAGATTATTTTGGGTTTTCTTTAAAATAATCTCTGTTGTTTATACACCCTATTATTTGTTTCATCTTTTGATCATCGGGTACTTCTGGATCATCTATTACTTCATTAATAATCTCTTCGAAGACTTTATGAAATTTGTTCACATGATCCTTATTTTCCACTGTTTGCTTCAGCAGGAGTTTTGGATCTTTAATGTCGTTATTAGGATCATTAATAAATTCGTTTGCTGAATTTTTTGCATCATTTTTAATTTGTGAAGTAATATTTTGTCTTCTTCCCTAAGAAGATATATATATAAAAATAAAACTTTTTAGCAATTTATAAAATTTTACCGTTGGAGTCTCCTTAGATGAAGTGGAGACATCAAAACTAGATGATACAGGTGATTGTACCTCTGATTTTTTATCCTTTTATAACAAAGAAAACCATATTAAACAGAAGAGAATGCGTTTTAAAAAACTTACATTTGAATTTATTTCTAATTGGCCAATTATATCAGATAGAGCCTTTTCTATGTATGATCTAATTTCGTCTAGTTGGTTTATTATATCTTTATTTTCCATTTTCTTAAAAACTACTGCGTTTTAAAACATTAATTTTGCGAAAAATTAGATGATTCAAAATTTATTAATTTCACTATTACTTACATGTTACTTGAAAACAACCAACGCCTATGAAGTAAAATTATTAATAGAAGTCACGTATAACAAAAAAAATCTCTATGCAACAAAGCTATTTTTATTATCTTATCTCAAAGTTAATGAAACTATTTCGTTAAATTAACCTTGAATCAAAGTTTTCTCTCATCAAATCATTTACCAAAGGTAATATTTTGCACTGATCTCTCAGAAAAAAAATCCTTAAACTCAACCCCTTTGACTAACATATCTAAAGTAAAGTCAAAGTAATCAACCATATTTCTCTTAACAAAGTAAACAGGTTTTTTCTCTTTTTTTGGGTCAGTATTAAAAGATTGTGATAATCAGAAAGATTAATTAGAATGCTAAGTTTTCGGTTTTCAAAATATTAAGTGCCGGTAGTATAGGTTAAAAAAAATCAAATCATGATAACTACATGTGAAATCCACTGTAGTTAACCTGTTCTTTGAGCACAACCGAGGCCATAGACGTTTGATATATCAATCGATTTGTATTGATGAGCGTGATTGATTTGTGAAGGGTATAAGGTTGCAACCCATCAAATATTTTTAATATACTGCATTTATGTGTTTTTAGTAATATTTATAGTTTTCACAATGTAACAGAGATTATCTAATTTGTGCGATTAATTTCTTAGTTGCATCATTGAAATGAAATCAAATACGTCAGTCATGAAACTCATTCTCATTACTAAATTTTTTTCTCATCGATGAGAATTGGAATGCGCATGCTTATAGTAGTGTGACGTGTTATTCCGACAATAAACATTGATATATAATATATAAAAGACTCATAATTTATAATTTCAATTTGCTATTGTAATTCTTATATTCATCGAAGTTATCAAACTTAAGTCAGTATTTCCCTTGAATCTTATCATTAGTTTATCGCTCTTTTCTTCAGAAATTTTAAGTTCTCTCAAATATTTGTCAGTTGATGAATATAATATTTTTGGTTTATTTCTTTTATTCTTATTATAAATAAATTGATTTTGGTAAAAATATTCTCCTTTATTGAATATGATCCACATATTATAAAAATATTCAGTTTCTATAGATTTAAAATCAATTTCAATATCTGAATTAGGTTTCACTTCTATTTCTCTGTCAAATATTATACGTTTTGAGTTCTCTTCCACTATACTTTTAACTTTTAAATTACCTGTTAATTCTAAATCACCTTCAAGTTTAACAGAAGTATCATTTGCTATAATACTATTTGTTCGAATAGTATCAAAATCATAATATATATTTCCTTCATCCATCATTTATTAGATTTAGAATTACATCTTGAAAAGAATGACCATTGCTAAGTTCATGTAATACTCTCAAACATAAATGTCCACAATAATTTGTTCCAAGTTTTTGAATCTGAAAAGTAGTCATTAAAATATTATCTCCTAAATAGTTTTGAATTTCATTAGGAGGATCTAACCCAAAAGAATCAAAATAGTACTTGTTATTTTTATCCTTATAATAACAAACCCAATGTGTTCCATCATTTTTAATTGAATCTAAATTAACAATACCACATTCTTTTCTTTAATTTTATGAGGTAATGTATCTCTCATAAAAACTCCTCTAAAGTTTTTTATTTTCAACTCTTTTGCCATATTATCTAAATCAAAGTTTGATAGAGGTTTCAATTTGTGTAAGGACTTTTCCCTAAAAAGTCCTTTTCCATGACATTTATCACATTTCTTATAAAGTCCTTTACCACTAAACATTTTATTCTCTATCATTTCATTATGTCTTTTTGTTTCTGCTAACTGTCTCTCATTAGCTTTTGCTTGATTAACTGCCTTAGCTATTTGAGATCCTCCTGCTGCTAGGCTACCAACTGCAGATAAACCTCCTAGAATTAAAGGAAGTAAAGGTAAAATCCACCATGTTTTTCAACATTTGTAATTGTGCATTACTTAAGTTTAACTCAATTCCAGTTTTATTTTTAATAGCTTTATCAATATTACTTTTTGTGTATTGGGTAACAAAATAGGAATATCTCCATTCAAACTATTTTTACTTAATCTTAAAATTAGAGACTTTTTATTATTTATTGCTTTACCTAAATTTTTCTTTTGATTCTCTGAAAGACATATTTTGTGTTCTATGTATTTATCATTCATTTATTAATAATTAATAATCAATCATCATTCTAGATCCATCGCTAGTTAGTTTCATTAATCTATCACTTAATATTAAACAATAACATTTAGTATTAGCAGGAACATTTGAATTAAATCTAACTCTTATTGTAATATCTGATATAGAATTCTTTAATTTTTCACTTTGTTTGCTAACATCAATGACGAACAAAGGATATAAATCTTTGAAATCATTTAGACTTATCATAAAATCGTTATAGTTATCATTTAATCCATAATATTTCTCTCTGAATTGTTTAGCTGAGTAATATGTAAAAGAATAATCTTCACTTCTAAAGTTATTTATGATATCTATATTTGGATATCTGTCAGCATTTAAATTAACATGAATGTCTCTAACATCACAATGATCAAAAACTGCAGAGTTTTTATCTATATTCTTATATCTATCAGTTTGAAAAGCTATTATTGTATATCTAGGTTTCTCAGATGCTGATCTTGGTCCTAAACGCCAAGTAAATTCATTACTTAATGGTACATCATATGAATCCATATTTCTATACATGAAACCAATAGGAAATGATTTTTTACTTTCAATCATCTTATACAAAGAATGTAATTGTTCAAAATTTGGTACAATATTTGGCATTGTCCATGTTATGTTTGTTATTTCAACTTTACATGAAACTGTACCAGCTTTAAATATTGCATCCTCATTGCCACATCTTGTTAAAATTAAGGTCTGTTTTACTCCATATATTACTTTCTTATAATCTTCACAAAAACCAAATATATGACTTAAAGGAATAACAAAACTAAAGTTCCCATCACCTCTTATTTGTATCTTTTCATGTCGTAACTTGAATCCATTGTTTGTTGTTAGACTAGCCTCACCTTTACCTTTATCTAATGTCCAACACATATTTAATCCGGAGTTTTCGAAATCTTTTGGATAACTTAATAAACCTTTCATCAGTGTACATTGTCCAGGGTGATTAATATATTCGATAACTTTATCCCCAATTTGATATTCTATTCTATCAAATAAGAACATTACTCCATTATTAACTAATGTTACAACTTCAGTATCTAATAATTTTACCCCATCACTTTTAACTAATTTTCCTTTAATTGTTAGCAGACTCTTTGATGGTAGATAATATGAATCTTGATTTTCAATTAATATTCTTATTTGTTGGTTAGAATTAAGATTACTGCCTGCTACCGGTTCATAGTTATGATAATTATATTCAGATACACTTTCATCTGTTTGAAGTGGATCAGATATTTTTAAATAATCTTCTACTACATTAGTTGTCATTTATAATACCGTAAATTCGTTTTAAATAAATGTCTGAAGTTTATATACAACCTAAAGATTCAATATCCCTTATTTTAGATTCAAGTAGTACTGATTTCATAACCAATTATTCTCCTCCAATACAGCTGAAGAAAGAGAAGCAATATGAGATAGCTTTGGTTAATTTAGAAACGTATTATAGTTTTCCAAATATAGATAACACAAATAATATATTTAGATATTCGATAGATAAGGGAGCTAATTGGTTTGAAATAGAGATACCTGAAAGGAGTTATGAATTGAAACAAATCAATAGTGAAATATTTAGAATCATGAAATCAAGAGGTCATTATGATAAGTCAACAAATAAAGGTTATATTAATATCTCAGCTAATCTAGCAACTCTAAGATGTATATTACAAATTAAGGATGCTAAATATCAAGTAAATTTTTCTCATCAACGATCTCTAAGTGTTATATTAGGTTATGAAAAGAAGGTATTTAGTGATCCTTATAATGAAGGAACTAGTACAGTAAACATTTTGACTATTAATTCAATTCTAGTTGAATGTAGTTTAGTTCAAGGCTCATATCTTAATTCATCTAAAGAACCAATAATTTATAGCTTCTTTCCTAAATGTCTTCCAGGAGAAAAAATAATTGAAACGCCAAAGAATCTAATCTATTTACCAGTTAATACTAATGATAAAATAGATTATATTCAAATTAGATTGAAAGATAATAATGGAAAGTTATTGAATTTGAGAGGAGAAAAATAACATTAAGACTACACTTGAAGGAAGCTTAATTTGATTCATTCAAATAAACTGTTGTGTTGATCTCTAAACAATTATTCGTTTTAATTTGACCAATTCCTGAAATAAGAAATATATTATTATCTCTTATTAAAATATCAACCAAAGTTTGATTAATGAATTGATCTACACTTTGCTTATTGCATTCTTCATATCGCACACATTTAAATACATATTGATAATTAGTAAAATGCTTTGTCATTTCAGCTATATTCAATGTTTTAGTTGCAATATTGGCTAATATAGTCAATTTACCAACTAAAATAAATAAATTATCTATTTTAGTTGATATTAATTTCAATTCTCCACTTATTGTTTTATCATTGTATTTTGGAATCTTTAGTTTATATTCTTTAGGAATGAAAATATTCTTTTTCTCTAAATAACTTTTTGTTACTGCATCATTTGGATCAATTGGATCAGCAACATTTTTAATTTGTTTATTTTTCATGTCTGTATGATCAACGTTTTTAAGATCATCTATTTTATTTTCAACTTTAGCTTGTTCTTCTTTTATCAATCTTATTTTACTATCTAATCTATCAACATACTTTTTGTTGCTGCATCAAGTGGTTCAGTAGGATTTGATAAATTCATTATCCTATTGTTATTCATATTGAGTGCTCCAACCATACTTCCTCCTGTAGATCTTACAAATTTGTCCAGATCTGTATTGATTTGTCTATCTAAATCTATGTCATTATCATAATTTGATCTAAATCCGAACTTGTTTATTGACATTATACTTATTTATTAGTAAATTTATCAAAATCAATTTTTAATTAGTTAAATGATAAGATATAACTGTAATAATCCTAAATTGAATAAAACTTTTATATTAGGTAAAGGATTGTCATCAGCTGACAGAATTAGTTTAGAAACTAAGAAAATTACTAAGGAATAAATAATTTAGATAAAGCATGCTTAGAACATGACATTGCATATGATAAAAATAAAGATACAAAGAATAGAAATATAGCTGATAATTTATTGGCGCAAGAAGCAAATAGATTAGCTAATGACATGAATCAACCTGATTATGTAAGAAAGGATGCAAAGAAAGTCGCAGCTTTAATGTCAGCAAAATCATGGTTAGGATTCGGAAATAATTCATGACAATCACTTAAAGATATTTATTTTGATCCTAAACAAGGTTATTCAGGTATTAATGATTTAGTTAGAAAAACTGGACTAAAACAAAAAGAAGTTAAAGATTTTTAGATACAGTTGATACTTATACTTTACATAAACCAATTAGAAAAAAATTGAAACTAGAAGAGTTTATGTTAAAGGAATAGATGATCAATGGCAAGCAGACTTAGTTGAGATGAGAGAGTTCAGTGATGATAATAAAGGGTTTAATTATTTATTAACTGTTATAGATTGTTTTAGTAAATATGCTTGGACTAAACCTATTAAAAATAAAACAGGAGAAGAAATAACAAGTACTTTTAATATAATATTCAAAGAGAGGAGACCCTCAAAATTACAAACTGATAAGGGTAAAGAATTCATTAACAATAAATTCCAGAAGTTTTTAAAGAGTAAAAGTATTATTTGGTTTAGTACAAATTCAAATGTAAAAGCATCAATAGTAGAAAGATTCAATAGAACATTAAAAACTAAAATGTGGAAATATTTCACTGAAGTTGGAACAAGAAAATGGATTGATATTGTTGATGATTTAGTTTATAATTATAACCACTCTTATCATACTTCAATTAAAATGACTCCAATAGAAGCTAGTAAAAACAGAATGAAGCTCAAGTATATAAAAATCTATATGCTAGAGACGATAAAACCAAATCAGTTACTAAATTCAAAGTTGGAGATAAAGTTAGAATATCAAAATATAAGAGTGTATTTGAAAAAGGTTATTTACCTAATTGGACAACGGAATTATTTACTGTCTCAAAAGTTTTAAATACTAATCCTGTTACATATAAAATTATGGATGATAATGAAGAAGAAATTAAAGGTATTTTTTATGAACCCGAACTCGTAAAGTTTGATAAACAAGATCAAGATTATGAAGTTGAAAAGATACTGAAGACTAGAACTAGAAATGGTAAAAAAGAGCTATATGTTAAATGGATAGGATATCCAAGTTCAATGAATAGTTGGATACCAGCTGAGAATTTGAAAAACTAATCTAGTCCTTTAAAAGTCTTTTATGAATTTTAGAATTTAAGTGTACGTTAAGCATATGCTTATAAACTATTCTTCCACAACTACAATTCACTTTTGGAAAAAATGCATCTTTAAATTTAATATATCGTTCATGTTTGCAAGACTTACACTCTTTACTACCTTTATGAAACTCAGTCAAATCTTTAATTATCTTACAAGTGGTGCACTTTTGTCACTGCTTAAATTCATTGACTCCATTTATTAACAAATAATTTTTTCAGTCCTTTAAAAACCCTTTAAAAAAATTCTCTATATAAATGGTAGAGAAAAACAATGTAATATCTGCAACAAAGAAGTATCATCTTCTCATTGGAGCAAACATCTAAATTCTAAAAGACACCAAGACCTAGTAAGACCTCAAGAACGCCAAATAGTTCATTGTTGGATATGTAATAAAGATGTAGAAAAAAGTGCTTGGATAGATCACCTCAAGTCCTCTTCACATAAAAGTAATTCCAAAATATTCAAAGCTAAACTTCCAAAGGTGACAAATAAAAGAAAGTTTGAGGGTTATGATTTTGAAACTAATGATTATATAGTAACGAAATCAGAGGAAGCATTGGAAGGTTGTTTTCTAACACTACGAGTGACACCTAAGCTTGATATCGGGTCTGTTGTTGTACTCAAAGAAGAGTTTCCACACCTAATGAAGGGTAAGCTAGAGGATATCTTAGAAGAGAAGTTAGGACTTAAGGTTCAGATTGTTTTAAAAGGAAGGTTTAGGAAGTTTCATCCAGCAACAGGACAAGAAGAATTTGAGGAGTTAACGGTTCCTTCAAAGAATAGGACTGTGCTTAGAGATGAAGAAGTTGATAAGATTGTATTGGAGCAACTAACTGAAATTGATGACAAAATTGAAAGTTGGGATAACAATGAAGGTTATTGGCATCTGGTTAATATTATCCATGTAGACTTTAAGTTGAGAGAATATAAACCTTTATCAGGTTCTAATTATATCAAACTACCAAAATGGATTTCGAATAAGAAAGCAACTATAAACATTAAGAATGAAGATCAAAAATGTTTTAAATATTGTTTACAGTATCATAAACATAAGAATGAAATTACACATCACCCAGAAAGAGTAACATGGTATGATAAATGGAATAATGATTATGACTTTAGTAACATTAAATTTCCAGTTGAAGTGGGTGATATTAAAAAGTTTTTAATCAAAATAATATATCAATTAACTTATATATAGTTAATGAAAAAAGTATACAACCTTATTTAACTTGTTCTCAAAATGAAAAGAAATCAGATCATGTAAATTTACTTTTAATAGAAGACAACGATAGATCTCATTATGTTTACATTAAAAACTTATCAAAATTAGTTAGAGATCAATTAACCAAACATGAACATCATCATTTTATATGTGAAAGATGTTTCTACCATACAGAAAACGTAGAAGTATTCAGAAGACATCAAATTCTATGTGACAATTACTTTAACAATGAGAAATCTCTTCCGATTCTTCCTAATGTAAAAGATAATATCTTAAAGTTTAAGAATATTCATAAAACTATAAAAGTTCCTTTGGTTTATTATGCTGATTTAGAAGCTGTTTTAAGAAAGTTAGATCATAAAAGATTGAAAGCTCGACATGAGGCATGTGCTTATAGTTTCTTAGGAGTAAGTAGTTTCTATCACAACTTTAAGAAATATACAGGTAATTCGGCTAAAAATACTATGAGTAACTTTGTACAAACACTTAAAGAGGAGGGAAGAAAATTGAATGAGTTACTACTTAAACGATTAGAAGAATTTAAGAAACCACGACTTAATAATGATGACTTATTAAAGTTTGAAAAAGCAGAGCAATGTCATCTCTGTAAGAAAGCGTTTTCTAAAACTAACATAAAAGTTAGAGATCATTGTCATGTAACTGGAAAATTTAGAGGAGCAGCTCATCAAACATGTAACTTGAATGTTAGAACAAGTTTAAAAATTCCTGTATTCTTTCATAATGGATCAGGTTATGACTTTAAACATTTTATTAGAAAACTTCATAAAATTGATAAAAATCTTAAGATTATATCTCAAACTGAAGAGAAATACTTTTCTATAACTGTTAAAGTTGAAGAAACAAATATCCAGTTTGAATTCAAAGATTCAATAAAATTCCTATTGAAATCAATTGATAAGTCTGCCAAAGTGTTATATGATAAAGATGAAGTCGGAATTAATAATTTTAAGAATTTAACTTCTTATTTTAAAAACTTACCTAATGAGATCCTAGAATTACTGGTACAAAAGGTGTATTTCCTTACTCATATCTTGACAGTTTTGATAAGTTGGAATCTACAGAGTATCCCAACTATGAATCTTTCTATGATAACCTTAAAGATACAAACATTGAGAAAAAAGAATACGAAAGAGGAAAGAAATTATGGGAATATTTTAAATGTAAAAGTTTTAGAGAATATATGGAATTATATCTAACTTGTGATGTTTTGATTCTCGCCGATTGTTTTGAATCATTTAGAGATTTATCATTAAAACACTATGGATTAGATCCAGCTCATTATATCTCAAGTCCTGGACTATCTTGGGATGCAATGTTAAAATACACGAAAATTGAATTAGAATTATTAACAGATCAAGATATGTTATTAATGATAATGGAAGGTATAAGAGGTGGATTGTCTTGTATTATGAAACGATATGTTGAAGCAAATAATAAATATATGATAAACTATGATCCTACAAAAGAATTAGTATATCTTATTCCTGTTGATGCTAACAACTTATATGGTGATGCTATGTCTTTTAAACTACCTTATAAATCATTTAAATGGTGCTCAACAGAAGAAATTAGATATTTAGAAGAACGATTACTTGAAATTCCTGATGATAATGATATCGGATACACATTAAAAGTTGATCTAGATTACCCTGTAGAATTGCATGACAAACACAATGATTATCCATTCTTTCCAATTCATAAGGAAATAAAAAATGAGGATTTATCTCCTTATCAAAATAAACTAAGAAATATAATAAAATCAAGAAAGTTGATTACAAGTTTAGAGAATAAAAAGGTTTAATATGTGATTATAGAACACTAAAACAAGCAATTCAACACGGACTTAAACTTAATAAAATTGAGTGTGCAATAAAATATGAACAAAAATATTGGTTAAAACCTTATATAGATCTAAATACAAAACTAAGACAAGAAGGTACTTCTGATTTTGAGAAAGACTTCTTTAAACTAATGAACAATTCAGTTTACGGAAAAACGATAGAGAATGTACTCAAAAGACAAGATATAAATTTCTGCTGCGAGAGAAAGAAAGCATTAAAATATGTGAAAAAGATTAATTTCAAACGTGAAACAATATTTACTAAGAACCTGGTAGCTCTCCATATGAATCGACTAAAAGTCAAATATAATAAACCTATTTATGCTGGATTTTGTGTACTTGAGATGTCTAAATGGAGAATGTTTAAGTTTGTGTATGAGTATTTGAAACCAAAATGGGGTGATAAAGTCGAAGTTGTGCAAACAGATACCGATGGGTTGATGCTTCAGATCAAAACAGAAGACTTCTATGAGGATATAAAGAATGATACAATGATGAAATAATCGAGCGCAAGCGATATTGACAAATGGTTTGATACTTCTAACTTTTCTGAAGATAACAGATTTGGTATTAAGCCTAAAAATAAGATGAAATTGGGTTGCTTTAAGATAGAAACAGGTGCGAATATAGTAACAATATTTATTGGACTGAGAGCTAAAATGTATTGTTACACAATTGAACATCAAGATAAGAAAGAGTTAAAGAAAAGAGAAAAAGGAGTACCATCTCATATAACAAATAGACACCAATTACTAATATGGAAAAAAGTTTTGGATAACGAGACTCAAACATATGCTACTTATAATATGTTTAAATCAGAAAAACTCAACGTTTATACCATAGAACAAAAAAAGTCGCTTTATCTAATTTTGATGACAAGAGGTATATATTGGGCAATGGATATGCAAGCTTAGCACATGGACATTTTAAAACAAAACAAAAGAAATTGATATGAAACAGTAATGTAATGTATATTCTTTTGACGTCACGTAATGCTTTTCTATGAGGGACAAAAAAGCTGTCCCGTTTGTCCCGTCCCCCTGTCCCCTTCAAACACTTTAGCGGGACAGAAGTGCTTAATGAAAGTGATTGCGAGTGAATGACTCAGCAAAAAGCTCTGTTATCTATCTTCTAACATTGATAAAACTGTTAGCTACATAATGTTATCTTTCTGATAATTTAATTCAAATGAGTAATGATAACAACCTATCAATACGTCTATTAAAAACTACACAATAGCGTAGAGATTGTATAATGGGTTTAATAGTCGCTAAACAAGCGGAAAGGGTATATTGCTCC
The DNA here is from genome assembly GCA_018873245.2 of Archegozetes longisetosus. Lineage (NCBI taxonomy): Eukaryota > Metazoa > Arthropoda > Arachnida > Sarcoptiformes > Trhypochthoniidae > Archegozetes > Archegozetes longisetosus. The sequence goes on from JAEMBT020000006.1 coordinate 81,241, forward strand.
GTATCAAATAACAAATAAGAAATATTATATGCAACGGGTACTGTTACCCGAAAGAGGATGAGATGGGAGGGCACCCCTTTTGCACTTTTTATGTGATATTATCTAAATATATAGTTGGAAGACTACAATTTTTTCATTTTTATCAGTATTTTATGTAAAAAATAGTATAAAATATGCTATTTTTTTACATATTTTTATGCAATATTTAGGGGGGAGTTAGGGGGTCGTAGACTCGTACTTTCGTACTATTTTGAAAAATATAATTTTTCATTTTTATCAGTATTTTATGTAAAAAATAGTGTAAAATATGCTATTTTTTACATATTTTTATGACATATTCAGGGGGGAGTTAGGGGGTCGTAGACTCGTACTTTCGTACTGTCCTAGTACCGCCATATATACACTACTCCTCAGCCTTTGTCTTGAGCCATGTCCTGACGTATTCACGAAATATTCCATCACTTTGAGCAGGATAATGCAATATCTCATAGATTTCAGCCACTTCATATCCTAAACTTATCGCCTTCGATAATTCACAAGTTGTAAAAGTTCCCGTAAAGGTTCTATCAGCGTCTCTATGGTAACAACTGATCTGTACCTGATTTTCAGCACAAGTACGACATAAAGCAAACATTAACTTTCCTTCAATACTGAATGGAAGAACTGGAAGATATAACTGTATCGGTGGAAGAACTTTACAGCTAACGAATCCAAAGTATTGTTCTAAGTCTCCAAATTCATCAGTAATTACCTCAGGATGACCTAAAGGAAATAATCGATTAGAAAGTACGTATGGGTATAGTGATGTGAAGTCGTAGTAGAGGATGCTTTCATTCTCGCGAACTTTATATGCGAACTTTAAATTGTTCGTTCGACCACCATGAAGTGCTTTTCTTGGGTTGCAGTGAAGACCATTATCTTTGATGGCTTTTAAATGTTTGATTCGAGGGAATATGTATTCCACTAGAGCTTCATCATATCTACCATTAAGCATTTCGCCATCAAAAAATTTAGTTTTGTCCCAAAATTCACATTCATAAACGTTCACGAGATATATATTCCTTTTAGCATAATAATCTTTTTTCTTTTGAGTGGAGAGAGCTTTATTTACATCGTAATTACCACATATTTCATGACCATGATAATAGCAACCCCAGAATTCAAACGCAATAGCTTCGTACGTCATACCAGTTTCGGAGTCAGTATATGATTCATTTATGAATCCATCGGCAAAATAAGGACCAGTTCGGTATTCTCTTGTAATATTTTTCTTGAAAACAGCATATTGTTGGTAATCGAGCCATGCAGTCGCTGATATTGAACTTTTTCTCTGCGAACCATAGCCATCAATCGGGGTTATACCAATTGTTTTCTCTTCCAATATGTTTGCTCTAAAGTACTCCAGACCAACAGAAGCCAGTGTGAAAGCACGACTCAATGGATCGAGACCTGTTTTAGCTTTAAATAATTGGCGAAAACTCATAATTGATTGTAAGAGTATAAGTACATCGTTGGCACAATATTTCTCTAAATCTCGTTCAAGATTGAACGTCTCGCCTTTGTCTTTCATTTCGTCATACCAACTTTGAAGCTTACCAGCACTGTCTTTCTTCATTTTATTTTTGCCAAACATTTCAATTGGTATATCCCCAATCAAACACTCCAAGTCTTGATATTCAGGTGTGTTGATGTAATGAGGAAAATGTCCTTTCTCTGTATCTTCGAGGTCAAACGCTTTGGGTAATGAGGATAAAGCTTGTTGGAAAAACAGAAGCGAGTCTATGAATCTCACATTCCCGACATCAATTTTCATTAGTTTCGTTCCCTTCATCACAGGTTCGATATTACGCATTTCACGATCTAAGATGTCTTTAAAAATCCAATGTCCATCATATCCACTTAGATTATGAGCCACAACAAGAACTTGTCCTTTATTTGATTCCGCAATTTTGGCCAAAGTGTTGAATATATATTCATTAAACGATGAAACACAATGATCTCCACGATATAATTTATACCCATCCTTACATATATTACAATAATCGCCAGATTTTTGTTTTGTTACTGGATTATAGCAGGCATCACATACAATCATTGCTGCTAGAAGATTTGGTTTATGCTTAATTATTTTCTCAGTTGATGGTTTTAACATTGATTCGATATCGAATGAAACAATAATTTTCGTTGTTGCGTCTTCTTCTATTAGTTTCTCGGAGTCCAGTTTTTTGAGGTAACAATAATGTGGCTGAACTGTATAGTATTCCGAACACTTTTTACACTTAAGTTCACCGCATACATGCTCTTTAGAACTCTTGGTGTAAGACGCCTCACAAAGTTGACAAATTTTTACGTATTTACAAATTTTGTTTTCTAAATGTCGATTGTAGCAACCAAAGTTGGCGAACGTTTTGTTGCATTCATCACAATGCTGAGCAGTTGCGTCGACAATGCAAAGTGTATGATAACGACAAAGTTTGCAACCATCCTTACACTGATGAAATTGCGGTAACTTATAGCCTTTATTGCATTTAATGCAGTAATAGGCGGTGTTACGATATGATGTCATTTCTTTGATGAGATCCCAATGACCACTACCACCAGGACTGAAGAGCAAATAAATCTGTTTTGGTGATTCCGGTCCAACGAAAAGCTGATCTCCAGTTTTAAAGTTTATAACGATGATTTGAAATCGATTACCAAAATACATTTGAATTAGCTGAACGATTTCAATATCCATCGGTGTATTGAAGCCGAATTCAACGTCTAATAAGCTTCTTTCCCGTTCCTCATCTGTCGGTTGAATAGTTCCATCAGCGATAAGAATTCGGTGCACTCTTTCAGTAATATTTCTTTGGTATGTTGCCGCTTGACTATCGTCGCCGTTTAGATTCTCATTTTCGTGAATCAGTTGCTTTTTCGCCATTACATAGTTCCGAATATCGTAACATAATTGTCTCGCCCCCAATTCCTGCTGTCTTGGTGATTGTATTAAAACTCTCCATTGAGGATGACGGCTATTATCCTTTATATTAAGCTCATGATATTTTACCCCCAAGAACAAAGCACGATATCCACAACTATTATCTTAAATTATAAAGGAACAATTATATTAAAATTTGAAGATTGATCTATAATTATTTAATTACCGTTGTTTTTGATCACAACAATTGACTTTTTATTGATTTTCTCCTGTTCATATGTTTTCGGAGCTTTCGTTGTCTTTCCAGAACCAACCATTCGTTGAGCGATCATAACTTTAACATCCAGGATACCATTCAATATTAAATCTTTATTCGATTGACTAACCATAAAAACTTTATTTGAAAATCGTGTTTTATCGAAGTCTTCAATCTTTTCAGGACGAAGATAAATAGAAGTACTCAAGGATTCATTTTCAATCTTGGCGCTAAAATAGTCACAACCCTGATGTTGATCTATTAGGTGCCTGATGGCTGCCTCATAAGAATCGTCTATTTCCCCTTGATATTCCAGAAGATTTGAAGATTTGTGGATATTGTGTGTGACTTGAAAATACGCACGTTTCTCAATACGCCTTAATTTCTCAACTTCGATTGGGTCCGATTCTTCAACAAGTGTCCAGTTAACGAATTGATTTCTTTCATTATTGGCAGTGGGCAGCTCTTCACCAGAAATGTTTGTATCTTCATGAGTTGCTGGCTCTTCATCGTCAGAAATGTCAATAACTTCGATATCTTTCTTCGGAACGTATTTTATTACAGATTCTCTTCGGCTCGGACCTGCCTCATCGTAAACTTTTTCTATTGTCGTAGTTAAGCGAGTTGTATCATTTCTTCCAATTTTTTGCTTTTTTGGAGCAGTAGCCAGTAATGAGACGCCAGCCTTGCGTTTGCGACTGACTTGCGGTATTGAACTCTCATCTAAAAATTTGTTCATTTCTTATTATTATTTAAAAAAAATGAATGACTTACTTTCACTATCACTACTATGGAAGGTGTTTGAAGGTTTGTTCAATTTACCGGACATTTTTGTTCAAAATGATTGAATTAATAAAGCCTAAATGTATCACACGAATATTACTCAAAGCACTTTAATAAGAGTACACTTAAAAAACAGTAATCGAAATGCTGTTGATATAAGAAATCACAAATTTAAGGCTTCTGCAAAGTGTGAAAACAATTGCAAAATGATAAATTATCTGCTCTAAATCAAAGTTTTTATACAGATTTTGGAAGTGAAGAGTCCATGTTTAGATCGTTTCTAAAGATTCGATGCTCATATTGGTTATATTTTGGACACCTGCGTTTATTTTATATTAGAAATCATCTAGTAAAAGGATTAAAATTTAAGAGCTTCGGACCTATTAACAGTAAAATATCTATTGAGTATCAGAGGATTAAGAAAATAATACTTTAGATATCTTAATCTTTTGGATTCTAATACAAAGCAAAAGCTATTAAATTAAGACGTCTTAATCTTCTGAAAATAGATATGAACAAGTCATTGAAGTTTAAACACTTTAATCCTTTGAACCCTGATGTGAATCAAAATTTACTGTAGTTTCACGAAATATAAACCAATTATATCGAAGATTTTATCTTTTGAAAGTAAGTTTTGGCATAAATCTGCATAAAAGTAACGTGACTTTGTCACCGAATAATATAAATGAATAACTAAGTAAACTCTCAGACTGTATACGTATTTATTTTAATTCGCATATTCATTCAAATTATGAATAAATCACTTAAGTGCAAAGAAAATAAAAGTTACAATTTATGTAAATTTTCAGGATGTAATTTAATTGCAAAATTTTTACATAAAATAAATATCGAAATATTACATCAATTGGGTTATATCATAATAAAAATGATAATATTGTATCTGAAATTTTATTTGATATTTTTAGCCTTTAAGACGCCATCTTCGAATAAATATCTGCATACATCATCAAAAGCATTATTGAGATCTTCTTTGCATTTGCCTCCTGTTATATTTATTATTGAAGAACGAAATATAGTTATTTTACAGACACTTGACCGATAAATTAATCCTGGAAATAATTCTGGTTCGAATGAAGCTGGACATCCCATTAAGCCGAACAGTTTTTCCAAATTTATTTCATATCCATTGAACTTAACACTGCCCACCATATTCGCAACTCTTCTATTATTCAACCTCACTTTATATCCAATTTTGTGAATTTTACGCGCAAATATTCTTATAGCCCTTGAAGCCTGAAATATGCTTCTACATCCAGTTAATACAAGCTTGCCATTTTGAATACTAAACAAGTACTTTTAGGTCTTCTAATACGCATTATTAAAGCGTTCATTTTTTCTGGATTATACTCAATATCCAGTGAGTTATTAACAATAAATTTTAAATCTAATTCACAGTTTAAATCAGCACAATAGGTAATATTTGTAATATCAACCATTTTATTAGCAGAAATTCAATCAAATACAAGTATTTTGAAATTAGTACATTGATATAATACTATAATATATATAATATAATATTAACTCAAATCAATGTCACCACATATTTCATCATCAAATTCGTGATTGAAATCCTCATTTGAATCTTGCACTGGAATTTTATCGTATTGAATTTCCATGACATCGTTGTCAGAAATACTACTTGTTTTATTGTCCAAATTTTCGTGATCTTCACCAAGTATCGTACGTGGTTTATTAACCAACATTTGCATATCTCTTATATCTTTCTTAATGAATTTATAATTCTTCGCGAGCAAATAAAGCTCATTTCTGTTAAGTCTATAAACTGTTGATTTAGATGGCGTTATAATGTTGATGATGTAATCCTTTCCGGACCAGTTATAAGTATCGATGTATACCTCGCGATTATGTTTTATGAACGAAACTTTACGACTTTTTACTCTGATTTCGGCCATAAACCACCTAAATTCTTCCAAACTAAGACAAATACCTCTTCGTAATGATCTTTCACCTTTAAAATCTCGGATATCAATGAAGATTTTCTGCTTGGAATTTACAATTCTTTTGCTGACACGAAGTCTTTTCTTGAACTTTGGATATTCTCCTTTCATTGATCTTGATTGAAGTGTATAAGATGAAATAGTTTCCAATTTTCCAATTTCTTTTTTGCAATAACGACCCATTTTTAAAAATAAGAAACCAATTTTATATCACTCTACTTTTGAAACACTAATCAATTTCTTATACATTAAAGTTTCAACAATAGTTTCATCACTTAGTTCAGACAGTGATATTGTAAAGTCTGGATCTTTAATAGGAGCGTGTTTGAAATCAAATTTAAAATATAAGCACTTTATTTAACATAACCACAATACAAATTACATAAGATTTCACAGGATTTTAACACTGGAGTGAAGAGCGAAAAATTTAAGAAACACATTTTATAGGAACAATAGGCGGGTTAAATTAGAAAATGTTTTACAATGATAGGCTAAACCTTTTAAGATCAATAGCACATTTAACTAGCATTGGGAGATTGTATAACTAGGACATACTTAGGCAGGTTTTAAGAGTTGAGATATGCTTATTCTCAGCTGTCTTCATAATTTGTACAGTTGAGACAAGCATGTGAAGATTTCTTTTGTACAAATAAAAAGTAATCTTGAAATCAGTAATAAATGTTGACATATACGGTGAGTTATGAAAATTAATTTAGCAATATAGGTTATTACAAAAGTATTTTGGTATAGGTCTAATTAAGAAACTTAGACGTTATTACAATATTTTTATTATCAATGATTGCACTAAAACCACGAAACGCGTTCAACCAATTAAATTCATTAAAAGTGATGTAATCAATTTTGAGAGGCGTGGCTTGAGTAATTAATTAGTGTATATAAAAGGAATAGTTCTCACTTCATTATTTTTTCATCCCGTTATAGTTAAGAAATTAATATATTTCGTTATTTAATAAATCTTAACGGATCTTTTGATAAATGGCGTTCACTGAACTTTTCTCTAAAGATATTAATCAATTTCGATCATTCACCAAAAAAGTTAAAGTTCTACTTTTAATTGAAGCTGGAAAGAAGGACAGTTGTTGGATAGACATCAGATATCATTACAAGGGAGAAGATGATATTTATGTGCCTACTAAATTTGGTGTTTGTATTACTCCCGAGGAACTAAATCAGCTTCTTGATAACATGATGAAATTGAATGAATGTTCAATAGAAGGAGATAAGAGAATACTCAACTTCAAGAAAAACGACAAGAACTTTGTTTACGACTAGACTCTCCGAAAATTTGATGGCAAAGTATCAACATTATCCTTGACTCATAATGAAATTAAAAATATCAATTTTATGAATGATAAAATATTCTCTAAATGCAATTTTAATAAACCTAATTAGATTAAAAATTAATTCACAAATAAAACTTGTATGAAAATTCTATTATAATTACTGAATAATAAAATTGAATTCAAATTATTAAATAATTTCTCAATTTTAATTATTATTTATACTTTAACTTAACGATTTAGTTTTAATGTTTAAAATATCATCTAGATATAGCTAATTTTGAGTACAGTACTACAGGAAATACAATTTCATATATATGAAGCCGTTAATCAGCTGGTTATAAGAAGTGACGTATTGTTGAGAGTACAACGTCACAGGAAGTAGAACAAACAGAACTACGTAGTCGAACAGCTGATTTTAGGAAATGACGTCACATATTCAGGATATATAACATGGTTTAACATTCTATGTAGTCTATCACATTTGATTTAATTATAAAAATTTTAGTTTACAAACTTTAATTTAAAATTCTAATCACTAAAACTTTTATATTAGATACAATTGATCCTAATCTACAAATTTAAATATAGTAAATTTAGGTTAGGTTGATATAAAAGATTAATTAGAATAATTAATTCATAAATTTTAATTATAAAATAAATATAATCTGGTTAGGTTATGTTATGTTGGGTTAGGTTAGGTTAAGTTAGTACACTTAGGTTTGGGTTGATTAAATAAAAAATTTATTTAGAAAATTTAATTTAGTACTACTTAGGTCGGGTTGGGTTAGGTCTTACATTAGCCTCACAACAGTGCGAAACCGGAAGTGACATTAGCGGAACTGGAAGTTCCTGATTGACAAACCAGATATCTTCTACTATCTCCTGATAAATAATGGGGAAACATTCATTTTTATTTCATCATGCCATTTCAAAGATTTTACAGCCCTTTCAAATCGTCTAAAGAATTTCAGCGGATCCTCTCCTTTCTTACCTACAAAAGCATTTATAAAATGTTGACGGGTAGAAATTAAATTATTAGTTAAGCTTCGGCTTACATCAGAAATTGCTTTAGCAGTTAAAGAAACTGCTACTTCTTCTGACATGTTTCAGATTTGGTTTAATTACGATTTAGTGTACAAAATTTAATTGAACTTCAGAATGCAATAGCGCATGTATATCAAAACATACTTTCTCAAATAAAAAATACTCTTAAACTTAAATTTCAAACCTCATAAAGTTACCAAAACTTTAAGTGAAAGCGTAGTTCACTATCACCACTATTGGGATATTCACAATCAATCTTCGGCCAATTTTCGACCAACTCTTCAGCACCTCAATAATTTATGATTTGCTGCGATCTACCCCACTCTTGACACCAAAATTGTCACGATCTTAATGAGTGATTAAGCACTTTTCTTGAAAATATACTTTATTTAATATAAAGAAAGTAAAACACTTAATATGAGACATCAACTTATGTGTAAGAATACCACAAAAGCTTTTTACTCATATGTCACTCTTGACCAAAACAAGAGAAGAGTGTATCCTAGAGCTCAAAAGCCTAGTCTTAATATTCCAACAGATTTTGTTTACAAAAATTCATCAAATTGACCATCACATGCTTTTATGGTTAGAAATTATAGTTGAGTACAGAGATTTCTAGGACAGGTCAAGGATTTAGGAATGGTCACTAATTTAGGAAAGATGAATAATTTGGGTCATGTCACAGTATCATTCAATGCTTAAGATGTCATCTGTAATTTAGTGCCGATTGACTTATATCTGAAACGGAGAGCAATTGATTATTATATAAGGAAAGGAATTAGCAATGAACTGGTTTCTAAATATTTTGATGCTTCTGCACTGGATTTGGATAACTATCAGAACACTCAAATAATAGTAGAGCAGCGACACCCCTCTCAAACAATAAAAATTGAAACTTCGAGTGAGATCTCAAACAACACTTTAACGATATCTTCTGCAAGAGTTTCTGAAAACATCGGCTTGGCATTTATTATATGGAATGGTGACATCAGAAGGTATTGTAAAAAACTGAAATCTACAAACTATTGTATCCATCTGCAAACAAAACTCTGCACTTCAATCTGCTATTAATTTAATTTTAGAGAACTATTCTTCAACAAAATTTACTATTTCAACCGAAAATAATATATTACTTTCTACACTAAAAAATCGCTACACCAAAGATATGACTATCTTTAATATTCGTAAACAAATGTTTAATGCTATCAAAAGAGGCTTCCGATTCGACCATTACAATAACGATGATATCGTAGACAAAATAACATAAACGAAACGAAACTAATCGTAAAATAAACAGCGATAAGCCACAATAGAATAATGTTTGATTATATGTCAACAATCGGCTATTAAAAAACAAATCAGAAACTTTAATATATCTGTTTAGGAGGAGAGATGGGCCGAATCAGAAATAGAACAAAGAAATTCTTTCCGACAATAGCAGATAAAATTGAAGCAAAGAGATTTGAGCAAAAATTTGAATTGACGCAGATTCTAACAAACCAAGGAGTCTTTAAAAGCTATCTGCACTACAAAATGAAAATTAAAAACAATTCCTATTGCGATTTCTGAAATGGAGAAGACTGCAGATCACAGACTTTTGAATTGCGGGAAATTCTACAATGAAAGAGCAGAACTTAATTGAATATTACCTGAAGCGCAATCGGACATATCTGAAAGAACGAAATTTTTATAATTATTGTTTAGAATTAATTATCATTTAAATTATTTATTATGTACTTAACTAATTCTAAAATTTTGTAAACATCGGGCCCCTTATTAGTGTAATAGGAATATGGGCAAAACAAATTGCAATAAATAAATAAACCTAACCTAAACTCAACCCCATAAGTTGAATATTCTTAGACTTTTGGCTTGTAAACACACACACACACACACAAACATATATATATATATATGAATGTATGTTTGTATGTATATAGAAAATATTTAATTAACTTTAATTCCTCTATAACAAGTTTAGTGCAACGCAATGACAAACGCAACATAAGAGAGAAACATTGGGTCTCTAAGCGATCCAACGTATTCTCTGGTTAGATTAGGTTTTTCATTTTTGCGGGCGGCAGTAGCCGCCAGGATCAAGCCTACAGACACATATTCGAACAGTATCACAAAAGGTACAAACGTTATAAATATTTCGTTGATCCTAATACATTGGCACACACTCACAATATTGAATCAACCTGGCATTCACTAAAGTCGAAGATCTTTATAGGCGGTGTTCATTATGAGTTTCTTGTTGACTATATTTGTGAATGACCTTGGCGTCGTTATTGTAATTCTAATAACCAAGACTTGTTTCTGTCTTTGATTAAAGGCATTAAACGTACTTATTATCATTTGTGTAATTATCTTTCAATATAAAGACTTTTCATGATTTTTCACAATTGATATTATGTTTATTTTATTTCTCTCTTAATAGAGTTTTAAAATATATCTAACTTTTAAATCAATTGGTGGAGTTTTTCTAAAAAAATCTCCTACAAAACATATTCAATTCTCCTTTTATCTTTAAAAGAAATTAAGAAATATTGATTATTATCAAGCATAAAACTTATCTTCTGATTTTTTAAGTTTCCATAATAGGATCCATATCTTTTTCATTATTTTGTTTTATATTTATCTGCCAAATACTTATCATATCTTGACATATTTTTGCGGCCAGAATAATTTTTTTAGCTAATTGATTCAATAGGCTGATGGCGGGATGGGTTGGTATACACGTCAATAATAAATTATAAACAACATCGCTACTAAATTTTTTGTATAGTTCTACGGCCTTCAATTTAGGTTCTTCAATGGTTTTCTACCTAACTTGTTCAGAATAATCTTTTCTTATAATGTTTCCTGAAATGATGTGTTCCATCGAACTGCTAGTGTTAACATCACAGCACTGCTGCACATAGTAAACACGCAGCACCGCGATGTTAGGGTAAATTTCTTTTTTCAGAAAGACATGCTACCAGAATAAATTTTCTAAGATAAAGTTACCAGTCTAAATTTATCAGGTCTTTTGTCATTTAAAGTAAGATATATGACTAAGGAATACTTAAATTCTCGAGATATGACGATATTGTTGATCTTAGCGAGATTTTAAAAGTAAATCTTGGGAACACTTTACCGCATAGTTGCGACGAAGGGCTAAGCTACAAGAATAAATGACTCAAATTGTTTGATTCAATAGAAAATAATATGAATGTTATTTCATCAAGATTATTTTGGTTTCAATAATTCAAAATTTTGGATAGGATCTCTTAAATAATGTTGTCAGTATGACCAGAAAAAGCATGATTTAACATGCGTTCAAAAGATTGTTACAAATCTCAAGCAATTAGATAGCGCGGACGCAATAAAATCGTAACATCTTTTGGAATCAGCAGATTATTACCAGTTTGGCCACAAAAGTCTTCCGGTGGATTCTATCAAACGATGTTATGACTATGAATTAACTTTTAAAATTGAAATAATTTGAACTAAAAATAACTTTATCTAATTTTTTTGAAGAATTATGAATTTGTATTTTACCAGTATGATAAATAATACCTTTGTGTTTTGAGAAATATGTAATCTAAAATTGTTGACAAGTTCGACAATAGCATTTTTGATGATAATCATGGATAATCTGTTTCCAGGACAGGATCTTGGACCTATGCTAAAAGGCAGAAATGAGCACTGGTGATAAGTCTTATGGCCAATAAATCTTTCTGGAATAAATTGGTCTGGATTAGGAAATTGTTCCCTATCTCTTTGCATTGCATATATGGGAAATGTAACTATCATTCCTTTAAGTATAATTAGACCATATTTGTTAAGTATATAATCTTGACTGGCCCTTCTCTCTACTGTAACAGTTTGAGGGTATAAGCGAAGACTTTCGTGAATAAAAGCATTCAAGTAGGTATAATTTTCAATTTGCCCAAATTCCAAGTCTGAGATACTTATATGCTTAACTTCATCATAAAGTTTCTGTTGATAATCATGATAGAGAGCTAAGTTGAGCGCTATATATGACAAAACTGTTGACAATGAATCATAACTTGCGATTAAGGTTTCGACACAGAGACTGGTCACTTCATCCAATGTTGGTACTAAAGAAAAATGAGAAACAGGTTGAATGGATTTGGCTGTGAGATAAAGGCGAATGCCCATTTTTTGGGTCACTTGAGCCCATGATGAAATCTATGCCATATGATAGAACATATCGAGTAAAGTAACTTTGTCTAGAGGCACTTTCCTAAATCTATGGCTGAGAGGCACTAGGGGGCATCAAATGTCAGAAAAATAATTGCCAGAATTCGACAAATAGAGTGTCGAAACACATGTATTCGAATTCGAGGAACCTGATTATGCCACTTTCAGGACGATTGAATCAATAGTTTTCGAGATGTAACATTGAAAATAACTAAATTAGACATTTAGCCAGAACAATACGTTGTCTACTCCTTGTCACGCGGTGGCATGCCTTCTAAGGGGCACTGACTGTTGATAACTAAATCTTTAGGTCCTCCCAGCACCCACCAACCAGTAAATAATTAAATTAAAATTGAAAATTCCGGTCGGGGTGTCGACATAGTTATAAGGGTCTGACTCAGATCCACAATTGTCATCTTATACATAGAATATCTTGAAACTGCTGATTCAATTGTCCTGAAAGTGGCATAATCAGATTCCTCGAGCTCGAATAAATGTTTCAACGCCTTATTTGCCGAATTCGGGCAACCTTTGTACAAAGATTTGACGCCCTCTAGCGCCTTATAGCCATGGATTTCAGGAACGTGCCTATAGACAAAGTTGCTCTACTCGATAAGTTCTATCAAATAGCATAGGTTCCATCAGGGGCTCAAATGATCCACAACGACATAGACCGTGGACATTTTCCTCTGATTGATTAATAAACCTCTATCTGATTGAGAAGATTCTTCGGTACGCACGTCAAGAAAAAACTTCAATAGATTAAAGTCATATTCGTCATCAGAATTGTTCTTATTGTTCGAATAATCTTCTATCAAATCACGAGTGATACGAGCATAAAAAGAGATACTCTCTCTCTCTGTTGAAAACATCTACACTAATTATTTTGGAGTAATAAGGGATTATTTTGGCCGAAGTCAGAGAAATAGACTCTGGTTGAAGGATTTTTCTGGCTTGTTTTAGATATGGACTGTCTAATTCAAATTCATCTTTAAGCTTTCCTCCAAAGAGTATAATCATTGTTGCATTCAAGCTGTAAATTCCAAAGTACTCTTTAACATCTATTTCATATCCACTTATCTGAATTCGTTGTTTGAGCCTTTCCACAAAGTTTGAGATGCAATAACTCAATGCTTTGTGCATAGATTTCAGTTTTGAAGTTGAGAAACATTTGTTTAAAACTGATCGAACGCATTTCCATCTGTTTTTATCGAGTAGTCCGATAAAATTCGCCAATACTTTATCCGAACTGAATTTCAATTGCTATGAATATTTGAACACAAGTTTGAGCTCAAATGAATGATAGATTGAAACAAATTTTAGCAAAAATCTTTTGTCGCCTATGAACTTGTTATTTTTGAATGTAAATGATTGAAGACAGTGTGCATTAGAGATGAGAATCTGAATCCCAATCCCATCTCTTATGGGAGTGGTAATGGGAATGGGATGGGATGGAGTAGATTTTTAATTAGATGGAAGTAGAGTGAAATTTCTAAAAGTTTAAACATTCTTTATCCAAAAGTAACAAAATATATTTAGAGATATTTTCTTTCATTTGATTTCTGACAAATAAATAATAATAATAATAATAATAATAATAATAATAATAATAATAGCATACAAATGCTATGGTAGTGGAAATGGAATGGGAATGGAAGCAAAAATTTTGAGAATTTTCTTCCCTAGTGTGCATCATATCTGGATTTCTAGTATTGATTTATATTAATATAATAAACAACGATTGACAACTTCTGATGACTTAATCCAAAATTTTATACCTACACAATTTCATAAAGTGTGTCAGAATTGAAATTTTTGGTTTAAAATTTTGATCAGAAAGTTTTATGATTTTTGTTAATTTTATCTATTAGGTAGATTCAATTCAGATATCAGAGTTGTATTTTTTAAACTTGTCTTTCATTATAACTATTTCACTCAGCTATTCTAGTTAGCGTACCGTAATTTCACGAGCACTATGGTCCAAAAGCACATGGCAAAGCTTTCTGTTCTTTTGGTGTTACATTGGCCCTAGGAGGGTGAATATTCTGGTCACTTGCAATATCAAGTATTAGAAACACTACGATTAAAAGTGAATCATTTTCAAGCAGCAAATACTTAGCAGCGTATAGATTATATATGAAATTGTTTACAAAATATCTAAAAGATATAATTCTGATATCTTAATTGAACCGACCTAATATCAGTTCAGTCAAAAAGTTTTCGGCCTAACACCTTTCCTGATATATTTGGATGATGATTTTTATATCAATAATGGTTATATGCTTTAAAAGATTGCATACCAATAGTTAGCTGGTTTCACTGAAAGATAAAAATATTAGACAACTTTTTCTTGTCAAAATACATTTTAAATTCTTAGAAATTTTTTCTTCTCTTTACCATTGGGTTTATGTATTGATACCTCTTTTTGAGAGTTTACAATTTTATTACTACTATGAGAAATCAATCAATTTTTAGCATATCTCATGAGACAAGGCTATATTATCACTAGGGATGTGCAATGACAGCTATAAAACAAGTAAATTTCGACGGTTATTAGGGAATAAAAATTAAGTAAATTTGGGAATAATTCGGGAATAAATTTCAATGTAAAATTAGGCATATCGTAGGTAATGCAAGCTTTAATGTCACATTTACACTGCACTTGTTATTACTTCATTTGAACTTTCGTTTAATTTTGAATAAAGATAATAGCTTTTGTTTAAATTCATTAGTAGTTATGAATAAAGATAACTAGTCTCTTAGGTATAACAATCAATCTGATGAACTGCTTATTATATTTTAAGTACTCAGATTTACAGGTTCTGACTATCCTTGGAATTAGAAAAGTTTAAAATTTCGACAAATTTTAAAGTACGGATCATAGTCGAGAATTTAGGTTAATTTTACAAAATTAAAGGTAACATTCGGTAATTTCGGGAAGAAAGTAGTATTTTCTGGAATTCGATAAGAAACAGTCAGATTCGGGGGAAAATGTGAAAAATAGATGGGTTAATTATGCTTATTTAATATTAAACTGCGTATATGTAACGTTTAAAAGCATTCGGACTAATCTAAAATTTTCGGTAAAACCGCCTCTGCACATGCCTAATTATCACTAACAAAATCAGCATTCAAAAAGATCAGGAAAGGTGCTAGGCCGAGAACTTTGTGACTGATTTTATATATTAGTTATAGAGGGTTTTTGTATCAGTCTCTTCTATTATCTTAAAAAGTTATTGAACCACGACTTATGATAAAATGTTAAAAATAGGATAATAGTACACTTCATCTTCAAGTATTTTATATATTAAAGGAATAAGCCAACTTAAGTGAACTACAATAAATGAAAAGTGAAGATATAAAAATTTTATCAATTCGAGAGCACTTGAAAGATGAACGAAAATAGTCTAATCGTAAACTTAATATAAGAGTGTAATTAACGAGTTAATAAATTATATTAATTTGTAATTAATTAGACATTATGATCATTTATATATTCTATAGTTTATTTATAACAATTTGGCATAGTATTAGCGGATAAATAATAGATTATATCCTGAAATAATTGTATGAAATTCATTAAAATGTATAAAAAGAAGATAGAAATATGAGCTAGTTATCTTTGATTCTTGTGCTATGAAATACAATTTTGCTACATATTTGTGCACTTATAAATTTTATAAAATGAACCAATCAAATATTATAAGAGAAAATAGGTGAAACCCTGTAGAAACACCTGATAAGATATTTTGCATAATTAGTGAGCAAAACTTATTAAAACTTAAAAAAGGTTTCAATAGCAGAATTTGAGTCTAGAAAATTGCGATATGATGTTTAATCCTAAATTTATATTCCGAACCGCTTTCAAAACAATTGGAAATTCATAAAATGTTTATTTGACTAAATATGATGAGGAAAAGATTAGTTCTCGATACTGTTCAATTTGTGTGATTAGATCGTGATCACTTAATTTTGTCCTTATATTAAATCTACTTCCTGCCTTAAGAAATTTCCGAGTTTTAAAACTATGAATACACATAAATTGTTTTTGAACTGCGTTGCACTTGAGCTTGAGCTGAACTTTTGCAGGTTTTATTTCAGTTCATAACTTGCTTGAATGATGATTTACAGTCTTTGACAAATTCTCTCCATTAGTTTCTAAGGTTTTTATACTTTAAACTTCAATGAATTCTGAGGAAACTGTTTTCGAGTGAAGGGCATGTTGGACTCGATCTTTGACTTAAAAGACGTGATCCGACTCCAAAACGGTCACTCAAAAATTGAGCTTACTCTCTCAAAGAACTCGGCAAAGATTTTAAATTCTAATAAGGAATCAAAATGAATTGACTAAAAGTGGTCAGGTACGTGTTTTTGTTTAGCTCTGAAACAACTCACTTTCAAACTAGAGGACCTTAAACATGAAAAATCCCATCAATCAAGAGGTTGTAACTTTTTAATTATAAACAATCAAACCGCGAAACCGGTTGCAAATTAAAGATAATTATAATGAATTTTCATTAATAAAGTTTTGTAAAGAGACGGGAATGTTATTTTTGTGTGAAATAATGTTATTTATACACAGGTCTAATGAAACAGGATGATATGGTTTTCACAGAAGGTTGATTGGAACTATAGGTATTTACCAAAAAATTGCTTCAAAATTCGTTGATGTTTAGATGTTGAAAATCATCAAAAATCTAAGTACTCAGTTTTGTCAATGACTGTACGCAGATTAGAAGTTTGAATGTTTGTAAGCTACAGCAAGTCTGAAAATATTAGAGAACTCGAGTTCAAGTATTGAGAAATTAATTAAATTCGTCATAGCTAATTTGGCATAGAATTTGAGATGGATAAAACTTCACATTTCCAGGGCAATAAAAAAAATACAAGTTTTATCATTGAACAATTAGCGGAAAAATACCCGTTGATGAAATTGAATCAGAGACTCTCGTAGTTGTCCAGTAACAGAAGAATATTATGGACATGAGGATAGTTATGGGTGGATATAATTCAACAAATTTGAACTTTATTCACGCTTTTTTCGAAAAATTGAATGTCATTCGAAATAAACCGTGTATCGATAGTATTAGAAGAAATTTCTTACTCTGCGATCAGTAAATATGTGAAAATCTTTGACGAGGATTTGTCTGCAAATATCGGGATCAGCGATCAATAGAGAAGGTGTCAATCCCTCATAATATCCTATAATTTTGCCATGAGCTTGAACTAACTGTTGATGTTGAAGATATATTTGCTTTTCCTTCCTCGTTAAAGACCAGCCAATGTTCGGAATTCCATTGTTATCCCAATAAGAAAGCTTTACTTTCATAAGGCTGAAAGTATTGAAAGATTGAGCAAATTTGTAATTAAGTTATACAGTAATACTTCTTTATAGAGAACCGGTGAGGACCAGCAACTCATATTGACTATAATGAGGCTTTCCTTTAAAGGGATTCACTACATCGAGGTATTACTGTAGTGATTTACAGATTTGGAAAAAATTGTCGCACGTACAGAAAAATCAATCCAATAATAACGTTAATGAGAATTAGATATAACATCTTCTAATCTAAGAAATATTCGAAAGCAACCGAATATTGTAAAAGGCTTGGACTAAAGTAATTTGAACGTTAAACTGTGAACTAATGAGCTAAGTTTAACGAATTATTTGGAGCAAACTTAATACTAATTCCAGTTTTGACTCAAACAAATCTTTATACATATCGATTATTGCAACTAAGCGACCTTCGTACATGGTTTAATCTCAGTATCTTTCTCACTAGAAATCACAGGTTTATCCGCAATGTTTGCGATGTTAAAAAATTTATGTCAAAGCTTTGTGTTTTTATCATGTTGACCTATTACATAAACTGTTAAGTTACATCTACACGACTAAACGATTTCAAGATAAGTTTCAGAAACAGATTTCAAGAGAGATTCTAAAAACAGAAACTTAGCGTTCACACAATGATGTAAGTGCAACGACCTCTTATCATAAAGTACTTGCATTTATCGTTTGTCTTCACTTTTAATAAACCAAAACAGAGCTTTGCGTACGAAATACTTTATTGAGTGTTACGAAAGAATTGTTGATTAAATCAGCTATCTATAAGAAGGACGCGAGCTCTCCATTCAACTCCTGAAACTGCTCTTTACATGCGTTTAAAGTTGAAGGGAAAACTTTCACGTGGATTTCAATTGTCGTTTGATAATTTTGTTCTCTGATCGTTTGTTGCTCACCAACTACGTGATCATCTACGAGGGAAACTAAAAGATCACTCATCGACAAGTGGTCAATAAGTTATTTACATAAGTATTTTTGAATCCGAAAATAGGTCGGATTCAGGGGGAAGGTTGTTTACATTATGTCCTATCACTAATTAATAACTTATGAGTGCAAAATATTTTATGTACAGAGTATATAAGATTGAAATGATACATAAGTTTTTCAACTTTATTCATATTAAAACAGCAAAGAACTAAACATGCTTTTGAAAAATCTATTCATGGGTAATCCTCAATTAAGTTCATCAGATGAGTAGTAATTTGTAAAGCATGGCTTACATAAAATTTAATGATAGAGTTAAAGGTAAAATCTTATGCTTGTTAAAACTTAATTATAAACAGAAACAAATACAAAAGGAATTGATGAAAGAAGGTATTGATATTTCAAGTGTGACGATATCAAGGATTAAGAATGGTAAGGATGTGCGGCCAAGATTGAATCCTAAAGAGAAAAAACCAGGAAATCGTAAGGGTCACTATTTGATAATGACTAAAGAGAAGTTAAAAAAGTTGGAGAAGATGATCCGCCGACTATGAAGCAAATGTCACAAAAGCTCAATGTCTTAGTACCAATAATTGAATATCATATTCACAAAACATTGAATAAGAAATCGGTAAAAAACCAAAAGTTTACGCTATCACTAAGGCTAATATTGAAAAGCGTCGCCAAAGATCATGGTCTCTGTATCTGAAACTCAATAATGAAAAGTGGAAGAATTATATCACCACAGATGAATCATGGTTCTACCTCTCCAATAACAGTGGTCAAACAAAGATACAGTATATTACACGTGGCGAAACCCGAGCCTCATGTGAGACATAAAACTGTAAAGAGTTCGACGCAGGGATTTATGGTATGGGGAGGTATTTGTTCAAAAAGAAAGACCAAACTAAGAATTGTCGAAAAGGGCGCAAAGATTAATTCAGTTTATTATATTGAAAGTATTTTAAAGCCATTTTTGGCCGAAGACATTCCGCGATTATATCCGATAAGGGACTATATCTTTCATCAGGACTCAGACCCTGCCCACTCATCAAAAATGACAGTTAAGTTCTTGAAGGATAATCAAGTCAAGTTCATTACTCCAGAGGAATGGACACCACAAAGTCATGATAATGCGCCAATGGACTACTTCGTCTGGGGCTATATCAAGAAGAAGTTGAATAACAGAAAGGTTAGAACTTTGAAAGGACTCAAAAGGGCTCTTAATCAAGAATGGAATTCTCTTCCTCATGAGCACATTATAAAGGCGTTTGAATCATGGCCTCAAAGGTGCAGAAGAATTTACAACAATAAAGGATTCCAAATTGAAAAGCATATCTAATTATCCAATGTTTTGCTATAAATAAATTTGAAAAACTTATGTATCATTTCAATATTATATACTCTGTATTTACAATATAAATTTAGGAAACTTGGTTTTGTAATAACTAATAGGATATGAGTAGTGCGATTATAGAAAATATTCCTCACCTAACGAACGCGTAAAAGAATTCGGGAAAAGTTTAAATTATGACTAGTAATAGCTGAATATGAATAAAAATGAACTTAAACATATTAATATGCTGCAAACATAATCAGATCACTGATTAAATGAACATCTAAATCTTCACCTCACTCACGTCTTGCACTTGCAATTGCATATTGATTTGCATTTAAATTTCAATCATTTAAATTTTTTGAATTATATTAGGTTAGAACTTTTTTCAAAAATGTTTTTATTGATTTAACCTCAAATCGGATATATATTAGGGACATAGGATAAAAGGTTACAATGTTTTTAAAGAAATCTCCATTACTATATTGCGATTTGAACAATCTTCAATATTTTGAATGATTATTCAAAAGAATCAAAATAGGAGTATTAAAGAAATTGTATATGAATAAGAAGTAGAGGTGCGCATTTATGAAATTCTTTGCACCCGCATCCGCCCGCACCCGCAGTGAAAAAAGTGCGGGTCACCCGCAAAAACCCGCATATAGCCGCAAAAAATTATTTTAATTAAATCGAATGTAAATACAAATATCAACTATGATTAAGTATAAAATCAATATTCTGTAAAATAATATCAAAATTTGATCTTATAAGTAGCGGCTTATCGAGTTATTTTGAATCTTTTGAAGATCTTCTTTCAATTAAAAGTAATTTAACGTAACTGAAGTCTTGCTCAGTGGAAAGATTAGTTACTGGTATAGTTGAAATTATTAATATATTTGAAATAACGCTTAGTTTAGGAAATCTGTTCTTATTTTCGTCCCGAAATTTCAACAAACTATGAGTACAGTTGAAATTACTTTGCAGATAGTCATAACCTCTATTATACTAGTGTTATAGATTTGGTTCATAATCAATGAATTCAAGCACACATTAATTCATGATGTTAGAATCTTGTGTTATTAATGTAATTGTTTTCGAAGTAATACTTATCTCGTTAACCATTAAATTAAGTCTTAATTGCAGATTATTTTAGGTGAGGGTGTGAAAGAAAAAAATTTGCAAACCCGCACCGGCTATAAACCGTCGGGTACCCGCACAGACCCGCGGGTGCGGGTGTAAAATGCGCACCTCTAATAAGAAGTCAGATTTAGTAAATTAAATTACATTAACTTAAAAAGACTATTATTGTTATTATTTAAAACTATTGTAAAAGTTGAGAAATTCGGAAATATTTGAGATATCATTAGTTCTTTGAGCTTACATGGGATTGACTTTCTGTTCGCCCTTAACTTATTGTTGTATTGTTCTCTATCTCCGTAAAAGTAATTGCAGTGGAAAATGTAGTGTTCGGAATATCGTGTTTGGTTTCCACAAAAGTCACATGATTCGTTGTTGTTGATATTAAATCGCTTTAAATAAAGATAAAATTTTTCGTGATTTGTTAAAAAGTGAGTCAAATGAAAATCTTCATGGAATCACTTTTTAATGTTAATTTACTTCTATGGCTGGAAGATATTTTCTTGTTGTCTTCCCTTTTATCGATTTGGTCCACCTTTCGTCCGGGTCTGGGTCGAAGTACCGACAATCAAAGTACCGACATGGTCAAAGTACCGACAAGTCATAGTACCGATAATTCATAGTACCTACAGACCATAATTCTAAACGATTGAACTGACTTATACAGAACCGAACTGAACTCTGATATATCTAGCTGAAACTCGCAGAATCAAACTGAACTATACTTAATTGAACTAAAATCTTATATATCTAGCTGGAACACACAGAATCTAACTAGGCTTTACAAAATTAAACTATGATCTAATGAATTTAGCTAAGATACATAATCAATTGAACTATACTAGATTGAGCTGAATGTAGGTTGAAGTACCAAGTTAAAAACTAACATTTTCAGTTTAGTCGTAATAAATTTTATTTAAATCTAATAAATATTGTAATAAATGAATTAAATAAAAAATAATTAGAAGAAGATACTAAATTGATAAATTATGAGCGATTCCTTTTAAAATTTCCAAAACAGCGATCAAATTCTGTACAGTTTAGTTAGATTCTGTATAGTTAAGGTCAATCCCGTTTAATTCGGGTCAATTCTTTGTGTTTTACCAAATATATTAGAATTTAGTTTAATTCTGTAAATTTCAGTTTAGTTCTATATAGTTCACTTCGATTCTGTATATCTTTGGTAACTACATTATAGTTTATTTCGATTCTGCGTGTTTCAGCTAGATAAACCAGAGTTCAGCTCTATTCTGCGAGTTTCAACTAGATACATCGGTTTAGTTTGATTCTGCGAGTTTCAGCTAGATACATCAGAGTTCTGTTCGATTCTGTATAAGTCAGTTCAATCCTTTAAAATTATGGCCTATAGGTACTATGAATTGTTGGTACTTTGACCATGTCGGTAATTTGACCATGTCGGTACTTTGACCAGGTCCCTTTTCGTCCGCATATCGTAGTTGTTGGTGCCTCCGGGAATGCGATGCGTTTCACATTACTCCTGAGGCGTCGAGAAAGGCGACTGCGTCCTCAGGTACTCTCCATAGAGAGAAAAGATCTATATGGTGGTTATAGTGTAGAGAAGAGAGGTTGGAGCAGCTGGAAAAGATGTGTCTGGTGGTTTCCGGGGAGGTAGTTGCAGAAGCGGCATCGGTCGGTGTCGCTTTTGTTGATACGGTGCAAGTAATCACGAGGAGGGACAAATAGTTTGAGCGGAGTTGGGTAGAGCAAAGCGAGCTTTGCGGGGGAGATAGGTTTCTGTATTGCTGACAGGAGGTTTATGTCCTAATAGTTTGTTGGGGGATAGTGTTTAAGGCGTTCAAACCTGAATTGTAGACTACAATTAATTTTGAATATTTTCAAAACGGAATAATACTTTTTAATGGAAGTTAAAATAAATTAAATACATTATATGACTTATAAAATATTGCAGAGGTTTTATTTGAATTGGTTCTCTGCTGAGTTTGACAATCTAAACTTACACACAGTTTTAAAGAAAATCAAAATTTATTTATTAAAAGAAAGGTTTATACAAAATAAAAGATTTAAGTATTGAAAAAGTTGGATTTTGAATATACACTATTACAGTAAGTGTTGATTACTTTCAGAGATCACTCAATCTGAAGAGTTTGGGAAGTGAAGAGTAAGAGTCTCTTCACTCCTTTATATAGGGCCAGGAGCTGTTGACGTATCAATGGAAAATTTCATAGAAATATCTATTGTTGGTCACTAACTGACCAACTACTAATTGAGGACACGTTGGTGACCTCGTTACTCTTTTAGAAGATTTTCTTTAGAATTCGTGTTTGAAGAAAAGAGGACACGAACAACCCTGTCCTACATCCAGTGGTCAGTTTGTGCCCTTAGGCTACAATAATGGGCAAGAAAGTAGGGCATTGTTTAAATGATCTGAATACTGTGGGATCGAAAACAAATATCTTTTCTTATCTCACACTCGGATCCCCTTATCTTTAAGGATTTTAAGAAAACCTAGAACTTAAATTTTATGAAATTAAGTACAACGAAAAATCCTTAAGTAACTATCATGTAAAATGAATATAATACTACTTAAAATAAAGACTGAAATATTGTTAGTCATTAATTTCCTTTTTTAGCGATGTTTGCATCTCTGTCCTTGAGGCTTCACTTCAGGTTCCATGGAGACTTTATTCGTTGAAATAGTAGGTAATTCGATTTATTCTTCAGGTGTTGAGGTTGTCTGGCCGTCCGTTCTTTTCTGAGTGTTCTTTCTGAAAATGTACCAATAAATCGCTAACAATATAAAAGCTATCGTTACGATAATCATAGTAAGAGAACTCTGAACGATGTATTCCCAAAATCGTATTTAGGTGATTTAGTGTTGATTGAGTCTGTTAATCTGTCTAATTCTTCCATATCTGCTGATAAATCTAGATTTTTATCTGGTTTCGTTACTAACTGAAAGTTATTTCGATGAGATAGTTCCGGTTCAAAGGTCATTTCGTTTTGTATTCGGAGTAGTTGAGCATTATATTTGAGTCTTCCGATTTGAAATGAAAGATTGGTCGGTGGCGGAAACAAATTCAGGACAGTCGATTTCTCCCAATTCCTCATACAGTTTGATCTTCAAAGTGTTACATTAAATAAAGTTTTCATTCCTCCTGCGTTTTATTATAATGATGTCATCCTCCAACACATTTTCTCATCGGTCGCATCTCGAAGTTTCCCAAAATCTATCATCTGATATAACTTGTTTTCGGTTGCAGTAGGTTTCATCAGGTTTCAAAATCACGTCGTCAGCAAAATCTAGAGAACTTCCTGTTGGCACAATACAATCTAATTCTTCGTCGTACATAACAAGCTTTGGTCCAACATATTCTCTGAAGCATAACTGTTGAGAACTTTGGTTAACATAAACTGTTTTGAATGAATCTGCCGCTAAAACATGGACTCCTGGCTGTGTCACCATTAAATCAAACTTTATAACTATCAAATCCTGTTCTTCATCCATCGCACAACTGATCGATTTTGCGTGCTTAAGAGGACAATCTTTGTTGCAAGGAAGACTTATATTGAAGATTCTTAGCAATTGGGGATCAACCTTTTGGTTTTCCCATTTCCTGGAGACTTCGAACAACACACTTCTTGTCCGAGTTAACTGTGCTCCGAGCTTCGACATTATGACGAGTGCGGTTGGTAATGTCCTTTTCATCTACCCAACTGTCTCCGAAAGCTCGTTAATATAACCTGCCATGTCCGTTATTTCAATTCTTAGCCTCTTGAGTGCTAATTTCTCCACTTTATCGTTTTCAGTCACTTGTTTTAACGCTTCCATCATTGCCAGCTGCTCAAGTTGCTGTTCAAGTGGTTGAACTTGTCGGAAAGTGTTGAGACCTTAGTTACAGCAACAGCCGACAGTCCTATCGAGGCTGCGGCTCCTATACCGATGACTCCCAAACCGATTATTGCCCTGATTCCTCTTTTATTCCGGACCATCACGTCCAATTCAAATTTCTTTGGTTGGCAAAGTTTTCTAATTGGTCTGATAAAATTCTTATGGAATGTAGTATTGCACCAGTCGAACAGCTGTGCTTGCGATCCAGGAGGAAGAATACTTGGATCACTTAGTAGCTTACATGGGCTGCTAAATTTTATTGCCATGTTGACTGGAGTGACGCCTTTGACAACTGGCCTTCCCGTGTTACTCCATAAAATTGAAGAGACTTTATGAAACGAAGCCTCATTTTGTACTATAAGCTGAGTTGAACCTGACCTAAAAGTCAGTTCACAACTATTCAACTTAAGTCGAGTCACTTTTTGTACTTTTGAAACTCTTGCTTTGAGTTGACATATTTTGTTATATATATATATATAAGATTTGTACAAATATAAGTAGTAGTAACTTTTCTGGTGTTGTTCTTAGTGGTTGATAGGGCTGACTCAGCTCCTGCCTAACCACTAACTTATTTACTTGTACTGAATAAACAGATTTTAATGCCTAATAATTCACTAATCTGGAGAAACGAACTGAACCTCAAATACGCCTTCCAGGCCCACCACAAAGTAGACAGAATATAGCCATAACAAATAACGAAGGACTGTAGCGAGCCGGTGGTACCCCTCTTGTTGATTGGATCGGTCGAGCAGGATAGTCAGTAATACTCCCATTAGTTACTGCTTCTGTAGAAGCCTGCGAGTCTATTTTATTGACTGAAGAAATGATAGGTTCTACTTCTGGTGGCGTTGACTGTCTTTCTTCGTTCTGTAAACTTTCTGGTGGGGTTTGATAATAAATCTCTGTTTCTTCTGAAGACTCTTCCATAGTCTCTTTGTCTTGATCACTTTTAGGGCTTGTATCCAATATATCTCTCGTATAACAGGGTGATAACTTGCTTACGTGATGAATCTCCCGCTTTTTATGTCCTTTAACTCTTTCGACGATATAATTTACTTCTTTATAGCGACCTACCACTTGATATGGACCACGATTTTTATGTAAAAACTTATGTCATACCCCGTTTTCTTTCTGGTTTATATACCCACACCAAATCTCCAATTTGATACTGTACATCCCGATGTTTACGATCGTAAGCAATTTTCTGTTTTTCTTGTGCTGAGCTGATGTTATCTCTAACGATCTTCCATATTTCCGGCATATTCTCTGCTAAACCCTTTGCGTATCCTTTTGGATCCTCAGGTCTTTCAACTGGTTCTCCCGTCAAGATTTCCACAGGCAATCTCACGTCTCGTCCATAGAGAATCGAAAAGGGTGTCATTTTTGTCGAACTCTGAATGCTGGTATTTTAAGCAAAACGTAGCATAGAAAGATACTCGTCCCACGTCTTTTGTGTCGAATCCACATATTTCGAGATCATTTTTCCTAAAGTACCATTAAATTTCTCGTCCGATCCATTTGTTTGAGGTCGGTAGCTAGTAGTTCTTATACGCCTTGTTCGTAAAAGTTTTAGCACATCTTGAACTACTTGAGATAAAAAGTTTCGGCCTAAATCGGATAATAGTTCTTCAACTGCTCCATGTCGACAAATCACTTCTTCAACGATGAATTCAGCTGTGATTTCTGCACTTATGTCTGATACAGCCGTTACTTCTGCATATTTCGTAAAATAGTCTGTGGCTGTTAAAATATATCGGTTGCCACTGTGTGATACTTTGAATGGTCTAACTGCATCTACTCCTACGCGACCAAAGGGACCTCTTACCGGTATTGTCTGAAGAAGACCAGCCGGTAATTGATTTTTATTACCTTTCGTCTGGCAGTCCATACAAGATTTGCAGTAGTTCTCTATATACTTGGCCATCTTAGGCCAATAGTATCGCATTTTAATTCTATCAATTGTCTTACGAAACCCAACATGACCGCTCATTGGACCGCTTATATGTTAGAACCTGGGCCGCGATCTGAGGTAGCATTCCCTCTAAAACGCGCTTTACTCTCTCCTCCTCACTCATCTGTTTATCCCTATCCATTCGGTTTAGTAAATTTCTCATTATGAAAATGTAATTAACCACACCTTCATATAAACCTTGTTTGCGGCGCCTTACTTTTTCGCTCAAGTAAGAACGGTATCCAGAAGAGAGAAAATCATGTCACATCATCTTTACAATTTCATCATAAGAGTAATTAGTGTTACTCTCCCTGATATTGTCCTGAAACCAGGCACAGGCAGCGCCCACAAAGTGAGCCTCTAACCTTTCAGCCATTGCCTCCTTATCCCATCCCTCGCCACTTGCAGTAAACTCATATTGCTGAAGCCATTCCTCTAGATCCTGGTGTGGAGCGTTAGAAAAGGGGATTACCCTTAACTGGGAAGACGACATCAATTTTGCCGTCAAACTATCGCCAAATGCCTCTAACTTTTCAGTCATGGCGTCACCACAAGTAGATCCGTGACTGCTATTACTATGAGGCATGCCTTAGCTGTCGCAAAGTGTGTTATCGCATTTGAAAAGGTTGCTAGGCAACGCTTATAACTGACTTCTTTACTTTCAAGCTCACAGATCCGGAGCTCTTGCGTAAGCAATGCTTTGGTCCGAAGCAAGAGCCGAAGATGTAAATAGATCAGAAATGTGCGCCTTTGCTAACCTAATCGTTGGTGCTCACCAGTGGAAGAATTGTATATAAAAAATTGCGCTCTAACTTCTAGCTTAAAAAAGGGTAGATTTGTTGACCAACTCTCAATAGTTAGTGACTCGCAGTAGCTTGTATCGCTATAAGCTCAAAAGCGCCTATCTACAATAACAGCAAAAAAAGGTTTCGACTTTACCGTTGAGTTGAGGTTGAAGAGTGTCTATGTCTTAAAGCGAACAACTTCTCCACTTCACACGCGAAGACTCACTTTCTTGACTTGTCGATTCCTTAATCGGTAGTCAAATCCTGCCGCGGACGCCAATTGTGATTGCAAAGAGCGTTTCCCTGCTTCTTTACAATCCTTGCGTGGGATGTGAAGATAGACTTTAGTTGAACACACTTTCACACACTACTTGAGTCTCACACACGGCAACACAAGTTAAGCACAGATTAAGAAACACAAATGTAATAGAACAAAAAAGATACTTTATTTTGTGACGGACACGGTGTTTTGTCCTCCTGGGCGGTTGTTAGAAACCGCCGATTCAGTGGGAGGTTTGGGAACACCGGCCACTACACTCACTTTAAGAAGTGATGATTAGTGGCTGGAACATTTATAAAACAGGTACTGTGAAAACAATTATTTTAATAGGCCAAGAACTTCCTTTTCAGATACAAATGCTGTGACCATATCCCCGACATGTATTTTATGGGTCACAGTTATTAATAGTTAAAACAGTATATTTTGAGTTAAAAATATTGATGGTAAGTATTCAAAGCGTATAATTGATAAGTTAAAAATATAGTTAATAATATTATAAATAAAACCAAGTGTTATTAAAATCATAAAAGTTAAAATCTTAATATATTTTAAAAATTAGTTTTTAGATATCAGTTTATTATAGTACACGCTAAAACTTAATTATCGACACTGGTTACAGATAGTATTTGATGAAGCTATTGGGGATTATTTTGTTTTAAAGCTCTAAGTAGCGTTCGCTACAATTTAAATAATAAAAAAATACAGATACATAGATTTTAGAACAAAAAAATGTCTGCGAGTGCCGATTTCGGACTCGAACATTACTTTAAAAATGAGAAAATTAAGACAATGGCTTAAAGTTAAGTCCATGCCTGATCGCCGGACTTTTATGTGATATTAGCCGAACAATGTTGACCGTTGGCAATCTTTTCTTAGCAATAGGTCATTACATGTATCGTCCCAATTGACGACACATGAAATATTTTTACTAATGAGTTCCCAGGCCTCCCCTTTTTTATGGCCCTGTTTTGAAAAACAGAGCCATAAAAAACCTTCTTCCGAAATTCCACAGCTGCGTTCGATTAAGAACAGCAGCTTCATCCTCTCCTTTTCTGAGGATTCAGACAAAGAAAGGAGAAGGAAGAGAATAAAAATAAACAAAAATTGTTTGAGAAAAACAGAAACTAAAAAGTTTCTGCATTCACAATTGTTTAGTTAGTCATCTTGAGAGATTAACCTTAATCTATAATAAAGTAGTTTAGTAGTAAAATAGAAAGTGTAGTTTACAACTTTCATTTGTAATGAGTAATTATCTTTGAGATCACAGCACAAGATCATTTTCCACTTGAGTGATAAATAATGGTATAAGTACTATTTACCTAAATTACAGAAAACACAAAAATTTTTTTGTTTTCATATAAAAATAACTATTGTGTGAACCAAAAACTATAAAAGGCAAGAGAAGTTGTGTAACGAGAGACAGATAAAACATAAACCCTTAACTGTTAACTGTTATTCTTTGTACATCAAAAGTTACAATAAAATAATTATTAAGGAATAGAACTCTTTTATTTGAAGTATAAATCTATATCATATTTATAATAAAGAGCAAGAAAAGGTGAGTATCAAACAAATTACTCTAAAAAGTAAAGCATACTCTATTGAGTCCAACCTGAATCTTAGATAGAGAATTAGGTAAAAGTAAATTGGAATCGCACATTGAGGTCCCTGATTTCAATTTACTCATTCCTAGAAACACACATTGGATGAGAAATTATATCGATCCCAAGTCACAAAAATAAACGTGATATTTGTATGGGAAGTTAACAGGAGAACTTTGGTTTGATGGTGGAGGTGGAAGTGAGAGTACATGACGGTGGAACCGGTTATTATGCGGAGGGCTTTATTTTGTATTATTTGGAGCTTATGCTGGTTTGTAAGGGAATCGGGGGAACGAGGAGAGCGATGCGTATTCTAGTACAGAGCCGATTATGATTTATAGAGGTGGGTGAGGGTTTCTTCGTCTTGATCCCAGGAAGTATAGGAAAGGACTTTGAAGAGTTTAATCGACGGCTAGGTTTTTGTGTAGGTAGGTTATGTGCGGAGTGAAGTTGAGTAGTGGATAGAAGATGACAATTAATATTTTAGGGTTATTAACTCTAGAGATTGAGTATTATTGATGATTAGTGTAGGTTTTTATTTTGGCTCGTGTCGGTGAACAGAGTACAGGTTGATTTTTCGGGGGGAGATGACTTGACGGTTTTTGAGGACCCATTGTTCTATTTCGAGGAGAAAGGATTGGAGGGTTAATGTAGCAGTGTTTTTGTTAGAGTAGGGGGATAGGAGGGTGATGTCATCTCCGTAAGTTATGAGCTTTAGCGGAGGGAAGGGATGGAGATATCTAATATGTAGAAATTGAACAGAAGGGGGAAAGAACTGCACCTTAGGGGACCCTATTGCGCAAACTTTTGTGGTGGCTACAGGTATTTCCCAACTTTACGCAGACTTGCCTGCCTTGGAGGAAGTTAGCAAGCCAGCGTATACCGTTAGGGGGGCAAGGGGAATTCATTTAATTTGGAGATGAGGAGGGGGATGAAGATGGCGTCAAAAGCTTTAGAGAGGTCGTGACAGCGCAAGCGTACGTGTAGGGGGGGTCTAACTTGGTTGAATTCGTTTAAGATTGTTTACGTCATTTTAGTCAGGGCGGTTGTTATAGAGAAAGATTTTCGGAAACCGTGTTGATGTGGATTTTGTGGGAGGAGGGGTTCCATGAGGGATTTCATAAGCCTTTCCATTACTTTTGAGATGGGAGATAGTAGGGAGATGGGGCGGTGTGATGAAGGAAGATTTGGGGGCTTGTTTCGTTTAAGAATGGGGATAATTATGGACCTTTTTCAGATAGAAGGGATCATGCATTTTTGACAGTTTAAGTTGAAAAATTTATTTAAAGCAGCTGTTGCGTTGGGGCCGAGGTGTTTGAGGTGGGGGTTGGGTATTTCGTCGGTTCTAAGGGCGTTTGAGAAGGGTATTCCCTGGATAACTGCGAGGGTTTGTTCATTTGAGAAGGGAGAAATAGGTGGATGTTCGAGCTTGAGTTTTAACGGAGCGGAGGGTTTTTCTATCCGATTTTACAAGGGGAATACGGGATATGGAAGCGTAATATTTCATAAGAGCACTTGCCTGAGTTCTATAGTTGGGGCACGGTTTGGTATGATCTGAGATATGGCTTCATGGGATTGAGAGGTACTATTATTTATGGATTTTATAGTTTTTTAGAGGCTGCAGGGTGCGGTACGATGATCAAGTTAATGGACAAAATCCAGGGTCTACCACGATTCTTCCATGCACAATTCTTCCACAACACAAGTCTTCCACGCACAATTCTTCCATGCACAATTCTTTCACACTTTTCAATTGATCATAGAATATAAGTGATGACCATTTCAAGTCGAATTGACCAACGAATAGTAACTATTGGCCATTTCTATATCAGATGAACTACGGAAGTCAACTGATGACCATTTTCAATTTAGACGACTTACGGGAAGCAACTGATGACCATTTTCTACTTAGATGACCTGTGGGAACTAACTGATGGCTATTTCTATATCAGATAAACTGCGAAAGGAAACCGATGACCATTTTCAATTCAGATGACCTATGAGTAACTGATAACCATTTTTATATTATTAGGTCATCAGTTGCCTTCCGTAGTTCATCTGATATAGAAATGGCCATCAATTACTTCCCGTGGGCTATCTAATATATAAATGGCCAATAGTTAATTCCCGTAGGTGGTTTAAATTAAAAACGGTCATCGTTCGTCTCCCGTAGGTCATCTTATATAGAAATGGCCATAAGTTGCTTCCCGTAGGTGGTTTGAATTAAAAACGGTCATCGTTCGTCTCCCGTAGGTCATCTAATATATAAATGGCCATAAGTTGCTTCCCGTAAGTCGTCTGAATTGAAAATGATCATTAGTTGCCTTCCGTAGTGCATCTGATATAGAAATAGCCAATAGTTACTATTCGTTGATCAGTTCGACTTGCAATGGTCATCACTTATATTCTGTGATCAATTGAAAAGTGTGAAAGAATTGTGCATGGAAGAATTGTGTCACTCCCCAAAATCCATCCAGCGTTGTTGCCTGAGCCTATTTATTACGGTTTGTATTAGTCTATTTAGAGCAGAGAGGTGATGGGAGTCGGATTAAGAAGGGGGATTTGTAAAGCGAGAAACTCTATAAGGCAGGAAGTTTCTCTCAGATATTAGGGTTTTGATGGTTGTAGAGAAGGAGGGGATGTAGCAGTTTCTGCGATCAGAGGAGATGGTTAATTTAGAGGCGTTATTTATGGATTTTCTGATGTGGAATTCTGCGAGATCAATGGAGGCGAAGATGGAGGGGTCATAATCTTTGAGGGAATCTTCAACTATTTCTTTAAATTTGGGCCAATCAGCTTTGTAATAGTTGTGAAGGACTTTAGGAGGTTAGGGGGTATTTTGCGGAGCAGGGGGAGGTATATTATAATGGGTAGGTGATCAGAGGAGAGAGCTGGTATAATCCGTCATGTCAGTCGGGAGGCGTGGTTTGGGGTGGTTAAAGTTAAATCGGGGGAGGTAGGGTTTTGTGAGGGATCTACATGCGTTGGGGTGTTACAGTTGAGAATTAGGAGGGGAGGGCTTTATTTATTCAAGTAGGAGGTTGTCTCAGGTGTCGGTGGGTTGTGTCTTTAGCCATGTTGGATGGTGGGCATTGAAATCGCCTACAATGATTGGGTTGTGTAGACTAAATAGAGGGTCGAGGTCTGGGTTATTTTGTGGGATGCTTTGGGTGGAAGAAGGTTATAAACGTTTACTATTGTATATGTGGATTTATTTAGAAATATTGAGTAGGCTTGTATTTCGGTGTAGGGGTTGCTAAGAGAAGGTGGGAGGGGTGTATAGGTGGAGTAGCGATGGAACTATGGACGTATATAATGAGGCCGCCAACGGGGCCTTGTTTGCGGTCTAGTCTAATGGGGGAGTAGTTGGGAATTTTGGTTCAGGGATTTAGTTTCTTGGAGGGTGGGTATATGTATTTGGTAGAGGGATAAGACACTGGTTAATTCGGGGAGTTTATTGCCCATACTATTAATATTTAGTTGAAAGATATTTAATTGGGGGAAGGGAAGGGCCAGGATTGAATTCGATATAGTCAGCTTGTTGGAGGAGGAGGCGGGCTATTGAGGTTAGCGTTTTTGGCTGTTTTAGGAAACCGGGGGGACACCTTACGGGGGTATGGGGAGTGAGGTAGAGGTGGGCAGCTAACCGGGTAAGTGTGGGAGAGGTTAAGCATAAAGGCATAGGGGAGCGAGTAAACGTAAACAAATAAAATGGCGGACAGTGCTAAGCAAAGGGATAGAGACAGCTAAATAGAAATGAATAAAAAAGTCTTACCTGATTACGCAGTGCTCTTTCTGGTGGCCGGAGAAGGGTTGCATCCATTTGGCTTGATGTGCTTGAGTCGAATTCTTCGGCTGCTGCAGATCAAGGTGGGCTCCACGACTTAGACGTCGATGCGCTGGAGTCCCGTATATCGTAGTTTTCGTGCCTAATTATATTTCTTATGTATGAGGACAGAATCGTATCAAAATCTATACTTCTGTCAGCGAATGAACTCTCTTGCCAGTTCAAGTGATGTTTCTCATGGTTAGAATCAGGTCTACGATTAACTAAAAAAAATCTTAATATTAATCCCTTAGTTTGAGCAATTGTTACTTCTTGTAGTATTTGTTGAGCCTGTCGCGTAAGGGATCTGACATTAGAGGTAGCTTTTATTTTTTTATATTACCTTGTGTAAAATGAGACCTCATTTTCGCGTCAAGTTTTTGAATTTACGTATTTCAGAACTAATAATAGTGAAGAGTTCTTATTGAAAAGCTGTACAGGGGTGAAAGGGAGGGTTTGGGTCTAAAGGGGTTCCTGACACCCCACCTCCGAGTGTGATAGATCGTTAGATTCAGTTCACCGAGCTGAACATTTTGATACCTCACTTGACCACCTCCGACCCGAACCTGGCTATTTATAGACAGTTGAGGCCAGCAGCCGACGGGAGTGACCGGTATAGTTTTTATTACAGTTTATTTACTAATGACGAGACTTAGGGGGCAACAGTCAGCAACAAACTGGACTTTCAGATGAGGAATTTCTTGAATTGTTTTATGATAAATTGACAATTTTAAATTTCAAAGATAAGATTAAAACGGAGAAAGATACTCTTAGATATTTCTGGCATCGGGCCTTTTCCCCACTAGAAACACACTCCATCCTTATTGTCCACAACACCCTGATATTCTAATGAAAATTTCAAATGAACAAAATAGAAATCAATAAGATTTTAGGTATGTTTGAAGTTTAAAGCCAGCGTGCAATATAAAGGTTGAACCTACAACTAATACATGGTTTTACATGGTTTTATTGCACAAACATTAGTCTTAGGCAAGGGCTTCATATTATCTTATGTTTTGTAACTAGACTTTGACATTATCAGGCGGTTAGAGAAGTCGAAGTTGATGACAAAACTATAGGCAAATAGTTTAGTTTCTCAGCCTAGAAAAATTGGAGTAATATATGAAGATGAAAATGGTGAAATAGTTTCACACTTTGTTGAAATTGCTGAAAGATCTTTAATAGAAAGTTTAATTGTGGTAGGCTTTACAATACTGAGACTTCAAGACTTTGGGTTGTAGGTGGAGTTTGTAGGCTAACACGTCAGGCATTCATGGTAAGGGTACCTAATAGAACAATAGATGTAATAGATTATTTATTGGAAACTAGGATAGAATTAGGAAGCATTGTGATTACGGATGCAGCTCGAGTTTATATGAAATTGCAGAGAAGAATAAGAATGGAGCATGAATTAGTTAATCGTAGCGTAAATTTTGTAAATCCTAGGAATAGTGCAATAAATACAAATATAATAGAATCTCGTTGGGTTAAACAAAAAGTTAAGTCATATAAAAATACTAATTTTATAAAACCTTGTATTGCCCAATATTTGTGTGAATTTGAATATTTGAATCCCATAAAGGAAAAGGGTCAGTTTCGGGAGATGGGGTGAAGGCTATAACTCGAGAACCACTCAATGTTTAAATTAATGTGATATATCAATGGACTCTGCTCCATGTGGCAAATACTTCAAGCTATATCACTGCCCTTGGGTCATGGCATTTAACCTCGATAAGGACAAAAGCAAAAATGACCCAAAATTTCCAAATTGAGCGATTTTCAAAATTCGACCGTCATTCGATTCAGCACCGCTTACTGCTTCAATAAGTCTATGGGGCCTACCCTCTATATGACCTCTGACCTTTGTTAGAAGCTAAAAACTAGTCGAAGTTGTACATTTTATACAATTTTAAGCATGATCTTGACTTTTGGCTTTTCATTTAAGCTTTTTCAGAATCTCCCGTGCCTCTAACACATGGAGACAACATTTGGCCATGATATTGAACTTTGACCTTTTACCTATAGAATTGTTACTGCTTTTCTACTACACAAGTGGAGTATAGTTGGATTCGCCTCATCATATTAAGTTCACTGATATCTTATTTGCCTATATCTTATGACCTTTGACCCCTTAACGCTATCCCTAGCGTTCGTATTTCCACCAGAGCTTAATATTTCTTGTTACATTATTAATTAATACAGTTAGAGCCCAAAAACAATGTTCGTCGACAATGAATCATATATATTGCATCATTCGCCTTATATCGTCCGCATTGTCTTTTGTACTGGATCTTTCGGGTGTTCTGCCGAAAAGGGGCCATTGAATTTATAGTCGATGTATATATTTTCTGAATCCATGAAAAGAGTAGATGGCAGGGGAAAAGATTCTTCCTCTGGTACGCCCATTATAAAAAGTTACGCCCACTTTTCGAATTTTCATTAATCTTATGTTTAAGCTGTAAAAAGTGATTTAAGAGTTTTTCATTTTAAATTATTCATCTCGTCTATAATTTTACAGCAAAATTTGAGTTTCAATTAGTGTAGGTTGGGTTAGGTTAGGTTAGGTTAGGTTTTTTACAATTAAATCATTCTGTCTCTTAATTCTATAAAATTTCGTTCATTTGATCCCAGATAACTTTTGACCTAGTCAATGAGTTTATAACTGTGCATCTGTTCCTCACTCTCTATGCAGAATCCATTGACATCTCAATCATTAAAATCTGACCAGTAGTTTGTACTGGATACTTATAGTATATTTCAATTATATATATATATATATAATACGCGCGGGGAGCGTGCAAAAAATTTTAAAACGTACGTACCCGGGTACAAAATTTTTTTATATCTAATCTTTTTACTGATTTAGATTTCCAAATTAAATTTGTTTTTGGCTTGTAAAAAGATCAGAAGTCAAATGGAGGGTAGCTCTTATAGAAAAATTGAAAATTAGGCCATGCTCAATCGAACGGTGATTGAATTTTGCAAATTGCACAATGTGAAAATTTTGAGATACTTAGGTTGTAGACGTATACCGAGGTCAAAGGTCACTGCATAGGACCACGTTATAGCTTACCTAATTTGGGACGTAAAGACGAGTCTAAAGATAGTTTACTTTTGGCTGTATGTTGAGCGGTTCTCGAGTTATACCTTCACACCATCTCCCAAAACTGACCGCAGATTCATTTGTGTCCACATCAATTGTGATCTTGTGATTGATTATTGGAATCAGTTTTTGTCCTATAATTTGAATGAATACTTTGTTTTTAATATCACTACAATTATTTTAAATTGAGAACATCTTTTTTAAGAATAGAAATAAAATCCGATCAAACTTTGAATCGAGTCGATAAATTGTGCGAACTGGCAAATTTTCAGCCAAAACACAGATAAATAGTATCTTAAAGCGAAACATTTGTTCTAAAATCACTGTTTAATTGTCTGAATGTTTGTGTATGTCGTGAATCCGAACTGAACTCTGTTCCATAAACTCACAAACTGATTATTTTTCATATTTTACAGTCATAAATGTTTTGATTCATTCGTATTCCGACTCGTCGATAATATTTGAAGAACTGAATAGCCAGTATTGTAATTATGAGGTATCATAATGCTTAGATCGATGTCCGGAATCCAATGATAAAATAAAGGACCTTGTCGGCCACTCCCGTCGCTTACTGGTCACAGTTGGTCATAAATAGGCAGGTTCGGTCGGAGGTGGTCAAGTAAAGTATCAAAATGTTGAGCTCGGTGAACTGAATCCAATGATTTATAACACTAGGGGTAGGGTGTCAGGAACCCCTTTAGACTCAAACCCTCCCTTTCACCCAGGCTATGAAAAAGGCCATCACTAGAATCACAGTTATGTTAGTCAGTTCTGCCTGTGGTTTCCCGCACGGGGTCAACGACGATATTTAACAAATTTCTAGGGCATGTAAAACCATCTAAGTTCACATTCTTCTGCTTAGTTAATATTTTTAAAAATGTAATCATTTTCTGACAACTCAATTTTTTTACAATTAAAGTTGTGCTTCACAGTTAGTTTAAAATAGTATTTGACTCAAAAAAGAAAATTAAATCAATCTCTGAACAATGCTGTTATAATTATAATCTGTATTTTAGCTTTAAAATTTTCAAAGTTTTTACCATATTTATATATGCTGCGCGTCAAGTTTTCTTGACTAACCTGTATCTCGAGTATTAAAAATTAAATATATTAGAAAAAACTGAATTAAGTGTTAACAATCTTCAAATCAAAAACTATTATCAAACATAACTACTATTTAAAATTGTTTAAAATTAATTCTTATTAATTGTCTTTTTGTAAATAATTTTGCGACAGCTCTTCTTGACCAATATATTTATTTATCTAAAGTAAATGATTTCTACAATCAATATTCAATGTTTAGTTAGATCTCCTTTTCTCAATTACTTCAATCAATCTTTCCTTATAATTGGCAAAATACTTACGAATTATATCTCGTTTTTCAGCCATTATAACTTCAGCTGCGTTTTGGACCGCAGTCCAAAGTTCTTCTTTAGAAGTGTATTGTTTACTGTCGTAAAATTTCTTCCATCAAATTCCAAATATTTTCAATTATATTGAGATAAGTACTTTTCGCTCGCCAAGAAATCAATTGATTAAAACTAGCCTCGATACATTTAATGCTTTTCTTCGATGTATGAATAGAACAATTATCTTATTGGATGTAATAATTTTTGTCTTCATATCAATTTTCAAGGAATGACTTAACTTCATTTTTAAGTAGGTTTACATAGATGACTTCTGCTTTCCATCTACTTTTAAAATCCATAGAAGGCCATCATATAAAACCATTCCCCAGATCATAATTGATTCTCCTTTCATTTGCCGTTTTTGACGTTTCAGCGGATTTTTCTGGTCGGAATATGACTTCCAGTTATCATATCCATCAAGTGAAAAGCGTTTCTCATCAGTAAAAACAGTTCTATTCCAAGCATGATTATCACGAAGCCATTGTTTAGTCAATTCCAATCTTCTTTGCTTATGTGAAGGTTTAGATAGATTGTCTTAACAGCTTTTTGATATTTAAAGCCTTGCTGTTTTGCATGACGTTGATTTTTCTTAAACTGGCATTGGTTTGCAAGGTATTTTTGAGCTTCATGGCAGTAACTCGTTCTGCTTCACCATTCAATCTTCGAATTTCTCTCCATTCTTGTCTTCTTGCGTGGACTTAATTTCTACTTTGGCCTTCGTTTAGCTTTAGGCTTGAATTAATCATTTAGAACTATAGATCTATCTGATGTGTAGGATTCATTCAAAATTCTGGCCACTTTATGATAATTCTTATGCTTTTCGTAAAAATCCTTCACTTTTGCGATAAGTTCCTCGTCATGCATTTTTAGTACTATGAATTATTATTTAATTCAATGCTCTATCAAGTTCATTCTTACCTATTAGTGCTCCGCATGAGTCAAGTTCGAGTCGAGTCGAAGCAGATTTGAATTCGACTCGTAAAAATCGAGTCGATTCTATTCAAATCGTGAATCGATTTGATTTGGACTCGCGTCGAGTCTACCCAAAGACTCGAATCAATTAAAATTACATAAGCAAAAGACATTGAAATTTGCAAGTATTTCAACTAAATCATCGAACGGTGTAGAGTGGACCCCTTTATACAAAAATGCATGCTTTCTAGATAGTTCCTGAATATTGCAAGATTGTAGAATATAAAAGTTCTAGAATGCTCTAATGAGTTCTAGACTATTCCATAGGTTTATAGAATACTCTACAGGTTTTAATGATGCTCTAGAAAGTTCCAGAATGCTGAAACTATGGAACATCTCTACAGCTCAAAATGAATTCAAATCCCTCAGATCGGTTTGAGTCATACCTGGACTCGACTCGACTGCGTTCGAGTCAAATCTTCTAGAGATTTGAAACCGAAAGTTTGAATCGATTTGACAGATCGCTTAAATCGACTCGTGCGGAGCACTGTTAGCTATAATTAATCTTTCTTTTGTGTAAATTTTTTAGTACAATATTTTTTGACCAAAAAATTTGTCGCATAAAATTAAAAAACCACCATAATGTAAATAAAGTTCCAACTAATGAAAACTAATTAACTAATACTTATGTTTACTTGTCATCGGTCAGAAGGATATCTCAAAGCTATTGTTTCTTAATTATATATTTTAGTCATTGAGATACACGCTGATCAAGAAAATTTGGCGCGCAGTGTAAAAACAATCAAGCATCACTTATTCAGTTGGGCACTCAATATTCTATTCCTATTCACGTTGACTCCTGTCTCGGCTGGTCTTCGGTTTCATTTATGTCAGAGACTGACTATCCGACACCAGCCATTGACTTTTGCATTCCTAGAGTCACCAGTATTTCTGCGGATACTCATAAATACGAACTCGCATCGAAGAGCTCGTCAGTAATAATGTATCGAAATAAAAACATCGTCGACATCAGTATTCAGTGAAGAGCGATCGGCCCGAGGTATATACGCCTCTCCAACCATCGCTGGCAGTCGGTGTGGCGCTAATATCGCCAATTGTTGGGCTACCCTTTTGCACATTGGATTCGATGGCTATGTTGAACCACCAAAAATATATCAGCTCAAAGATACCTGAAGACATAATTATCAAAAAACAGAAGGCATTCGTGTAATTGGAGACCCTCTTATGAACATTATTGCCTTAGCTTCTGACCAGTTAAATATTTTTAGACTAAGGTTTGCAAAAGTTTTTTACTCTTTGTTTCCATTAAATCACGGTTAAGTTAAAAAAAACTCAATCTGAACTTAGTTTAATTCTTAATGCTCTGTCAAAGTTGTTTCACAATCAATAATTTTAAAAACTCGCGCTAATTTAATCAAAACTCAATCCAATCTACTAGCCCTTGCCTTCAAACTTTGCAGAACATAACTAATCCAAGTTTTTGTTATTCGTTAAGATCAGTTTCCCTTTAAACTTGTTTTCTTTCTTTGTTATTAAAATTATTGTGTGATTAGAGTAAAATTAAATATACACAGTCAGCACGAAAACTAACTTTAGGGATACAAAGCTTTATAACTTTTGAACCACTCATTCAATTTTGATGCGGTTTTTTAATGAAGAAAAACTCCCCGGTTTTATAAAAATTTGTTAAAATCATAAAATCACAATTGAAGAAAAAATTATAAAGGAAAAATCGAGTTTACATGAAATTTTGAATTCGGG
Source organism: Archegozetes longisetosus (assembly GCA_018873245.2). NCBI lineage: Eukaryota > Metazoa > Arthropoda > Arachnida > Sarcoptiformes > Trhypochthoniidae > Archegozetes > Archegozetes longisetosus. The sequence continues at coordinate 121,997 of JAEMBT020000006.1, forward strand.
TACAAAATAAATTTAATGTAAACATAATTTATTGTTGGACTGATGTTCAGAATTTATTCTTGTTTTGATCTTTGAACAAATTTGGAAACAAATCATTCAATTAATTGAAATTAATATTTATTTAATTATTAATTATTAATTGAAATGCCTTTCACTATAAAAGAGAGAATTAAAATTTCGAAAATTTATAAAATAGAGGGCACAGGGACGAAAGAGATCGACAATTATGAGAGGAAAACTGTTCTTCCTCGTCATCGATACGACTCCATTCGATAAAAGTTGGTTCACTAATGCCTAAAAGAATATTAATAAAATATTCATAACTTACTGTCAATAACTACCAACTTCTCTCATAATTGCCGATCTCTTTCGTCCCTGTGCCCTCAATTTTATAAATTTTCGAAATTTTAATTCTTTCTCTTTAATAGTGAAAGGCATTTCAATAATTAATAATTAAATAAATATTAATTTCAATTAATTGAATGATTTGTTTCCAAATTTATTCAAAGATCAAAACAAGAATAAATCCTGAATATCAGTCCAACAATAAACTATGTTTACATTAAATTTATTTTGTACCCGAATTCAAAATTTCATGTAAACTCGATTTTTCCTTTATAATTTTTTCTTCAATTGTGATTTTATGATTTTAATAAATTTTTATAAAACCGGGGGAGTTTTTCTTCATTTTAAAAAACCGCATCAAAATTGAATGAGTGGTTCAAAAGTTATAAAGCTTTGTATCCCTAAAGTTAGTTTTCGTGCTGACTGTATATATATATATATATTAAGCTGTATGCTATCAGGGCTGGGACGGAGTCTTAATCACTTACAATTTCCATCGGCTGTTCATTTATGTCGCTTTAATGCATACACAGCCTGGAATTGCCGAACAATTGTTCTCTGACATCATGAAAGCTGTTAAACAATGTCTCAATTGACCATCAGATCAGGGCTCGGGAATTGGTGTGATCTATGGTATGGCACAGAGCTTACCCGATTGCTCGATGGTCTCCACTATTGCCTCTCACTTCCTGGATAGCATGTATCAAACGAAATGGCCCCAATCAATTGGAAAATAGTTCTATTTTCTTTCAACCTTTAATAATTTAATTACTTTTTACAAATAGATTGAAATATTTTTGTTGGTTTATTTTTTCTAGACTAATCTCATTTTTTATGTTAATTGCTTATCACACCAGCATTTATCACAAAGTTTATTACTTATTCGACAAAATCGTCGTTTTTAAATTTCAAAGCATTTAATCAATTTATTTTGGACTTGAATTTTTAATCAATTCAACACACGAAACAATGAAAAAATTTCAAAATTTTTATTTAAATCTCAAACACGTTAACAACACTGACAATTTGGTCCAGTTTTCATCTCTACTCGTTTAATTGAACATTAAACATTTTTATCATAGAACTAACAATTTCCGAAAATAGTTGCGCTTTTTATTCAATAATTTTAACTTGATGTAATAATATCGCTTATACTGAATAATCTTTGCTTTAATTGCTTTTTCTCAAATTAAATTTAATTCTATTAAATTGCATATCAATGACTTTTGGAAAATAAGTTGGGTTTCTTGTACAATCGTTGTTTTCTATGTGGAAGCGGATATCTATACCTGAAAAACAAATCAAATTCAGTTTCATTAACGCTTTTGAATGTTTTAAAAGCTCGATCGAATTATTGCGATCAAAAACTTGGCTGCCTATTAACTTTGACCTTAACTTTTCGAAATCATTCACTCTAATTAATGACAACTTATTTAAAACTGCAGCGAATTTAACCCAAATAAATCTACGAGATTATGCATTTAAATTTTAAATTCTTGAAATAGATTAGGCTTAAATCGAAAATTACAGGAAAAGACCGATTTTTTTTTTCAAGTTGACCCACTGCATTTTCTTAATCTGATGATAGAATAGAAAATTTGCGTTCAACCTTAACAGATCTGACAACTCTCTTCTAATCGTCAATAGTATTTAACAGTTGGTCTGACTCATCAAAAAATTATCCAATCCAAATATTTGGACCGCAAATTTCAATTTAGCCAATATTTCTAAAACATGGATTAAATCATTGATCAAATATATTCAAACACTAGTATTTATTTTCGATTCAGAATTCGAGCCGTTAACCTAGGAACTGATCTAAATTATCATTCTTAAAAATATACTAATCATTTAAAACGAAAGTTCCGAATTAAACGCTAAACTAAGATCGGTCTCCAATATGAGAACTTAAACCAATTAAAAGCAGAATTTCGATTTACTCATCAAATTTGTTCAATCAATTTTGCCTTTATAAGTGGCATTTGCAGTTAGTATTTAACTAATATACCATTTATAAAGTCTGGCTAAATATATTCGAATCAAAATGAAAAATCAATTCTTACAAAGAAGAACACAGCTGTGATTGTTGTAAATTTCTATTTGAATCGATGGCCTGTTGTCTTCCTAATAGCATTCCCATTATTAGTCCTTTGTAAAACTTTTTATCACCAAATGTATCAATTGGTACACATACTAATGCAAACAATAGGAATATTACAATAAACGAAATATAAATCCTATTCAATGTCATTTTGCAAACAGATTAACATTAGAGAAGAGATGCTAACAATGACCTGATTCTCAAATCACTACAACTATTAAAACGTTAGAACAAGTGCTGCATTTACCATTGAGCCAATCACTTGATTTAGTCATCTAATTATTCATTTGATTGAACGATTCCAGTATTCTATTAGATTATTGGGTCATTAGTCTTCAACAATAATCTTCAAATTTCAATAATAGGTCATTAATTGACTCAAAATTCAATCATTCGATTCCTATATCTATTAAACTGTTGTCTCATAATCAATATTAACTTATTAAGCAAAACATTAGTCTTCAACTTAGTAATTCAATTTTAATTTATTAGTTTCAGTGTGTCCTCAATCATAAATTATAGTCATTTTAATAGTGTTTCATTCATGTGAGACATGAGCTGAGTATTGAACATTTGGCTAACGCCACACTTAATTCAACTTTTTTCTTTATACATTAATGTTCAACTCAACAAACTTACCCCATATTCAGGCATAAGTTATAATGTTCTAAAAATATCTAATTAACAATTATATTCAAACTATAATCTCAGCTTTTTCGTTCCAAAAATTAACTTTGTATTTCAATTGTACAGCTTAACGTTTTCATTTGAAAATTATTCTGATCAAAGTTTATAAGCACATACCTAAACTGGTCAAACTTTAGCAAAATTGTCCACTACTACTAGTAATTACGACAGTGACAAACACGGAGTTTGCCAACGCTCAAAGCAATAGGGAGGCCAAATTCTCTAAATTCTAGGGGAGGTTCAAAAATGGTCTATTCTCAGGACAATTCTCAGGACAATTTTCAGACCCCTTCAGAATCGAAAGGAGATTATGTCTTTGTTTCGATTCTGAAGGAGTTTCATAATTGATCTACACCCACCACTTGGCAAAGTCTGACCGAATCCTCTCCTACCCTCATCCATCTTCGCCTTGATCATGATTATTCATTTTCAATCAGGCCTTTCCTGTCCAACTCTGGTCTATAGATCTACAGTTGAGCCCTTCATTTCAGTTAGACAGTCTTCAATGAATCAATTTTCAGTCAATCAATCTTGAGTTATTCAGTACTTCTCTCCATTACTTGGTTTCATTTCATTTCATAACTGTGATCAATAATTGATGACAAGCCCTCGAAAGGGTGAACGACATCAATGATATTTCGTACGCAAACTCTATTTTGTTCTAGACGTCATTCATAATGCTTGTAAATGAGTGCCAAAATAAAACTATTTCTGTCACAGTTTTCAAGTATTTTCATCTTACAAAAGGGCACAAATGTAAGTTACAATTTAGTACATTTTCAAATAACAAGTACAAATTGTGTTCACTTCTGTCCTTCTGAACTATTGAATGCAATACAACAATTATAAGAATAAGTCAAACGATTAGCCGAAACATCACTTAATTGGTGATCAAATCCAATATTATTGTAATCAATCGATTGATCAGATTTGTCGACATTTGTCACAAACTGATTGATGAGATGCCGGTTCGGTGTAATGGCGACTCAATTGTTGGCCAATTGCCAAACCATTCAACAGATCAATGCAATTGTTGTGATGGACAGTGTCCACAATGTCCACAATGTCCGCAATCAGATCAGAAACTGTTCGCACCTCAACAAAACTCATCAAAACTCATTCAAACCAAACAAACATTAAGAGGAGTTCCACTCATGGCTTCGCGTATGTCTTCCCGTTTAACTATTGTCGTCTCGTCTCAAATAATTATGTCTGAGTTGATTCTTTTAAATAGATAAACAACTGGGTGTCACACAATCTCTTCTCTACAACGGATCTAAATTTGGTGGACATCAGAAGTCAAAAGGAAACTGTTATGACGTCGAAGTTGTCCTCCAAGTATGTCTTACTTATTATTTATGCAGATATTAAATCAATTATTAATTGATCTTTTCTTAATCATTAGAATGTCGATGAAGTCAATTCTTATTTGTGCGGTTACTTAAAAATTAAAGGTTTCCATTTGAAAATTGAGTTTCAAGTTTCTTTCAGTCTGTAATAGTTTGCACTTAATTCTAAATTTTGTCCCCTATTTTGTTTCAGTTTAGGTTTATATTCATAATAAAATAGTTTCCATAACTTTATACAGAGTTTATATATAGCTTTAATATCTGTTATAACCGAAGGTCTAACTGAAGAATACCCAACACTGACCACCTTTTTCGATGGAGAGATAATTTCAGCCAAATATCCGTTTCTCACTCGAAAATGGGATGCAGACGAAGACGTTGACAGGTTCTCAGACGATTCCAAGTGAATTTCTAAATAAAATCCAAAAATTATTATTATTAACTATAGGAAGCATTGGTCAAAATTTTTGCAGTTCTATCAATTTTCGAAAACATTTAATTGTGATAATTTTGATTATAATCAGCTAAACAATACTGACTTTGTTTTTATGCGATGGAAAGAACATTTCTTAGTTCCCGATCACACAATTAAAGTATGTCAACCATATCCTAATATTCTATTGTCAAATAATCTAACTTTTAATCAAAATCTATTTAAGGACATAAACGGCGCCAGTTTTGCAGGTTTTTATTACATCTGTTTCACTAAATCTAACGCCACCATCGAGGGATATTATTATCACAGACAGTCTGAATGGTAATTGATTAAATCCGGTTATTCGTTTAACTCAATCAAGTTGAATAAATCGTTGATATGTTTAGGTACCAGTCTCTCACTTTGGTCCATATTCCCGAACACTCAATACAAATCTACGAGTTTCGTTGAAACTATTTTTCAATAAAATGCAAACTTCTACTCGAAATTCTAATTATTTGCTAATCAATCAGTTTTATGCAGATTTTAATTTATTTATTATTATTCCGATTGTTATTAATAATGCAAACGTGCAAAACAAAGCATTACTACTCACACAAACTTTTCAATTATTTCAAATAATTGAAAACTTATCAATTCAGCGATTCTTTTCTGTTTCAATTTCTTTGACACAACACTTGTTGAACATTTGGCCATTTTTTCAAAATAACTAATGTTCTATGGTTTTAATCATCACCAAAAGTTTAGCAATAAATATGTTTTGTAAAAAACTCATCATTTATATTAATTATTCATGATTAATGCCAAAATGAGTACAGATATAAAAATTATCAAAGTTACAAAATAAGAATCAATACAAAATATTATATTAAAACAAATTGAGACCGTTTCAGTTAACTTTAACTTATACCGAGATTTTAAAATAGGATTTTCATAGAATACTGCAAGAAAACCAGATAAGACTAGCGATTGTAATCGATTAGCCGGTTATAAAACCGGACAATTGCTTAGTGTATTAAAATCTACATCTATTCGCAATTATTGCAGAGAGAGAGAGACTAGTATTCAATTTGTGAATTGAGTTCAAAATTTTCCAATTAATCAAATAGAACCTAAAACATGTAAAACCATGTTTTCTATAAGAAAAAAACCAATTTTCAAATGTAAAGGTTTGAAATATGAAAAGGTTCGTTGATTAACATAAATCAGAATAAATTATAATTTAGAATTTTGCTTCAAATTGATAAAATCCTAATTAGAAAATAGATTAGAATTGATAGACAACGAATTAACCCACTTAGTAATACTGCTGAGAGGAGGCCATAACTAAAATGACATCAAATCAAAACACTAGCGAGTTTTGATCGTCCAAATAAGTTCAGTTTTAATCAGGATCAATGTCTGGTTCACACTTTCGCGCTAAAGCCATAATAATTTGGTCCAATTTCTCAAATCTTTGTTGACCATCGATGACAGATCCGCGATAACCAAACAAGAATTGTCGGTGGAATTCAGTGCGAAACATATCACAGAGCAGTTCTTCGAATAGACATCCGTCGAGCACTATTTGACCATTACGTCTATAATTAGCTAACTGATCGATCATATGTGACGCTTCTTCTAAATGGCTATAAATTTGTTGAAGACCGTAATCGACAGCCGTTTGTTCCAGCAATAAATCAAGTGATGGCAACTATTGCATAAAATACAAACATTTCCATTCTGATAGCTATATAAATTCAAAATTCTTTTGATTCTATTCATTATTTTTAAATACCTTTCCATTCGGATCGTTTTCCTTTCGACATATGCTTGTATGTCTTTGAAGTATTTGAACCAAAGTTAATATAAATGGAAACGTAGTGTTTGGCGCTATAAAAAGGTGTTCGAATAAATTAAGAGTTTGTCAGCATAACAACAACTAGAACTATTAATAATTCAGTGCTTATATCTAATTAGTTAATAAGATGGTAAACCTTGTGGCTCATTGCATTCACTCATAGATTTGAGCTGCGGCCTTAGTTTAGTTTCATAGATGATAGCGTTCTCAGTGAAATCTTTTCTCACAAAACTCCACAATGTTTTCAATTTGACGATCGGTGACATTGAAAGCGCTTCCATTATAGCGGCGAAGCCGAACAGATCGCCCAAAGCCGTCTTAGTCTCGATCGCGATCTCAATCCACTTGTTTAAAACAATTGCACGATTTCGATCACTGTTTGCGGTCAAAACGCTGATAGCAACAAAATATTTTAGGCATTCGTGTCTCTCCAGTAGATCTAATCTCATTTGTTCTCCATGTGGCAAAATAATCAATTCGAGAGCTGATCCAATCCCCAAACCAAAGTCATGGCTCCTATCTAAATGTTTAATGAACTCGAGATCACATTTTGTCAGGTGATTAGCCAAAATGCGAGCGCCGCTGTCCAAAAGTACAGATTCAACTTTAGTAATTGTGGTCGCCTCTAATGGCTTATTATCTTTTGGCAAAAGATATGTCTGAAAATTTTCCGCTCTAATAAATGATGAGCTCATTTCCGATGGAATTGTCAAAATTTGTAGCCATTTCACTGCTCTAATAGCATCTGCTGGTTCAATCCTACTATAATTATCACTAACTGTTTGTTTGGGAGAAACCTTGTTTGAAAAGAAAGCGCTGTCTTCTGAACCGTCAGATCCGTTCTGATTTGATTCTTGTTCACTATTTTCCGTACAATCATTACAATCAAAGCCTATGTTTGATATATTTTCATTAACAATAGTATTATCTGATAATCTATCATATGTTTTGCTGGCTGTCCGACTCGGTTTCGGAGGCTTCGGTGGCGGCCCATCACTACAACTCGATTCAGACCAATTCAAATCTGTTTGGCTCTTCTGATTTTCAGCTTTATTGCCTATCAAATCAAAATAATAAGCATGAAAATAAGTTATAAAATATTAGTGATTCATTAATACTTTGAATAAGGGGCCAATCACTCAAAGCAACTGTTCGATTGACAGGAGTTGTGATGACGGCATTCGAGGCGCGACTAATCGGCTTCTTATTGCCCACATAATAAGTAATCAAATCCCTTATTGTGTCAAAGCATTCGTCTTCGAAAGTGTATTGAATCCGTTCGTAAACAGTGTTTGGCTGTTGTATGACTTTTGAGATAACAAAATGCAAATAATGTCCGTAATGCCGACACGACAAAACGTAATCACCAGTTCTTGTGCTGCAGTCTCTAACCAGAAATTGTCCATCAATTTTCAGCAATTGTTCGGCAACTGATCGCCCGATTGGGCCGTGAAACCAGCCATTTGATCGAATATCAGCCCAGCCCAACGATAGCTCCCATTCCAATCTTTTTCTTTGTCTCAACTCTTCAGGTGACTCAAATGACATAACAGCCGATTACCAAATTTACTTATGTTACAATATTTTCATCCTCTAAACCAAAACATATAAATCAAATCTAATCAAATCTAATGAACACTATTTTGCTCACAGCATAGTCTGATTGAGATTCTCTCAGTTTGTCAAATGAAAAAATATAAACAATGAAACGTGAGCGACATCTAGTGATTGTTTTTACCAATTCGTGCTTCTAAATTCAAAACATACATACAGTATGCCTCAGCACATCAACAAAATTATTGACAGCAGCGCCGACTGTGTCTTAAAACTGAGTCTTGCAATGAAGCGACTCTAATAACAAAACCCCTCTAAATACAACGGACATTCGGTCCTTTTTTTATCATATATTCCATCAATTTTTATATTGACTGTTTATTTTATTTATAATCAGTTAAAACGTTTGGTGACATTGAAAATTTGTTCTATACCTGAAATGCATGATTTAAACACAAAATACAATTCGTTCAATTGTACTGAATATCGCATATAATAGATATGAATGACTAACAAAATGGTTGACACAATTGACATAAACATTGATTCATTAAGTTTGCAACTATTATGTCATTCACTATTAAATGATTTCTATTATTCAATAGGAAGTAGTGATCAATAAGTTATGTGATACCGATATAAATGAATAAAATAAAACAATTGTGATGTTATTTTGAAGCGATTACCATTTAATTAATTTGTCAAATCTAACTGAACATTTTTTACGTCAAATTTGGTCCAATTTTAGTCAGTTTTCACTTTGATTTAACTAAACCATATTTTAAGTTGAACGCACTCTATTGTTGTTCATTCATTTACAACAATAGAGCCTGTATTGTAGATGAGCGTTTCAATTATGATTATTTGCATATTTTAGTGATCGCGCGATCTAATGCATTGATTGTAATAATAATTGATTCATGTCATGATGTCCTCATTGGCGCGACGAATGGCCAACTCTTCACTATGTGGTGCCTCGCAGAACAGTCACTCACCAAACAATTCAACATCACTTCCATACCCAACAAGGATCGAAAAGTATGATTCATATCAATTTATATGACCAAAAGCCAACAATACATATCTTTAATTAAGTCTAGTTTTGCTCAGCCCCAAATTTTGAAAAACTTACCCTAACAGATACACAAATTTCAATTGACAAACATTTGAAACAAATGTTCATACTGAATTTTGATTTGAGAGCTAAACACTAGAACTTTGTTCAAGTTATATCAGCCTTTCTATCGATGCATTTGGTTCGTACGTTTTTTAAAGATACCTCCAACCTATTCAATACTTGAAATATATTGATCGCAACTATGATTTTATTGAAAATTTCTTCAAAAGTAATTCTGTTTTTACAGTGATATATTGCAAACGAAAGTCAATAATTAAGACAACTTTTGTAACACTTACGAGTTGGTTATCAGTGTTAATATTATTTAGCTCAATTGTCGAACGTTTTGCGTTTCTATTTAATTATTATTTATAATTAAAGTGCCATTAATTAAATCCAGATGAAAGTCTATCATTGAAAATGTTCAATCTGTACCACTTGATTGAGACATTTGAGTTGTCTCACAAGTCATTTATTTACGGGCATGACTTCTAAACATTGCTATCACTGCACATGTCTTGTGTTTTGATGTAGAAATCGTTTTAATGGGTTTTAATGGTTTTGCTGTACCAAACCCTACATTTGAGTGCTTGAGTCGACCATCAGATCCATCAGTTTATCTCTTTTTATGTCTCCATGTCTGTGAGCCATCAGTTGTAGACATATGTAATGAAAGATATCTATGAAACAACTTTTCGATGGTCTCATAAATGAGTTGTTATATAAGATATATATTTATGAATATTTCATACTGTTATTGATTTGGAATGAGTTGCTATAATTAAATAGAATGATGTCCAAAACAAGATATCATTGTTTAGAATAGTTGTAATAATTATAATTAGTCTTTTTGGAACCTAACCCAAACTAATTATTATACGCTGCAAATGTTGTCAAGAATTTTGCCACCGCTTTCCAGTCATCATCACTATCGCATTGAAAGGTATCTCATATTGAACAACAGCCATTCAGACTGATTTAGATTAGTGTTTTCCTAACAAATGATCTTTACATTAGTCAATTAATAATTAACAGTAATTCAAATTTATTTTATCTAAGTTTATTTTTCAATTCAATTATATTCATACTGATAGTTAACAGCGAATATACATTATTTCTGTGTTAAGTTTCAATTTATCATTATTTTCATTGTTAATTGGCATTTGTCCAAACCAGAGCCATATGTGTCCCAAATTGTTATGTAAGACAGACATCGCTCAGTGTGTTCCGCATTCCTATCAATAATGTCGTCGACACGTCTTCTAAAAAAACAATCATTCAACTGATCACATAATGATTGCTAAACATTCTTATATAAAATTGTGATTGATTCAAAAGTTTCAATCGCTTTTCATAGCTCTTCTTAAATCATATAAACACAAGACTAAAATGCAATGAAACAATCGAAAAATTTCGGCATAACTTTAATTTACTTTTTATATTAACATATAATATAATGTGAACAATTATCTGCAAAATATTGGATCTTCTTTTTAATGTGCCTCAATTCCAATTGAAGTTGAATTGAAAACTTGAAAGATACAATCTAAATTATCAAATATTTAGTTTGATATAACACTTGAAACTTATAATTGATTGCTTAAAATTTTTGAACGCTCGTATATTCTTCTATCCCGTAATTTGACGAAATACCTAAATTCAGTTGAATTAAGTCTAACTTTATTTTAAACTTGTTTCAAATATTGTTCTTATTGTCGAGTATTAGGTGTTTGTTTTGAGAGTTACCAAATTTCCAAGTATTATAATGATTAATTGATCGGTTTTTTAATTAATCAAATTTAGAGTCAAGTTTGGAATTCCATTGGAGAACGTTTGCGGCGCACACAATGACATCCCGGGACCACTTCTAGTGATGATTCTTAAGCTTAACAAAGAGGCGCCCTTTAAAAAAGACGTTTTTAGAGCTCCTGGACATCAAGCCAATATGAAAAAATTAATACACTTTCTTCAGGTTAGAATTAAATTGACATTCCACCTCAACACTAATCAGCAATATTCCTCAAAAATATAGATGATAACATTTGACAATCAATTGATTGCACCAAAGTTTAACCACAATTTTTCAATTTTAATTTATACCTTCTTTCATAATTTGAACTCTATTGCTTATGAAAGTGTTCAATTTATTATATCGCTATTTTGCTCTTTGTTCACAATGAAAATCACTCTCATCTGTTTCTACTTGCTATTCACTTATTTTCATTTGAATTAATATCGCAATCATTTCTTTTTCGAAATATGATCAGCCAATAGTTTTTCTTGAGTCTTATCTATCATATTCTGGACCGGTACTGAGCCAAATTTGCTTTTATTTTCATGTTGCAACTAATTATTATAAAAGCTTTTCAAATTTTCGCTTTATTATTGACCAGTGAGTTATCCACTTAAACGTGTTGCGTTTACTTTTTGCCAACTTCAATGTGGACTTTGTCTTATGTTGATCTTAATCAATAATTTTATACCATATTGAATAAATGAATTGTTAATTTGAACCCATAGAACGGTCGTTTGGTCAATATTGATAATTATTCGGTTTATACGATTGCATCTGTACTGAAAAAATTTCTGAGAAAACTGCCGAATGGAGTGTTTGGCGCAGAACGAGAACAGAGACTTTTTCAAGTAATCCAATGGGAAAACATTGACGAGAAAAGAGAGGAAATGCACAGGTTTTATAAGAATTGCCAACTTGACTATTAATCGATAATTCAATTAATCACTGTGTAATTTGATAGATTGCTTACATCACTGCCAGTAGTGACTCAGCATCTTCTTGTGCTACTGTTCGGCACGTTTCGAGCCATTGCCTCGTCTTCAGATCGGGCCAACACTGGAATGACATCTGAAGCGATCGGTGTTTCGGTGGCGCCCAGTTTTTTCCAGTCATGTGTTCAGGATGGAAGCAAATTTGCTAAAATGGAAGACGTTCAACGATTTAAGGTATCAAAACATTTAAGTTTCACAATTGAGACATTATTAATTACTAAATTTTATTTAAATCATATTAATTGAGATTTGTTTTAACTCTAAATAATACAGATTTTCCTAGTTTACTTTTCCTCTTAAGATTAATCTATTTTTCAATATCTTAACCCCTCAACAACTCTAATTCAATCTAATTGTTCATCCTAGATCTCATTAATTCTAAAATAGTTTCAATCTATCATTTGTTTTATTTATAAAATAACACAGTTCTAGAATCGATCCAATTATTGCTGATTCTGTTTACAATTTTGCCACTCCAGCGTTTAGTCCAAATTTGAAACTATTTTAGTTAACAACTAGATATCACAATTCAATAATTAATTTATTTGACTTATTAATTGTTGAATTATTTGCTAGTTATTACATTTGAATTGTACTATTTTCTTTTTGAATTGTCCGTCTATTTATTAGCTACTTATCTATTAATATATGCATTATTCTATTTGATGAGTTTATTTGAAAAACAATAACTGCATGTTTTATACTAATTAACCAAATTAATTGTATGTTAACTCGAATTTGGTTCGTGTGTTTCATTAATAATGTGCTAATTTTCAAATTTACTAATTGAGTGCTTTTTCCGCTTCCATTGAAAACAAATTGAAAAATCGATTGAAAAATGAATTAATTGCTAATTATGTGCTGCACTTATTCTCGTTAATACACACCTGTATTACTCACCTCTCAATCATTTTATGCTGTGATTCCATTATTATTATTATTGATTGTTTCTCAAAACTAAAAAATATATATATATATATATATGTATATGTATATTTACTGTTTATTCAAACCAAAATTATTATTATTGTTGTTATTTATTAATCTGATGTCATTTAAATGCATATCAATATTAACCCAATTTATTATGATTATTATCACCACTAATTGCATTGCAAATAATTACCTAAATATGACAAAAGGCACAAATTGCGGTAAGTTTTGTCTGACCTCTACTTTTTCTCTAATTTTGATTCATTTTTGTCATCACTTTTCACACGTGAATGTTTGTCAGATTTGGTGCCGGTCTTTCATATACAAGCCATCACTCAATCAACTATCTGAAAACAGCTCATATTTTGATCATAACTTATGAGCCAATCATTTCTCAAATCAATTCGACTACTATTTAGATCTTATTCAATAGAATGCTTTTATGCTGGAAACAGACACACGACTTATGTTATTTTCTACTAAGTGACTGCGAAAACTTTTAGTTGTGCCACAAGTTTGAGCTCAACCAACACTTTGATTGAGTGATAGCATTGTACATTCAAAGCATGCATTTGTTATTTTTTAAAAATTGCTTTTAATCCATCTATTGTTTTACTTTATCTTTTGATAGATAATCATCTTAGAAAAAAAGAACTTGTATTTCAAAATTGATTTTGATCTGATTTAAGCTAGAAATCTAATTGATAGTTTTATCATTACTGTTGAGTATTTGTCGACTAGTAGAAACCGTTTTTATTTCTCTTAATCAGTTTTAAACTAGTTTTTGAATAAAAAATTCAATTGAACTGCTCAAAGACCTGATTGCTTAAATGAATCAGTAATTTCTGATAAATATTATTTTACAGAATTAATTTATTTTGATATTGACTCTAGATGAATTCTAAACAAATTCTAATATAATAACTGATTGCATGACACGCATGAAACAAATTGCAATAAATACTTCTCAATAGCTTGAAACATAATCTTTAATTAAAGAAAAACACTTAATTATTTTAAATATTAATTTTAAAAATCTATACAAATAGGTAGCCACAACAATAATGAAATTTCTAATTGATAACTTTGGAGTGAGCAATTTGTTTGGTCGTGATAATTACGAATATTACGCGCGAATTTCTGGTCGAGTACTCAAAGTAGAGGAAAATTGGATTTTTGCTTTCAAATATCCGCCCGAAACTTTGGTGCCGCGTATGTCAAACTTTCTTTATATTAGATACTTAAACTAGTGGTCGATATTCTTGATTAAGACCCGAATTTACTTGAGTGACTAACATTAACATGACTAGGAATCCTTCTAAATGCGGTCAGATTTTTGGCAACATTTCTTTCAATACTTCACATGATCTACTTTATTGCAGATGACACCGCACTATGACAATGTTATTGTGTTTCATTTAAATCATATTCAGTATTGGTTTAGATCTCTTTGAATTCTCTCAAAATAAGTTGTTTGAAATTTGAAAACAAACTTCAAAATGACTGATTCATACAATTAATTATTGTGTCGTGTTATTTGAATAATAATTTAATTAATCTATTGATTGATTTGAACTAGATATTAGTTTGGAATTGATAAACTGTTTTCGCTTTCTATTTATACTGTGTTTTCTCTGATTTTCTTTCCTTTTGCTCACTCATTCTGATCTGAATCTGATCTGAACCTGACCAAAACATGATAAACACAAAATAAACCTAATATTAACCAAATAAAGGCAAGACCTCATTGGAAGCTCAACGTGATTGGCTTAACAGTGAATCACAGCGATGGGGTCTGCCATCAATTGGTTCAACAACACGACAATTACAAGGTTTGACTAACAATCACTATTATCCACAATGATTACTCTCTATTTGTCTCGTGCCTTATTAATGCACCTTTCATGCCACTAAATATATGAACATTTTCGATCCCGCTAAACATAATCTATTCGTATATTATTTCAGTTGGCCTAAGTAATAATTTGAATTTTCTTCGTAATAACTCATAGCAATATCATCATCAGAAGAATGTCAAAGTACGCCAACATTGTGTACAAGCAGTGGTTCAGGTGTTGCGACAACACATTTGGGTGCAGTCGCTCTCATTCATCAAAATATTGATGACACTTATGCCAGACTTAGTATGTCTTTAGAAGAAAAGATGTTTAAGGTTTGTCTTACCTAAAACTGAACTTGGCTAAAGTCTAAACCTATTGACAGTTGGTTACAATTATTTGCACACTAGGGCTCGATAACTCATTCATCACCGAATTCTCCGCAATCGATCGTAACAGTAATGTCGCATCAGAATCAACAGCAACCACAATCACAACCACAACAATCGTCATCAATTGTTACTGAAGAGGCGCTCAATTTAGAAGATCTCAAGAGTGTTAACAGATATGCCGAAAGTACAAAATCACTCACATTTTTGCCAATAGTTCACGAAAGACAAACACAACGCATGAAAACTCGCTCGGAATGGTTTCTCAACCCTAATAATGGTTCGTATTCTAAATATTGATTGATTATTATTAAACTTGATCGATTAAATAGAAGGTGTTTCGTCTTCACATTCATTCACTTCATCGACAACGACAACAAGTAATGGTAAACGAGAGCCGACAATGGCTTCTTCTTCATGCAAGCAATTAGTTAGAAGAACGTCATCTAAAGAGAAACGACTAGTTCGGAGATCGTCCTCAAAGAAAGATAAAGAGAATGGAAACGAACATAAATCACATCAGACGCACTCAACCGGATATCAAGTGTCGCCAACCAGTGCTCCCAATACTGATGCAACAAATCCGATCGCGGGCTCGGCCGCTTTGGTCTCTGAGTCTGACTGTACCGAATGTGATGTCCAACAAGTGAATATTACGCTCACTTATAAGCCTAGAATCTAATTTAATTCTAATTTTAAATTAAAAACATTTGAATTCTATTTGAGTTGAGTTCTACAGAAAGTGATATCAAATATTTGTTAGAAAACTAACAATTATATATTATCATAACTTTTTCTTATTTCAATACCTTTTTATTTCCATTTCCATTGAACGGAACAATTTTAAGCATCATTTTTATCTTTGGTTTAATACTTTTTTGCATTCTTTTCTAAATAATCCAATTATTTGATAACTAATAACAGTTTACTCTTAAACTAGAAAATTACTGCTCTTTTTTATATAAGCATTTTTTCAATTCGTGTCACACTTTTTCATAAAATGTGTATATTAAATATTCAAATATATGTAAATTGACTGCCATTTTAGTGGAGAAAAAATTTTCTATGATTGAGAAATAAATTTTTCTAAATTTTTGATTAACTCAATCTAAATGATTTCAATTAGAAGATCAATTGTTGGTCACTTAGCAATATCTCCACTCATTGAAAGCGCCAGGAAATCAATTTTTGCCATAAGCAATTGATCTACTTATTAAGTTTACTAGCAGATCTCTGCTTTGAAACAATTTCTTCTAGCAATTTATAAGAATCGCAAATCTTGTCCTTTAATAGATAATTGTTGTTTGGCTCATCTAAGACTAAAGTTAGATATTGAACCAGTTAATTCTATCTAGTCGCGTTAACATCAATGTCCAACTTTCTATTAAACGTCTGACTCAGCAGAAGCCAATCCATTCTTATCCTTTACTTGATCCCTATCGACAGGATTTAAAGCAAATCAATGAGCTCATCGTTTTGTAATCATTCGATTGCTGTTTGGCAGCACTCATTTTGCACTAAATATCAAATAATTCTAATCATTATTCTACTAAAAAATGTTTCAGATCAATATTAAACTCTTCCTCTAAATAGAATTTGTCGATGAACCCAACCGAACCATTTGTTCAGCAATCAATCGGTTCAGTTCGATCAGTGAATACAAATCTATCGATCTAGTCATCAACGAATCGCGTCTAATAGGTGCTCAATATAAAACTTCTTAAAAGTTAGTAGGCTTCTGTTCATTCAATATTTTCGTTGTTCAATTAAATAATAAAACGCAACTTTGTTAACCTTTTCACCACTAGAATACCTAGCAGAAACTATACTCCCAGTGTTTCATAATTAAACACTTGATTAAATTTTCACTAAATTTTTCAGTGTATTTTCTGCATAACAGCTCACGCAGCTGATTCATTGATAGAACTGCTGTGATCGCTTTCAATTGTTCTAAACTTTCTAGAAAAGCTTGTCCGTAATCCCCGACAAGTAATAATTGACAACCGCAGAGGTCGAGTGTGTTGCAAGTGTGGTTAGTGTGCACTCTTCACGAATCATTTTAGCGCTTCCTCTACCCATTATACCATTTAATACTCATGAAACTAGGACAGACCATTATTTACAACTATCGATAAATTAAATATTCCAGCCATTATTCTTTCAAATGCATACATAATAATTTTGCCCAATCAGTCACCTCAAAATATCGCCAAACGTATGGTTTACATTTTCCATATCATTTCAATAATTTAATAAAAAAAATTGAATCTTTCCAGTTTAAAGGTGAACCAAAAATTTAATTAAATCAAATGATCCAAATAAAATAAAAATAAAATAAAACTAAAACATTTCAGTTAACAGAATACTCTTATTATTGAACGTTTCTTGTTCAGAAAGGTATGAGAAGACGACAGTCAACAGCAGACTCAAACTATTTGACTAATTAAACATTTGGCTCAACTAATCCAATAATTTAAGTATAATGTTTAAAATGAATCACAGTAATTCAGATTCAAATATGTTATAAACAAAAGTAGTAGAATTTGGATAAATTCAAACACAAACCAAGTATAAGTCTGATTAAAATCTAATTCTGAATCAAGAGTCTGATAGTTTTCTTGAAAAAATACATTCTACGAACATTGGTAAAGACGCATAGATTTAGTTCAATTTATACAAACATAAATCATTAACAAATATTTAACATTTAAAACGAATGAGTCGACGAGAAAATCAGGTCAAAATTTGATCCCACGTCTCAAAAATATAGCTTCAACATGAATCAAATTTAATCAACTCAATTCATACCTTTGACCGAGCTTCTCCTAGATATTCAGTTTTAAGTCCTAAATCATCAACAATTTATTGCTTTTAATTTAAAAAATTGTTATCACTTTAACCAAAAATGACCACTCAACTCGATTTTACTGGACGAAGCCTACTATGAATACAATTCTAATCTCTAATCTCTCCCTACGCTATTTGGCACAATTCTCAGATAATTTCAGTTTTGGCGGTGATTTTCCTAAAAACTCGCTCGGACGCAATGATACATCTGATTGATGTTGCTTTTCTCTCAAACTTTTTTCCAACATATCTTCAAACGGATCGTTGTTGTTATCGATGCCATGGGTCAGCAATTCTTCATTACGCTCATAGTTCTCAATCTATCGGTTAAATATTTGGCATTTAAATCAGAAAAACAGGACTCAAACAGATTTGTTTGTCGAACAAACCTTATCCAAAAGATCAACAAAATTTGAGTCGTTTTCCATGCAATTTCTATTCAATTGTTTACCACAAACTGTCGTGAATATATCTCGCGGTGACATCACTTCAGGCAAACAACGTTTAGAGAAATACTATAAGAATCAAATCTTTAATACAGAAATTCAACAGAGAAAATAGTTTTTCATACGTTATAAACATTATTGCAATCACGCCATAAAAATTTGTAAGCCATAGGATGTGTTGAAAAAACTGCTTGTGACACGTCAATACACCAAACCTTATTTTGATGCCACAATAGGTTATATTCACTTAGATCCGCGTGAATTAGATCGCAATCACGAAACAGTTTGACCATCATTTCTACTGTTTGTTTCCATGCCTTTGACAGCTCTTCCCCTGTCAGTTTCGCGTCCTTTAGTGTTGGCGCAGACTTGCCATCACTTCCTATGAAAGTCATGACGAGTATGTGTTTCTTCAGTAGCAAAACTTCGGGACATAAAATACCGTTTCGACGAATGCGATTCTATTAAAAACCAATTAAATCAAAAGAAAATTCTCTTACAATTAACAAATATTTGGATTTTCTTTCAATTTAGACAATGGTTAGAAAAGAAACAAAACATTGATCTGATTGATTAAAAATTCAAATAACTCTTAGATATATTAATCAAAGCTGCAGATCAGTGACTAAAAAACCGCCCCAAACTCATTTGGTCAGGTATAGGGTCACTAAAATTATCCATTCGATGGCAATGAAGCGAAAATTGAAAACTTTGATGGGCATCGGATCGGACCCATTATGCAATCAATGCTTACTATAATAGTGGGTGTACATCAAGCAATGATCAAAAGTTTTTTTCACTCACATTTCTTATTTAATATATATAATTGCAAAACATACTCGCGATCGCAAATATTAGAACAAGACCTAAAGCTTTGTAATTTGTATTGAATACAAGTTATAACACTTATAATCATTCGCAGCTATATTTATCATCTGAATAGTCGATAAAACTATTCTACTTTTAATTGTAAGTCAAGTAGAAAAACAGTCATCATTTATTTATATTACTACTGCTGCAATATGATTGAGAGATCATTTTTTCAATAATTACCAAATTATGCATCTCTTTTTCAGCCCAGAGAGGAATCATAAGTTTTGGATTCTGCTTAGATAATTTAGTTGTTTGCTGTAGTATTGGATCGTTACATATATATTGTGAGCGATTCCTGAATTCGTTTAGAGTAGTTTTGAATATTTTAATTGCCACCTCACAATCGGTTATTCCTTTATCTGGATTAGAGCCACGACCGTGGAGTACAACTGATTCTTTTCCGGTAGATATCACACCATTAACTGTATCCAGAATTCCGCGATTTATTAACTTGAACACAATTATCCGACTTTTCTCGTCCAACACTTTTTCAGCCGTTGATTTCTCTTTCTTCTCATGAAGTCGAGCCATTCTTTTGCCTTCACTTTTATTAATCAAACGCACAATAAGTTTATGATTTATAATAAGAAAATTCGCAGTTAATAACTCACTTAATGCTATGAACTTTAAGGGCATTATAAACATTATTGTTCAGCTTCATATCAAAGCCTCCGCCATCACCAGTTCTCAGATCACTCTCAAATTCCATCACTTTACAGGCATTTCTCCGCGCAGAAGTGTCCAAATCATGTTTGGTGGTCACAACTCCATTCTTGACCGCAAACCCTTGTCTACCAATTTTGACTTCTTGTTTTTGTGACTTTTCGAATGAGTCCCAATGTTCTGATTCTTCTCCATACTCATGATAGTCATCGTCTGAATCAGATTCAATCACTTTCTCTTGAAGACGACGATAGCGATCGTAAGATATGCTAACCTTAAATTAGTTTAGAATCATTTTCAAGTCAAATAATTACGACTTTTTGCAATGAACGCCAAATCAATTTGAAAGTACTCGACAAAATAGAATTTCACATTTCTCAAACTCAATTCAGGTATTGATAAGAAAAAATAAATCAATCAATTTTGGTGTAAATAAACTTATTTGAATGACTCAAATGCTAAATATCTATAGATAATCGAAATGATCTGTCTTATACTGACAATACAGAAAACTGACTTAAATATAGCAAATACAGCGCTCATTGAATTAACCAAAAAAAACCTTAAACGATACCAATGCAAGTGATGAATACCTTTGAATTTGCGTTTTGTTTGTTTTCTTCTTTTTTCAAGTTGTGGTCGTGCTGTCGATCGAACTCGTGCTGCAAAACATGTGCCAATAATTGATCGCAACAACAGTCCGGACTATGAAGCATCCAATTAACTCATTTGAAATCAATTGAATAATACTTAATGAACGTCTTACTATTGATTGTGAAGCATTTGTTGGATGTCGTGAGAGTGAACACCAGATTCACGAATCAAATCATCAATGCTTTCATTCTTATTATTATAACTATTACTCGTTCTTGAGTTTTGTTTCACTCGTTCAGACTCCAAGTCTTGTTCAAAGTGTTGCTTAAAGTCTTCATTTAATTCATGAGCTAATTGTTCTGACATGACCTCATCGAGTGATACAAACCTTTCATTACTGCCACTAATGTCTACATTATTTTGATTCCATTTTTTACTGTTTTGTTGCACTTGTTCTGATTTATCACTCACTAATTGAGACCAACTTCTACTATTTGAAGCCATCATTCAATGAAATAATTTATTTAAATGTAAAATTCAATTAATGTAATGTTTTTGTAAACTAATGGCACGATTCAATACAATCGCAATAAAACTTGTCTTAAAGCCATTATAACTCATAAAACTAACAGAGAGACCTCTCTACTAATATTTGATAACTAGTTAGTTAACAGTTATTATACACCCTTCAACAACTGTCTTTAGTCTATTAAAGTCGAATAACTTTTGACTTGGTGATTCGATTTTCAAACTGATTTCAGTTAATTGTAGCCAGATAGTGACTAATTTTAAAAAATATATTTTAAAAAATAATTGTGATAGCAAAATAAACGGGTATCAAAATTAAGCTTCGACTTTCATGAAAACTATTGATTCCTAATTTATTTTTTGTTAAAACGAACTTGAAAAAATTGGTTTCAAATTAAGTTTATTAAAAATTAAATTGAACACACAAATAATGTGTGAACATTTTGGTTACTTACAATTATGTACAAGAATAGAGCGAAAAGTGAAACTAGTGCTCCGCACGAGTCGAGATGATTTGAGCGATCTGTCAAATCGGTTCAAACTTTCGATTTCAAATCTCTAAAAGATTTGACTCGAACGCAGTCGAGTCGAGTCTGGGTATGACCCAAATAGATTTGAGGGATTTGAATTCATTATGAGCTGTAGAAATGTTCCATGATTTCAACGTTCTGGAACTTTCTAGAGCATTCTAGAAACCTGTAGAGTATATTAGAAACCTATGGAACATTCTAGAGTTTGCTAGAACATTCTAGAAACCCATGGAATATTCTAGAACCTATTAGAGCATTCTAGAAACTTATGTAACATTTTGGAACATTTTAAAGCATTCTACAATCTTGTAACATATTCAAGAACTGTCTAGAAAGCATGCATTTTAGTATAAAAGGGGGTCCACTCTACAAACCCGTTCTATATTTGAGTTGAAAAACTTATGTAATCCATTAATATTAGTTGATTCGAGTCTTCGGGTAGGCTCGACGCGAGTCCAAATCAAATCGATTCGCGATTTAAACAGACTCGACTCGATTTTTACGAGTCGAATTCAAATCTGCTCCGACTCGACTCGAACTCGATTTGTGCGGAGCACTAGTTATTAGACTTTAATCAATTAAAGATAGTTGTGTCCAAGGGTGTATTAACAAACATTTTAACCTAATCGTGATTGACTTAACCCTTCATTAAGGTAGATATTCCCAATTGGTGACAATATTCCTTATTAAGAGCTTACAATAAAAACAATATAAAGCTATTGGCTTAAAGATGAGTCATTGCATTCCATAACAAAGTTAAACTATATACAGAATCGTATAAACAATTTCAAATGTGTCAAAGATGATTTAATCAATCGATACAGACACGTAGTGCTTAAATTCAACATTAAACATAATTTAGCATTACCTACGAACTATATTTAAGATTGAATTTAATCTTTGAGCGCATGTATCGATTCGTTATGGTCACTTTTGACACATTTGAAACTTTGTATATATGATTTTGCAAAAAGTTTAACATTGCCTATACTAGTAACATTGGCATGGACTGCAGTGATCCATCTGTATGTAATGAAATACTTCAATGTTCTTTCTGCGTGACCAGTCAAAGAATTTTCCTTGTGGTTATCATGGAGGAATCAGACTTATCTCAATGCTTTCGGTCTGATGCATAGAGTTGATTAAAGTATTTGCTAAGCCAGAACTTAGCTACTTTTCTATTTTTAATTTCAAGGATACACCACTTGATCGAAATACAATTTAAATAAATAAACCACTAAACTAGAAAAACGATTGCACTAAACGCAAGAAACTTGCACATAGAACAACCCCAAAAATAAGTGAAATAGACTTAAACTTTTCTACATCAAGTTTTAAGATATTTTTTCGATAAATTTTTAAATGTATTTTGTGTTTTTAACCGTGATGTAAGCAAATGATTCGAAGACTAAAAGTAATATGAGTTATTACAAGTTATTGAACTAGTAATATATATATATATATATATATATATATATATATAGAGATAGATAGATAGATAGATAGATAGATAGATAGATAGATAGATAGATAGAGAGAGAGAGACAGAGTGAAGCTGAGAAATCTCTATTAAAGAACTGTGACGAAATAAAACCGACCGCAAGCGATTTTATATACATATAAATAGTTAATTAAAGTTCATTTAAGATTATTTGTACTTTATACTTACACTTTAGTCAAGGCAATGTCATCTTTACTTTGCAAACTCAGGGCTACTTTTCGACCTATTGATTGAAAAGTATGAGTTTTTTGACACTATAGTCATTTATTTCTCATTTTATGATATAAAACGAATGGTTTTTTTACTATTGGGGCTCTCGCTCTTAACAGCTGTAACTCAGATTTCACTTTAAAAGTTTTAAAATAAATGTTTAAAATACGAGACCAGTATAAAGTAATGAGGAACTGAGAAAAGTGAGTTATATTTCGGCTATCGGAGACAACGATATCGTGCTTGTCTTCAATTGCAACTCACAGAACTATATATTTTGTTGAGTAAAGTTCTGAGTTCTATTATATTATTTCTTAAATAAAACTAAATTTTATAAATCATTTAGCTTTAATATTTTTAACAACCTGATAGCGGACCTTTCCCGTATTTCTCGTTAGCTTTTTTTAAAAACACAATAAAAGTTAAATAATTTGATTCATGCAAGCTTATGCATTTTTGAAAAATCAAACTATTATACCAGATTTTATTAATCAATTAATGTTAGATTTTCTTATTTTATATGGAAAGTTTGACTCGATATATTCATACAAAATATTAGATTAAACCAAATTTTAATACTTTATTTAGAATGCACTTTAGCTTTTAAAATTGATATTTTCAATGATAATAACTTTTTAACAATAAGCAAGCAATTCTTTTAATTTAAACTAAGCAATACTTTAGAAAATATATCGTGGTTGAATGCTTTCGCTTGCACACTACTTGGTTTTATCCCTAAATTGTCATGCAACTAAAACCTAGTTTATCAACAAAATGTAAACACCAGCACCGCCAGCAACACCAACAGCATCATTATTAATATCTGGCAGACCTTGTGGCAAAAGTGATCACACTCGTAGACCAAGTACCAAATGTGACTATTATATTTCTTCTCAAAAACGAAGAATGAACCATATCGACTTCAATAACGAAACCTATACCATCAAATGTGGTCTCAATAAGTTCTGCTAGAGAAATCAACAGCTTATTTCATCAATAACCATAGATTTGTTGGAAATATCTTCACTAATGATTGAAACTTCCATCTTAGTTAACTTTCATTATTGCAAATAATACCGGCAAGGGCCTAACTTAAACTACGAGAATCCTGATATAATGAATTCTTTTATCAGCTACAAGGAAAACAACAATTGGATGAAGAATATAGTGATTTGAGGAGTAGAATCGGATGAAAAGAATTTTATAACGGCAAACACCGAACTTATCCAAAATGCTGCGAAAATGCTGGAAACTAACACGAAAAACAATATCATTCTTCACATGTATTTGCAGTCCAGAAGATATTTCAAGTTGAAGTTTCCACATTTGGATAAAAGATCTCTACCTAAGATATTAAAGTTTCTATTGGACAAACAAGAACACAATAATGAAATTGATGTATAAATCGGTCAATTTTTAAGTGTTTTCAAGACAGTTCGGTCAGTTTCGGGAGATGGGGTGAAGGCTATAACTCGAGAACCGCTCAACATACGGCCAAAAGTGAGCTATCGTTAGACTCGTCTTTACATCCAAAATTTGCTGAGCTATAACATGATCCTATGCAATGACCTTTGACCTCGGTATACGTCTAACCAAATTGACTCAAATATTTCACATTGTGCGATTTGCAAAATTCAACCATCGTTCGATTGAGCATGGCCTAATGTCTCAATTTGTCTATGAGAGCTACCCTCTATTTGACCTCTAACCTTTTATACAAGCCAAAAATAAATTTAAGTTGAAAGTTTTATGCGTTTTAAGGCTTATCCTTGGTTCTTAAAGTGTCTTTGACCTGCTACTAATCTTCTTGACCTTCCACACACTTCTCTAATCCACTTGACCTTGTCAGTGAACTTCGACCTTCGATCCTATAGGACCTTTCTGTTGGACTAAATGTAACGAGGACGAGCATCTTGTCATTAATATAAAGAGTATATATCAAAAGAAAAATTTTATATCCGGGTACGCACATTTTAAAAATTTTGCACCTCGGCGCGTATTATATATATATATACCTATGGACAACCAGAAGTTCCGTCGGAAAATCGCTATAATTTTTGATTGGCTTGATCGATTTAAATAATTTTTACACCAAATTAACCAAGAATAAATGTAGTTTCTTAAAATGTATTGTAAATGTGATTTAATTTTTTCAAACCACTATAATTTTTTAAATTGCTGAATATTCAAATTTTCTTCAAATCATAGAAATTACATTTATTCTTCGTTAATTTAGTGAACAAATTTTGAAAATCGGATTACAAAGTCAAAAGTTATAAAGATTTTGCGAGTCAACATAATTTCTGTTGCAAATCACTTGCCACGTTGACTCGCAAAGTCTTTATAACTTTTGACTTTGTAATCCGAATTTCGAAATTTGTTCACTAAATTAACGAAGAATAAATGTAATTTCTATGATTTGAAAAAAATTTGAATATTCAGCAAGATAAAAAAGTTATAGTGGTTTGAAAAAATTAAATCACATTTACATTACATTTTAAGAAACTACATTTATTCTTGGTTAATTTGGTGTAAAAATCATAGCGATTTTCCGACGGAACTTCTGGTTGTCCATAGGTGTATATATATATATATATGAAGTATGGTGTAAGTATACAGTAGGAACTACTGGTCAGATTTTAATGAGTGAGGTGTCAAAAGATTCAGTATAGAGAGTGAGGAACAGATGCATAGTTATAAACTCTCAATGACTCTAGGTCAAAAGTTATCTGGGACCAAATGAACGAGATTAAATGAAATTAAGAGACAAAAACATTTAATTGTAACAGAACTTAACCAAACCCTACCTCACCCAACCTAACCTAACCCAACCCAACCTAATTGAAACCCAAATTATGCTATGAATTATAGACAAGATGAATAATTTAAAATAAAAAACTCTTAAATCACTTTTTACAGCTTAAACATAACATTAATGAAAATTCGAAAAGTGGGCGTAACTTTCTATAATGGGTGTACCCGGAGATGAATTTTTTCCCCTGACATCTAATTATTTTACTGATTCAGAAAATATATACATCGACTATAAATTCAATGGCTTCTTTTCGGCAAATCACTCGAAAGATCCAGTACAAAAGATAATGCTGATGATATAAGATGAATCATGGAATATAGATGATGCAATATATATGACTAATTATCGACGACCATTGTTTTAGGGCTCTAACTGTATTAATTAATTATGTGACCAGAAAATCAAGTTCTGGTGGAAACATGAACGCTAGGGATAGCGTTAAGGGATCAACGGTCAGAAGTCATAAGACAGGCAAATAAGATATCAGTGAACTTAGTATGATGAGGCGAATCCAATTATACTCCACTTGTGTAGTAGAAAAGCAGTAACAATTCTATAGGTCAAAGGTCAAAGTTCAATATCATGGCCAAATGTTGTCTCAATGTGTTAGACGCAAGGAGATTCTGAAAAAGCTTAAACTAAAAGCCAAAAGTCAAGATCACACTTAAAATTGCATAAAATGTACAACTTCGACTAGTTTTTAGCTTCTAACAAAGGTCAGAGGTCATATAGAGGGTAGGCCCCATAGACTTATTGAAGCAGTAAACGATGCTGAATCGAACGACGGTCGAATTTTGAAAATCGCTCAATCTGGAAATTTTGGGTCATTTTTGTTTTTGTGCTTATCGAGGTCAAATGTCATGACCCAAGGGCAGTGATATAGGTTGAAGTATTTGCTACATGAAGCAGAGTCCATTGATATATCACATTAATTTAAATATTGAGTGGTTCTCGAGTTATAGCCTTCACCCCATCTCCCGAAACTGACAGAGTTCAATTTGGAAGATAACTTCACATTTTTAGATCTCGAAACAAAGTAGTGGAAATATATCAAATTCTTACACAGCTTACAAATATTTTTGAATAATTTTAGAAATGAGGAAAAACCAGAAAATCGCCAAAAAGTAGTCATTTAATCTGTTGCCTGTGTTTTATTCCTGAAGAAAACACATTCTATACAACTGATGGGTTATGAGACTTATTATCTTCGTTACATCTGATTCGGAGCAAAGAAGATAGAATTGGCAAAAGATCCAAAGAATATTGGCTTCAGTACTTCAGTATTCATGAGCTTGAAAATGTCAGACAAGATAATTATTTTGCTCGTCCTTTCTCGACGGACGGCATCAACATTTCGGTGCGTATGTTGAGAAGAGTGAAAGACAGGCCCGACTCGAAACAACAATTTGACAATTTGAGAACTCAACTTATGAATAATGAATTTTCAAGTTTTGTTGGTTTAGATCCTGGAGCAAGATGTATGTTTGATATGGGCAAAGATGAAAAGAATCAGCTCAATAAAAGTTCAAGCTTTAGATATCACACAAAAGAATTTTATATAGAGACGACTCAAGAACTTAACAGAAGATGTGATGTGCTAAGCAAGAAATGATCGTGAAGATATTGAAAAGCAAAAGATATTACTATCCGCCGAAAGTATGATTATTTGGAGTCTAGTAGTTTTACTTTGAAGTATTTTGAGAATCTACAAATCTCATTCACAAGAATTAGTTTCAAAGCTTAAATTGTATAAACAAATTAATATTCAGAAAGTTTTGAACAACAAGACTAACAAAATGGCAGAGAATATGGATCAAAAGACGTTTATCGCATATGTAAGTGGGACAATACATTCAATTGTCAGAGGATATGTGAAAAATCCACTAGAGAAATCATATCTGGCATTAAAAAAGAATGAAAATTGTTGTATATTTGACTGACGAACTCAGGACTACAAAATTTTGTTCAAATTGTTATGAATTGTGCAAAACATCACAGTCTCTACATCGTTTTCAAGTTGCTCAAATTGTAAAAAAGTGTGAAATTGTCATATGAACGCAGCCAGAAATATATTATATGAAGCATTATCTCATGTTAAGACAGGTCTAGTTCCTGTTAACTCTTCAAGATAAAGTCGACATATTTTATATTGACTGCTCTCTTGTTAAAGGATATCATACATCTGGTTCCTTTTGTAGCGGTTATGATAAGGTCTGTAAACGGTTAAGAAACATGTCTAAATATTGCTCATACAACACATGTTGCGCGAGTAAAAATATATTCTAATATTAGATGTTAGCAGAATAGTCCGTACAACTGGATATTTTGAGCAAATCTATTTTTCAAATATAATTACATGATTAGTGAACGTATTCGTCTCCTGTCTGGTTTGCAAAGACCCAGCGAGGTTAGATGTCTCCTAACGGTGGCTCTAAATTTTTAATTTATTCCCCTTTTATGCCTTCTTCCTACGCAGCATCAAATTGAAGTTCATTTACGAATTTTTTTAGTTCTTTGCCCCTTTATCTTGCAAATTTTTTACTTTTTGCAAATCAAAATGAAGTCAAATAAAACTAAAAATTTGCAAAGTTCAACTTGAAGCTGCATACGGAGAAATTATAAGAGGGAAATAAATTTAAAAGTTAGCGCCACTGGTAAGAGACACTTCTAACGTCGCTGAGTCTTTGTAAACCAGGCAGGAGGTAAATACATTCACTAATCATATAATCATATCTGAAAAGTCTAGACTTGTTTTAAAGATTCAGTTGTCTCGACTATTCTGCTAACATCTAATATTTTCATAACAATTTCAAACACTTATTCAAATGATTGCCTTCCGATTGCTTCCTCATTCTCATAACCAGAAAGTTAATTATTACGATTGGACTAACGAGTTTAGCCAAAATTGTGCCGAACTTAAGGTTTTAACAGTAATTTATTAAGCCAGATTTGATGAGTTAATCGAAATAGAAATAAGTATGTAAGATTCCCAAAATAATTAGTTTTGATCGTAATTACCACCCTTTTCTTATTTTATTCTGATATTTTGTTAACACACTGTTTGGACAACCTTTCAGTTAAAATAAATAATTGTTTAAATAAATACAATTGTATAACTTTAAAAGTGTTGATAAAAAGTTTGCATAATTAAATAAATGCACTAAATTGCAATGCGCCAAAATTATTCATGTTATTGATGATAAGTCTTAAATAATCATTACGATAATCAGTTAACACATGGCAGTTGAACGTAGCGCAACGAAAAGCCTAAATATAATTAAATTTTTTAAGCACTTATTGTTTCAATTGTGTTTCAAGCTTGTTTACCGTTTTGTGAGTGTCTTGCGTTTTCCGTTTGATCGCTATTAGACCTAACTTTTAGCTGGAACGGTTTTGATCGAGCTATGAACAAATAATCGAGTTAGAACTGAGATCAAGTCAAATGAAGACTTTTGTGCAACTAGAAAAACTCACAAATCACAACATTATTGTAGAAAAGTCTTCCTCCGCAGAATCTGTCCTCTCCGGCACCACTGCCTTCTTGTGAGCCCTGATCTATACCGATATAGTCGTCGTCATTGCAGAGACCACCAGTTAGTCCAATATCATAGAAGGAGCTATTACTCGAAGAGTAGAGCGGATCATTAGACGCGCCCCAAGAGAACGAATTCTCAGACTCTGTCATCCATTTAATGGCACAAAAGTTTTCTTCGACTCGAATACAGGCAGTATATCTCAAATTTGATAAATAACGAGATTTTCCATCCATCTAAAGATCAAATACATATAATTTCTAATTGAAAACAAATGTTTACTTAAATACTTTTGGTCCGTAATTGAAAGATCTGATCACATCTGAAGGTAAACGGAAATATTGGAGACAACCTGATGGCGCCATTACATAGTTATTGCAAGGAATCAGTGAAATCTTTATTTTCCATTTACGTGAAAAATCGATATCATTAGTGATGACGGAAAGAACCACAGGATTGCCTGATCCGCGACCCATGTCAACGTACAAATGTTGGCCCTTGTTTTCTCCGCAAAGCATTGGTAATCTTTCGCCGACTGTAGTTCTCACCATAAAAGAATCTTTCGTACATCTGCCGTATTCGTCAGGTGGCGATAAACTGAACTCTTCTAAGTCTATTTGTTGTAAAACAAATCTAGTTATCGTAACAATAAATTTAATAATCAGAGAGACAGACCTAATCGCAGTTGGCAAACATCGGGTGCATTTTGAATGGTCACTTGGCATGTATTTGTTCCGTTTTCGCCCAAAGGATACGAAGGATTCACAAATAGAGTTTCATTACTTGACGTCTTTCCAGAACATGTGAACTTAAAAGTACAGCAAACCAGACCACTTCTACCGCATGAACCCGAACCTGTTCCGAGACGTCCTCTACAGTCCGCATCTGAAAGACAAGTTCCCGCATCTCCTGTCTCTGTATTGCACGGAGTGTTTTGAAGTCGTATCGAGTTGAACATATTTGGAAGTGCTGCCGGTCGCCAGAATTGACGAGCGCTGGCCTCCGTTCCGATACTTTGATCGATATTAACCAGTATTAAAATTACTAAACATATGTATTGCCCACTCATCTGAAATATCAAGAACAACATCAATTTCGGCACTTATTTCCAATCGATAAATCATAAACAGGCGAACAGATTGTGAAAAATCGTTTGAAATAGTCATGATTACAAGCAGATAAATCTTATTTAGCTCTACTTACTATTCAACTCTTTTCAGTCAATTAGACTTCGAAAAATTTCGATTTGACTATGACTTAGGTTTTCCAACAAAACCAAAACCACTTATGGCAAGTTAGAACTGAACTAAGAATTCTATGTCTCTCTTCTGATTGCGGAAGTATTACCAAAAACAGGTCATCAACCGATTAAAGAAGTCTTCAGTGTGGGTTTCATTCAATTTCAAGTTCAACTTTTCAATCGGATTACTATCGCATTCGCATTTTATTACAAATTTTTTATTTATCAAATTTTTTCAAACAAGTTTTTCAGTTTGTCATAAAAGCATTCAAGTTCAGACCTCAGATTGTTTACTATCTTTCAAATTGACATAAATAAGAAAATGACCAAATATCAATTACTTCTCTAATAAATTGTTAATAATTTTAGATCATCTTCACTCAATCATAGTTAACAGTTAGAAAACTAAGTTACCACGTGTATATTGTCAAAGTTTGCAAAATCATTCAACCTTTTCCCTTTAGTAACTGAAGCAAATTTACATATTCGAAGCCAAATCGATAAAAATGACTGTTTTAGTTCTAAAACTAACTGTTCGCTAGAAAACATCCTACGATTTGGCAGTCTTTTTTAGTTGCTTACAATTCATTTAATTTTATCAAAGATTATGCATATATATTGTTCGACATGATGATCACTTTGGTTATTCTAGTTAGTCATAATTTTAACTCGAGCTCAAGTTGGCTCTAAGCTGAACTTCAGCTTGAAATCTAAATCAACTTCGGTGTGATTGTCATTTCTAACGTTCAGTATAATCAGATAGTTAAATGTTGCGAACAAAAGCCAAGACAGCCAGGCCATTGTCATAGAACTTAATGCTCAATTTTATGACCACGGCCTGAAAGCCAGTTCTTAAAACCTGGCTCACTACATTAGAAGATAAGTTTTTAATTCTGTTTCGTCCTAAGCAATTAATCGATTCTTTAGAAATGAAATAAATCATAGATTTCTCAAATAAAGACCACTCATCTCCTCACAAATAGATAAAACAGGCTTTTTAAAACTTGATTCAATAGCCGATCAGTGTTAAACAACTTTCTACCATGCAATATAACTTTATGAAAGAAGTTCAAATAAGTTATACAAACAAATTGACACAAAAATCTATTTTATTAATTCTCTTTATTCAATTGCAGTAAATATAATAATGACTTCAAAATAAATAAGTGAAAAGTGCAATAAATTAATAAATCAATGACTGCAATATTCCTCTTCTCAAAGTTACGATTTGGCATTTTTTACATATTGTTTGCATATTAAGCTCGTGTTGTATTGAGTATTGTTAATGTAATTGTGGCAAAGTTTTCTTATTATTGTTTTGTATGAATTTATGTACAATTTGTTTGTTTATTTGAATCTATTGTGATATTTGTATTTAGTTTAAAGTGTTTCAGATTTAATTTTGTTTTGTAACTATTTTCTTTGGTGTTATTGTGTCTCGTTTCTATGTAATGTTTAGTGTTGTTATGTTCGTTAATTATGACCATTAGTTATGACCACTAAACGCGAATTGAATGCAATCAAATAACACACGGTAGTTGCACGTAGCGTAACGAAAAGCCTATTTCCAAAATCACAGTTAATTATTAATAGATAGCAAAACATTAGACAAATATAATCTAATTTGCAAATCGAATTGGTTTTGCATTCTAGACATACAAGTTTTAATCTATCACTTATTAGTTTATTCTCTCACTTATAAACAATCGGACTAACAGTATATAAAAGAAGTTCTGCTAATTTAATACATACCATGTTGAGAGTTCTCAGCGTTCAGTTTTTGATCACTATTAGACCTTACTTTCAATTGGAATGGTTTTGAACGCGCTGTGTTAGCAAAAACAACAAATTAACAAAACCTGTTTTAGCTGTTGATTAAAATTGTAAAAAAGAATCATACAAATCACATAATCGTCTTCTAATAATTTTGTTCCACAAATTCTGTCCTCTCCCGGACCACTGCCTTCAGCACTTCCCTGATCGATACCAATGAAATCATCGACATTACAGAGTCCACCGCTCGCACCTCTTGTAGTCAGATTACCTTCAAAAGGTGCCCCCCATGAGAACGAGCCTAGAACATCTGTCTCCCATTTAATTGAACAAAAGTTTTCTTCCACACGAACACAAGAAGTATAGCGCAAGTTTGACAAATATCGAGCTCTTCCCTCCATCTAAAATATTTTTCATAACTGATAGCATTCATATCAACAATCTCTCAAGTTTACAAACTTCTAGATCAAGACATTTTAAAATTAAATAAATCAAAGTGCAATTCAAGAAACCGAGCTTCAACTTGAAAATCGCTTCAGATTCAGAACTGCATCTATGGACCTGTCTTGAGCTGGAAGTTGAATTCATGTGCATTTGTATATATAACAAACCGGTAGTCCATAATTGAAACTTTGAACTACAGCTGATGGTGACCTAAAGTATTGAAGACAACCAGAAGGAGCCATGTCTAGATTATTGCATGGAATCATATTTATTTTGATTTTCCATTTACGACCGATATTATTGCCATTCGTGACCACTGATAGGACCACTGGATTAGCTGAACCACGACCCATATCTACGTATACTATTATAGCAAAACAGATTTTATTAAAGAACTTCTAACTTTCAAAATAATAACTTACGATGTTGTGCATTATTTTCACCACAAAGAATGGGTAGGCGTTCGCCAACAGTAGTTCTAACCATAAATGAATCTGTAGTACACTGACCATTTTCGTCCGGTTGAGCCAATGAAAACTCTTCGAAATCTAATTTTCAAAATTTTATTACATATTTTATACTCGATTTTCTAATACAAGTCTTTTTTAACCAACCGAGTCTCAATTGGCAGACATTTGGCTGCTTATCAATAGTAACTTGACATGTATTTGTTCCGTTATCTGTTTTCGGGTACAGATTATTCACAAAAATGGTCTCATTTTCTTTAGTTCTTCCGCCGCATGTGAACTTAAAGTTACAACAAGAGGCAAAACCCGAGGCACACGTGCCATCAGGTGTTCCCGATCGAGTCAAGCAATCATTCTGTGCTAAACACGTACCGGGAGTGTTGGATTCTGTATTACACGGACTGTTCTGGTATCTAATAATAGCAAAGATAGCGGGTATTGATGGCGGTCGAAAGGCCCCCTGACCAAAGACCACTGTTATCAAATGCAGTGATAACAATATAAAAGATGGACGAATCTAAATATATCGAAAATTTGTTGTATAACTATAGTGACAAAATTATCATTCAATTGATACATGGAATAAGCTTTCGGATAGATTGCTCATAAAACCAATCAGATATTCAACTTCTATCAATTGACTTGTTGTAAATTTTACCAATAAAAAGCTTTATTGGAAAATCAATTTTTTAAACTTTAAAATCAAATTTTAGTAAACGCGTCTTATATTTTTGATAGAATTTACAAAGCATTCAAAGAGAGGAGAGAGAGAGAGAGAGAGAGAGAGAGAGAGAGAGAGAGAGAGAGAGAGAGAGAATAAAAATTTGATTAACTTAATAGAAAATAATTTCTGAAAGCAAATCATACGAACCATTGTTGTAAGTGTTAGTCAATATGATGTTTGGTGTTAACGTTGTTCACATTTGGCACTACGAGCTCAACAATTTCACAACAAATGATAGACCCGGAAATAGCGGTATAGCTCTTATATAATGGGTCATTGGCTGACAGGACCGGTCTCTCAGTTGAGCCATCGCTCAACATCACTATCAATAGTATCATAAGGATGTGACTCCATTTGGGTCAGTCATCCTATAATTTGATGGTTACGTTAATTATAGTTATTTCATTTATTGCTCTATCATCATTTCTAAAAGTAAAAGTTCTTAAAGCATTCTAATGCAGATCAAAATTTCTATAAGTTTTCTCAATTATTCAACTGCTACAAAGCACTCTATAGATCAATTAAGAAAAGTAAAATACTTATTTCACTAACTTAAGAATCAAGCTCGCTAACTTCAAATTGTTTCAGTTTTTCTAATCAAAGCTCTCAAAATTTGTGCCTTAAACAAAAGTTTCGCATTTTCTCAAACCTTCAAAACAAAGCTTTCGAATCAAATGAAAGCATTCTCTTTGAAAAAGTATTTCAAATTTATTTGGTTTTCAATCAAATATTACACTTGACTTGGTTCACACAATAAACTTGCCAAGATTAATTCATTTAAAGTCAATGTCATAGCAGTAAATCGGTTGAAGTTTAGTTAAATGCACCGTTGATGAAGATACGATCGTTTTCATCTTACAATTAGTGCTCAAAATGTATTTTGATTAATGCATGGAAGATGCTTAGACAAATAAGTCTTTATCATTTGACAAATCGCTCAGTTTTGTATGGTTTAGGTTTTGGCAGAAAACTTCAAAAAACAAGTCATCTCGAAAAATTAGCCCAAACTATTTTTCAAATATAACTTTTTTCTTAACAAAACTAATGCATCAATAGATAAATAGAGCAAAAACTTTATTCGCATCGAATTGAATGAAAAAAATAAATATTCAAATATTGAAACATTGATCGAATTTTGATTGACCTGAGAAATATGCAGAAAAATCTATTGACAGGCATAAAAGCATTGAGTGTCCATAAAATGCAGGTTTAATACAAAATAAGGAAGTGCTTTCAAAATTTCTTTTATCGCATTTACCAAAAAATGCCGTCAAATTCAACTATTATATAACATTTATGACCTTCACCTGAGCTAAACATTATTCAATTTAGAATCGCATGCAATCGTGTGTCTGTCTGTGGTGTTCGTACCAACGATAGCATCATCGCCTCAGGCATTAACACGACCTTAACATTGGATTTCCGGGTTTTGCGAATAACTGTTACTCAATCCAAAACTGTAAACGACATAACAATCAACAAACTCTATATTATATTACATTCATATTTACTAATCAAATAAATTTTTTTATTAATCTCAACTTTTAATTGTTAGCAAAATTTTTCTATAATTTCGATTGTTTTTATTGACTCATATAAAAGGTAAGAAACAAAACTTTGTCAAAGCATCACTTAATTCTATTGTTTCAGACTTTTATTCAGATAGTTAACTTGAATCTAAATTTGACTCAAAATCTCTTCTTTTACTCTTTTGCTAGTAAAGATTACCTGAGAGTAGCGAAAGACAAGCTTTTTTAAGTTCAATCCAAACTTGAAAACATTGAAAAAACTGATTCAATAGTCTAATAAGCGTATCTGCTTAGACTTAATAGTATAAAGTTCGTTATTTTTATTTCAAAATATAACTTCAAATCAGATATTTTGGATACTTGTGATTCAAAAATTCAAAGCCAAAAGCTACCTTTGTCAAGGTTTTGAGTCATTTGCACGAATACATAAGCAAAATGAGGCAGATTTTGACCCGATATGAGAATCGAAATCTACCTTTTTGTTCTAAACAGCTAAATATATGGCCTGAAACCAACTTTAAATAAGATTATAACTATTGATTCAGTTGACTCTATATGTTTAACGCTTATCTAAATATTTTCAGATGCATCACTTGGTGTTCGGTGTAGTTGTTGTTGTGTTGACATTGGTGCCATCGAATGCACAGTATAGACCTATTTCTATTCCGGCAATATTTTCAGTAATACGCTTCCAGAACACTGCCTGTGTTGGTGATAATGAAGAGGGAGGAACGTGCCTCTATGAGGTATTTGTCCAAAATTGAATATCAACAGAATATCTTTTCTAATTGCAATTGTCTGTTCAAAGAATGAATGTCTCAATCGAAAGGGATCAGTGATTGGTCGTTGTGCTAATGGATTCGCTGCCTGTTGTTCTTTTAAGTTCACTTGTGGCGGAGAAACAACTCAAAACGAAACACTTTTCGTCAATCGACAATACCCTAACTTTGAGAACGACACAAATACATGTCAAGTCACTATCAAAAAGTTGGATAATGTCTGCCAATTAAGATTAGGTTCACATTTGATAATTTATTCATTTTAAAGCCATCCATTCAATCAGGATATTGACTAGTTTCAATCGTGAATAACTCTTCTTTTTCAATTCGACTTCAAATGATTAAACAGATTTTCAGGAATTCACACTATCACAGCCCGATGAGAATGGTTTTTGTACAACTGATTCATTTATGGTAAGGACTACTGTAGGCGAACGTTTGCCCATTATTTGTGGTGAAAACGGAGGACAACACAGTAAGTGTTCAGTTATCTGATTGAAAACTCAATCAATACTTGTATTGATTTTTTCAATTCTTCCAATAAATAGTATATGTAGATATGGGTCGTGGGAGTGCTAATCCAGTTGTTCTCTCGATCGTTACGAACGGAATCAAAGTTAATAGAAAGTGGAAAATCAAAATAAATATGATTCCATGCAACAATCTAGATATGGCCCCTTCTGGTTGTCTTCAGTATTATCGTTCGCCCACAGATATCATCCAAAGTTTCAATTATGGACCCAAAGTATAACTTAATTCAGTTGATCATCCTAAAGTATCTGAATCGAAATAAAGTTTCAAATCATATTAAGCAGCGAGCAATTTGCTAACGGACAATTTATGTTCAGCTTGAAAAGCTTGAAGTTTATATTAGAAGTCTTATTAACAACATTATTGTTCAAACTGTTTTGCCTGTTTGCACAATCAATTGAAAGGAAACTTTATTTCATATCGGAATAATGTCTAGCTATTTATACAATAAACTTTGCTCAAACAGATTGAATATCGGGCTCGATATTTAGCTAATTTGCGGTACACAGTATGCATTCGAACGGAAGAAAATTTTTGTGCCATCAAATGGGAAACATCAGAATTGGGCTCTTTTCTATTCGGTGCTCCTTTTGAAGGTATGCTTCTGCATAATTGACTTATATTTATACTCAGCTCCATACAACTTAAACCAAAACTTAATTGCAGGCAAAGATAGCGAGTTTGGTGAGTGTTCACATCCTTTTCCTTTCGTTCCGGTCAATAGCAAAACTGGCAAAAATCTTCCTTCTGAAAGTATGGCAAACTTGCCTGGAGTACGACCTCCAGAACGCGACCCTCTATTTCCCCATCGATTATGCAATGGTTAGCATTAATTAATTAACAAATTAGACTAACAGACTGCCATTTCTTGCATTGTATTGTTAGGCGGCGCGAGTGGCAGTCTTTGCAATTTCGATGACTTCGTTGGTATAGATCAGGGATCACTGGAGGGCACCGGTCAGGGAGAGGACAGATTTTGTGGCGCAAAACTGCTTGACCACGATTTTGTTATATGTCAGTACTTTTCTAGAGTTTATCAATCAATTTTCCTTCTTATCTAACAACGTTTCCCACAATTAACCACTTAAACAATTACTGATATTTTGCAGCGCGATCCAAACCCTTTCAATTGAAAGTCAGATCAAATGGCGATCACTTTAACAATGCATTCAACTCGCAAACTGGTAAAACAAGTAGTCTATTAATTGACTAATTCAATAATCAAGTTTAATCTGTTTCTGTATTTGCTTTTACGGTAGGCTTTTCATTGCGTTATACTCAACTGCCTTGTGTTATATAAGCCGAAAACAAAATCTCTAACACTTTCATACGTCGAATCTTCACAAAACCTTTGCCATTTCATTTCTATTTATTTAGAGCTTATTAATTGTTGAGTTAAATCATAATCTAGTTATAATTGATTAGTTATAAACCATATAAATCTAAATCATTCTTATTTCAAATCTTATCAAATCACGAATACATCTTTATTTATTAATTCATTTGTTGTCAGAATAAATTTCAAGTTCATTTTTAATAAAAAAAAATTTGATAAGAAAAGTTGTTAATAAATGTACAGTTTGTGGTGCAGTAAATGTAAAGTTTAAGTCTTGCAAAAACTTTCTAAAGTTCCAAAAGAAACTTAAACTGTGATATCATCTGCAATTATCAAATCGATATGACAGTCAAGTTTCTTATCAAATACTATTTCAACACTTATATGAGTTGCTTTACTTTTAGATTTTATTTAATTTACAGCTCATAAACATTTTTACAATCAAACATTTGATGCAACAAAACATTTAATTTATAAAATCACTGCAAATCATAAATTAAGAGAAACAGTTAATCAAAAGCATAACACT
The DNA here is from genome assembly GCA_018873245.2 of Archegozetes longisetosus. Lineage (NCBI taxonomy): Eukaryota > Metazoa > Arthropoda > Arachnida > Sarcoptiformes > Trhypochthoniidae > Archegozetes > Archegozetes longisetosus. The sequence continues at coordinate 161,265 of JAEMBT020000006.1, forward strand.
CAAGTAGACTATTAGAAACAAGAAATGCTATTAAAATACGATCGCATAAATTAACACTAAAAACACGGAAGACTAAACAATATCAAAATAAATTAAGTTTAATATTCAATTTAGTAGCAGTATATAAAGAGAATTTGCCAAGGGGTGTAGGCAAAGTTTAACCTCCCTGCAGATCTAGAAAATAGTAATTTACCCAGGATTTCGGCCTAAAATGTTTTCCGTTTTACGATATGTTAGTAATAGATAAGATTGATCTAGGAAAATTGTAATTTAGATTAAATTTAACTTGGCAGTTAGCTCTTTCTAGCAAACATTACGGTAAAATATCAGGATTTTAAGGCGAAAATTCTACTAAAACTGAGAACTTGAGGACCTTCTTTTCAGCTAACAGCTTTAAGAATCGGAAAATTTTTCTAAAGTCAGAGACTAAAATTTGGAGACTACCTTTCAAATTTTCAACTTCAAGAAAAATTCTCGCTTAAATCCAATGAATTTATTCCCCTCTTAAAATTTCGAGAGGAACTCCCAGAGGACACCTCCTGGATTGTAGGACCCCGGCAAAGTCTATTACAAACTGAATAAGTAGCGAAAGAGTCGAAAACTTTTTTAATAGTCTAACTTATACTGTATATGAAATATTCACATAAAATATTTATATTTCTTATAGATCGAATAGTTTGGAGAAATAAATTCCAATATTCAGTGTATGTTATCGTCAAAAGAACTATGACTTGAGTGTTCAAGTCCACCTCCGAAATCTGAGTGTCCTCCAAATTCGTGTCCATATCCTTCATGTCCTCCGAGTTGGTCGAAGTGTTGGCCATAGTGACCAAAACTGACGTGGTGCTCACACGGGGTGTGATGAGGAATACTGTTTATAATCAATTAAAAATAAATAAGAAATTGTCCCAAAAGTTTTTCTTATAATGGATTTTGTTTCAAAAATCAAAGCTATTCAGCCAAAAGCAGATAATTAAGCGATTGGCTATCGTTGTTTATTTGCATAAACGTCAATTATCCAAATCTGTCGAAAATCTGTTCAAATAGTTCCGATTGATCACTATTTAAATCTGAAAACTTATAATAGTCGAATAGTAAATCATAATTTCAGATTAAGTAATTTAATTTTCATTGCTTTTTATTATCAAATTGATTTTACTGAAGCTTTTAATCTTAAAAATAACTTTAATGCCCTCAGATAAGACTCGATCTATATCTTAGGAACCCATTCGTAAACAATAAGTTTTTCTCATCTGGACTTTGTTTAGTCATTTTCGAAAAATAGATTCCTTTTTCAAAATAAACAAAAAATATTCTATAATTAGCTGCACAAACAGTATTGCAGAAATGTTGACAACTCAAAGTTTGAAATCATAACTAAAACCTAATGATTGTAATGGCTTATATGCCAGTACGACAATTAGTTCAACCTAGAAGTATTAGTAGCAAAAAATTGAAACATTCACTTTCAAGCTGTAAATGATAAGATGCTCCTCTTATCATAATTAATATCAAAAGCACAGCTCGACATCAATAATTGTCGCATAAATGTTGCATTTGATCAGTTTTAAAATTAACTGATCATATGTTTTGGAAGACTTACTATACTGGCACTACATGTGAGATGTGGTGATGATGTTCTGATCCGTAATGCTCTTTGTGTCCCTTTTCGTGATTCAAATAGCTTTTTCCATTTCCAAGAAGTCCTCCCAACAGTAGTCCTTTCAAAAAATGTTTGTGGCATAAACTCTGATTAAACAATAAGAGTATGAGAGACAGAGCTAAAGTATACGAAACACAGACATAGCTAACATCATTTAATCAATAAAACTAAATCATATAAGAAGAAAATCATCTTATTACTTATTAAACGGCTGATAAATTCAAATAGTTTAGGTTTATATACACTCATTAATCAGAGGCGTATCTCATTCTAGAAACTACTGATTTCTGTCCAATATGACGACTTTCAAATCAATTCGAACCTCGATTTAAGTAAGTAAAAGTACTTCCACTTTAATATCTAATTATTTGAGAGTTTAGTGACCTAACTGTCAACCGTTTAATAATGCGTATAAACTAAAACAAAACTTGTTCAAAAATAAGAGAGGTTTAATTTTGGAACCAAATTATTCAAACGAATCAAGTAATTAAAGTCTATACTATTTCAGATTATAAGCATCAATGGTTTAATTGAAATTTTATTTAAGGCATCTTTTGCACAGTTGAATGCGATGTAATAATTGGGTGTTGTCCTTAGGTTTAATTGATCATCAAGGATTAAATCAGGTGTAACTTTTAAATAATCGGTATATAAATATTCAAAGTTTTTTTAATAATGAACTTCAGTTCGAGAGTCAGTCCAAATTAATATCGACTCAATTTTAAAAATGTATTTCTTCCATAAGAGATTATTGATGGTTTGTCTAGCATTTCTTATAATATCTGTTGGAAATATTGCTGCTATGGGCGATAAGAAGTTTCTGAAAGGTCTAATTTTTGGTATTTTACTGGCAAGGAATAATATGGGACAACAGCATCATCAGAATTTTCAACCGATTCCTATTCCGTAAGTTTCTATTAACCTAATTACATAATTACATGAAATACAATTTTCAGTTTTAATTTTTGTTTCTAGGTATCACTACTAATTCAATCGTTTAGTCATTACTGTTCAATTGTTAACTATCTGTCAACTTATGTTTGCGATTCAATATTCAAATTATCTCAATACCAATTCCTGTTTTGTGCCAATTGACACAGTATCCCTTTTTCGATTCTAACTAATTCCTTTAAACTTATTTTTCTTCTCAATTATTAATCAGATCTGAACATTTGAGCAAATAGTATCACTTAGAAGGCTTCTTAAACTATCTTTCGCTTTTGGAGGGTCTATCTAGTCCACTGTTGAAACCTGTGGACTAATACTCACTATTTTTTCAAGTCAATCGCTCGAACCCTATCTCATATTCAATACTAAGGTTCAACGTGTTTCCAACAGTTTCAACACAACTCTATCTTCAACATTAAGTTAGGCCCTTTAAAAAAGTCATAAATAAATTCATAAGAAACTAAGGCTTATTTTGGTCTTTTTATAAAGGGCTTAACTACTTGTTCAAGATAGACAGGTTTAACTGTATATACTTTAATTTGAATTTACTTTGGTCCCTGCCTATACCTGCTTAAATCGATTAGGTTTTCACTGAGTTTCTCATTTTAAATGTTTGTATGAATTATTGTCTAAATTGTATATTTCTATTAAATGCCTCTTTTGTGTGTGAAGTACATGCAGTTACCTTTAAATGTTTGATCAATAAAATACTGTTTGTTATTTTTCTATGACCGTTTTAATTGAAAATCATATCTTTATTATTTGATTATGAATAAACTTGGAAAAAGACAACAGTTGTAAAAGCAAACTTAAATTGTTGCGAGTCGTAAATTAAATATAAATAATGGACTAAAATGGCACTTCTTTGAATAAGCTGCCAATACTCTCTCCATTATGACTACGTCTTATTGCTTCAGCCATGAAATGGGATATCTGTTATCATATGAAATCGAAAAGAAAAAATAAAACAAATCAAACATCAATTTGACACTTGACTCAATTTGTCAATCAATTCTACGTTTATTTAGTGAACATTTTAGAAAAATTCAAACCAATAGCAATTCTTACCATTAATAAACAAAATGCAAATTGACTCGTGTTTTCAGTTGTAAAATAAGCCAAAATTAATACAAATATGAATTTTGCGAAAACATATTTCATGCAATTTGTGAGAAAATGTGTCAATTAATAGTAACAATAGTTAATAATGCGATAACTAATTCGATAATTATAATTCAAACAATTAATATCTAATGGAATGTAAACAATTGGCACTAAATTAATATGAGTTATAAGCAAATTGATGGTCAACTCATTGATTGGTACAAATATTTTTAATAATAGTAATAACGAGTGTTACATCGGAACGTTTGAAAACAAATAGGACACGCTTTCGCCGTTATGTGTCCTCCGAATGGCTTCTGCCAGTATCATACTTACATCAATGCACTGAAACAACAATTCAAATAAACCACAATTAGTCATTCAGCTAAGATGAGAATAAAGTTCAACAGAACAGAACAGAACTCACTTGTATTTTAGGGCAATCCTTCATATTCTTTTCTTGTGGTATAGTATTAGTTACCACTAATGCTTCTAAAGAAGCGGACGCGATCCTCTGACACGCGGGACCGCTAAAGATGCCGTGAGTTAAGATAGCGTACACTTTCGAGGCCCCGGCTTCGGACAGCTTTTGGGCGGCATGACATATAGTGCCGCACGTGTCCGCCATGTCGTCCACCAGGATTGCCACACGATCACGAACTTCTCCGACCAAAACCATTGAGGCCACTTCGTTGGCTTTTTTTCTTTCTTTGTGAATGAGCGCAAAATCTACATTGAGTCTATCAGCAATTGATGTGACCCTTTTGGCTCCACCCGCATCAGGCGATACTTTAAACAAAGTTATATATTCAATTTGAAAAATCATATTAGTCAAGTATAATCAAAATCATTTCATACCAATTATACATGATCGCCATTCAGGTATATTTTCTCTGATCCACTTTAAGACCGCTGGCTCTGCAAACAAATTGTCGACAGGAATGTCGAAAAAACCTAAAAAATTCAGTATAAATGTTGTACATGAGATATAGTGATAAACATGTGACGTCTTATGGTTTAGTCAATCGTTCATTTTAAACAACAATTCAAATTGTGACTATGGATCGGTTTTTGTTTCAAATCAAAACAGTCCAAGTTTTGCTCAAGTGAAAAACGAATCATTCATGAGGTGTGTCTCATATGAACGGCTATCTTTAGAAAAAAAGGAAATTAGAAAGCTATGAATACCTTGTATTTGACTGGCGTGCAAATCCATTGTTATTATGTGATCGGCTCCTGCCACTGACAGCATGTTCGCTACCAATTTTGCACTGATTGGTGCTCTTGACTGTTATAATAGATGTAATTGATTTGAAAAATTTTCTTTAAAATTAGTATTTACTCGAATCGAAAATGAATACTTTGTCTTTTTTGTCTTGTCGTGCATATGGAAAACATGGAATAACAGCAGTGACTCTCTGTGCAGATGCAATTTTGCAGGCATTTATCATAATTAACAACTCCATTAAATTGTCATTGACTTCGCCACAGCCCGATTGAATAATATACACATCTTCTCCGCGAACAGATTCGCCAATTTCCACACTAAATTTATATTAAAATCAATGGAAAACGGTTTGATCTGTTGGTGGCAAAACCATGTCTACAACATTTAAGCTAAATTTGAATGCTCAAAGAGTCTTTGTAAATCATTTTTCATACATACAACTAATATTGAAATATTTGACGTCCTTTCAATCATACTACAATTTCTAGATAATATTTGTCTTAAAGATAAAGTGTTCCCTAATTTCTTATCTCTTGTAGAAGAACAAAAGTCAAGGTTGAAAAAGCAATTACTGAAAACTCGAGGCTAACATTTTTCCAAAATAAGTCAATACTACTATTGCTTGAAGGCTTACTCACAATTCGGACTAATTTAGCAGCAAATTTAAATGCAATAACATAAAAGACAAGTATTAATACTGTTTGGTGAGTCAATTCTACAAATTCAAGTCAAATAAATACTTGTGAATAATAGTAATTGCGAATCATTTCATTTTGCAGTAAATATTTTTAAAAAACAAGTCTTATCTTATTTTAACTATCAATTAAATAGGTGTTAGATAAAAATGTTTAGTTTGCTGCTACAGTAATACAAGACTACAAATAAAATTCAAATTTAGTAAATTTCATATAAAGTCTGTCTTAGATATCAAGTCATACCACGTTTCCTGATTACTGAACTTCTTCAGAACCGCTTTTCCCAAATCAATACCTAATTTACGTAATATAACAGCAGTTATTAAGTTTATCGATTTCAACAATTAGTTAACAAATGTTTGGATAAAATCAAATAAATGCAATCAATACCAAGTCTTTCGACAGTCTTTTTGGCTAAATCTGGATGTGATGAACCGCTAAAAACTTTAATGTTAGGCATTCTCACAGTCGTGTGATTGAAGTCGTGATCAATTTGGTCAATGCTGCCCTCACCACTAATTACTACGATTTGCTCTTTCAATTCAATAATTTTGATCTGATCCTAATTCACACCTGACAACAGCTCAAATACATTTCTGGTCTTTGTTCGCTCAAAATTAGATTACTTTTAGTCTGAACAGAAAATAAAATATCTCTTCTGTTAGCCAATCACACCGTATCGCCTTAACTGATAAACACTACTAATACAATATCTATGACTGTTGTGAGCGATCATTGCGTCCTCTAACGTTTCTCAATCCAAGTGTAATATTTGTTTAGCTCTCGAAAGACCACCGTATCATTTTGGAACATTATATCAAATCGTTTATAAATGGGAGACATAACAACACATTACGTTCATATTTAAAAGCGCAAAAAGTCCAGTAACAACTTATAAGTTAACTTTATATGACTTTATGAATAAACATTTACTTAAATGTTAGAGCCTTTACATAGTACACTATAATTCTCTCTCTCTCTCTCTCTCTCTCTCTCTCTCTCTCTCTCTCTGATAAAAAGCAATAGGCAAACACTTTTCATGATAGTTAAGAAGATTTGACACAAATTATGACTTACACTCATGCACACACACTTGCACTTAAAACAGACATCTGTTTATTGTTTAAAACTTGATCCCTTTTTCGTTTTAATAAAACATTGAGACGATTTAACAAATTCAAGTAGACATCAGATTAACTTTTAAAAGTTAATCTCCCTTCTCTTTAATAGAGTCCTCAAACCGTATACTGAACATAAATCTGTCTAAACTATTATTGGACTTGTGCATATGACACTTGTTTCTAATTGGGCAAAAGCAAACCCTTTGTCCAAAATCAGTATAAAATATGTCAGAAATTGATGAAAATCATCAACTCGCACTTTTCACCCAAAGTGCTGCCAAATTTATTTTAGCCCCTTTTTTATTTTAAATATTCTGTCTTACCTGCATCATAACTTAGTTATAATAATGCTTCTTGTCGAGCGCTTCCAACAAGTTCTAATATTGCACAAACACAAACAAACTTCAGCAGTCAAGTCAACGAAGGCCGCTTCGCCGACAATTAAACGCAATTAGCTCTCGCTCCGGATAAAAGCATTGCATACTCCGGACCTGTGAGTCCAATAGTTTAAGAGTCGGTCCTAAGCGTCGCCTAGAAATCAATTGAACAACTCAAGATAAAGAATTTACTTTGCACAGGACTAAATTAGATCTTAGTTAAACTTTTAATAGCTGTTAGAATTTTTATTTTAGAACTAAATAAAAAACTGTAATAAAATAAATTATAATTAAATGAAAATTAAATTTAGACGAGAAAGTTTTATACAAATAGTAAGAATAATAGATGAATATTTAGAAAATTCTGCTTTCTCTATGTAAACTATTTAGCAGAGTTAGTTTTGATGCAACTTTTATCTTATAATCTGTGATGGCTGAGAAAACTGCATATTGTAATACTTGTGGCGAAATTGGGCATAGACGGAAGTCTAGTCGAAAATGCGATTATTATCTTCCTCTACAAAAAATAAGAATGGACCAAATTGATTTCGACACAGAAACTTGTATGATCCAATACGGTTTGAATAAGCTTTGTAAGAAAAATCAAGATCACCATTCTCGTCTCATCTCAGCGATAACCAACGATGTTTTGGAAGTATCGTCACTGATGGTTGAAGTCTCCATCCTGATCAACTTCTATTACTGTAAGCTACTGGAATCTGGATCGAATTTAGAAGACGAGATTCCAGATATATTGAATTTTTCTATCAGCTTCAATGTAGAAGACATTTGGATGAAGAATAAAGTGGTCTGAGAGAATTAGAGGGAACGATCGATCTTACAACGGCACATTAAGATCCCATCTTATGCAAAATGCTGCCAAAACTCTTGAGACAATCATAAAAAATAACATCATTCATCCAATGTGTTCGAAAGTTAAGCGATACTTCAAGCTAAGATTTCCGAATTTGGGCATAAGTTCTCTACACAAAACATTGAAGACGCTATTTGAACACCAGAGACCAAACAGTGGAAATAATTGATCCAATAATTGTCTTCAAGAAAGAATTTAATTTGGAAGATGACTTCATGTTTTTACATCTTAAAGCAAAGTAGTGGAATTATATCAACTTCTTATTCAATCTACAACAAATTTTTCAGTAACTTTAGACATGAAGACAAACCAGAAGATCGTCAAAAAGCGAAGTCTTTTAATCTTTTTCCTGTATTCTCATTTGGGAGAAAACATTTTATATAATGCTGATGGACTATTTGAATTACTGTTTTCACTGAAACTTATCAAGAATAAAGAAGATAGAGACAAGACCACCTTTAGATCAAAAACCAAAGGTTATTGGAAGCAGTTCTTCAATATTGAAAAACTTGAGAATGTTATACAAGACAAATACTTTGCTGGTTCGTTCTCAACGGATGGGATAAACGTTTCAGTGCATATGTTAAGGAGAATTAGAGAAAAGCCTGATTTGAAACAACAACTTGACAGATTCAGAACTAAGATAGTGAATGACGAATTTTCAAGTTTCGTTGTTGTAAGATCCTGGAGCACGATATATGTTTGGTATGGTGAAAATGAAATGAACCAACTGTACAGAAGTTCGAATTTCAGGTTCCATACAAAAGAATTCCATCGAAAGAAATAACTAAAGTCTTTAACAGAAGACGTACTCTCATTGGTGAAAAAGATCGCGAGAGTGTTGAAGAGCAAAATAAATCATCAGATGATTACAAAGAGTTCACTAGTTTCTCGTTGAGGCATTTTGAGAAACCACAGAACTCATTCACAAGAAAAATGGTGTCAAAAAACTGAAATGGGACAAACAGATCAATGCTCACAAAGCTATAGACAAGGAGGCTAATCAAATAGCGAATAACAAGGTCAAAAGACATTGATCGCATATGTGAATTGACCACTGATCAAGTTATATCTGGCATTGAGAAGAAACGAAAATTGTTTCGTGTATTTAACTGATGAGTTGACAACTACAAACTATGTCCAATTTGTTGTGAAGTGTGCAAAACATCACAGTGTCACATCGTTTTGAAGTTTGCCCCAACTGTAAGAAAATGTGGAATCGTCATGTAAATGCCGCAACAAATATATTATATGTGAAAATAGGCAAAGTTCCTGCAAACTTTCAAAGAGAAAGTTCACATTATTTATGTTAACTGCCCTCTTGTTAAAAGGCATCATTTGGTACTTTTGTAGCTGTTATGGACTACTAACTTGGTCTGTAAACGGTTAATAAGTATTATTCTAATGTCTACATATTTTGAAATACTGAACGAATTGCCAGTCGTCGTCAATAATTATTAAACTGAAATGACGTGACACACGCCCCACCCCTTTCTGTGAAATGACAAAAAATTGAAACTTTACTCAAATAAGAATGAGACAAATGAGTTGCAAATTTGACCAAATCAAGTATTGGTTTAATTGAAATCAATTTTGAGACAAAAAACTGCAATCAATAGCTTTAGGTAATTGTTTTACTCTTAACTGATTTGATGTGCTTCGAAACCATGTGTACTCTGTGTTTACTACCAATGAATGAATAATTAAATGTTCGCACTTATCAAACAATAGCCATAATATGAACAGTTTGGCACTTGCACTCAGTTAATCAAACGCTACTTCTATTAATTTTGGGTAAGTCAAGTATTTCAAATACATTATTACTAATGCTTTATGTCTAACTGATTGTATGAAATGACATAACCGTATCAATTATGAATCTAGTAGTGCAAAACATGCGATAAGACAAAATAATTGTCATGTATTTCAATATCGATAATACGATAACACGATTTGGCTGTCGCTTAAATAAGTATCGTTTCACAGCAGTCAGTATTATATGTCATAACTGTTTCAATAGTCAATTGTCTGCCATGTCTTCAACTTTGAAAACATTAGTAATATGTGGGCCGTCAGGAAGTGGCAAAAGTACTCTTTTGAACAGATTGATCAGTCAATTCTTGGATTGTTTCAAATTTTCGGTTTCGCGTAAGTCTGAAGTCACTTATATTTTAGTGATTTGACAAACTTTTCTTATATTTGCACCAATTAAGCCGTAAACAACTGAACTCTATTCAAATCAATTATTTAAGTAACGAGTTTGGTTCTCCTTTAGTTTACAGCAATCTGTCTCTTAATTTGATTTTATTTCAAACTATATAAAACTGATCTAAAACAGAAAAATGAATTAATCTACATTAATCCAAATGAAATAAGACACTACTAGAAGTCCAAGGAGTGGTGAAGTCAATGGCAGAGAATATTATTTTGTTGATCGACAAACCTTTGAGAAGATGATACACGAGAAACAGTTCGTTGAATTCACACAATTCTCTGGCAATTATTATGGAACCAGGTATCCAATTGTTTACGATTTTTCCAATTTTTTCATCAAGTTTAAAATCACTGCAAGCTTCTGATTAATCAGTACTGATCCAACATTTAGTTGACCATAAAACTGATATTTACCTCAATTTTGATTTCGATTCGTTTTTGTAGTATTCGTGCCTTAGAAGACGTTCAAAGATCTGGTCGTATTCCTGTTCTTGATGTAGAAATCAAAGGTGTTCAAAGCCTGAAAGAATCTGGTTTCAATGCCAAATATGTATTTATAAAGCCACCTAATTTCGAGGCATTGGTCAGACCTTTTTCTATAGTTTCTGTTATGTTTGATAACAAATCTTTCATTTTTTAAATCTAATTCTTAATTAATTAAAAATAGGAAAGAAATTTGCGAAGTCGTGGATCTGAAGACGAGCAAAGTTTGCAAAGACGATTGTCGCGTGCATTAGAAGACATTAAACAGGCGGAAAGTGGTCTCTTTGATTTGATCATTATTAACGACAATCTCGAAATGGCGTATCAACAATTGGAGCAATTCGTTAAAAGTGTAATTTCAAAAAAAAAGAATTCAATAAAACCAATTGATTCAATATTCTTTGTTTCTACCTTTTTAGGACATCAGTCAAGTTCAAAAATTACTAAAACCACAGAAGAACAAATCTGATTAGGATTGGTCTTTATTTATTTGATATTTTGAAACTAATTTGTTTTATGATTTGACGCATGAGAATCTCTCAAAAGAACTCATCGATAACTTATTTGACTATTTATTATTGATATTTATAAGATTGTTCGCATCCGAAAACTAAAAGTTGTTCAACTGATTAAAACGCTTACAATAATAGTGATTGAATTCAGTAAAAAAATAGGTTTGATTAATAATTTTCACTTTTAAATCTTCGACAATTATTTACCAATCATTTACTTAATGGCAGCGGAATTCAAGACTTGTATGTTAGATGTGCTAATTGTTTGTGCGTCCAAACCGCTTATTGTATTACATGACTACTACCACTGCTTCTCTTTTATTGGTGTTATCATTATTTCTTTCACTACTGTGCCAAATACCATAGAGTCCATAAATTAAAAGTCCTATCAAGGTCAGAAAAAATGATTACACGACAAAATATTTGAGTTAATAGATTTGATAGAACCTAAAAACATCCAAACGGCAAATCGAATCCAAGTAGGAACTGACAATTTGAACATTAAGTAGACGTTGACAAAAACACTTAAAAAGGGAACCGCTGGAACCCATGGAACCTAAAAAATAATAACTCAGACTAATAAACTACTCAGACAAGTCTGTTAATCAAAACAGTGTTTTAGTTTACCTCAAATGATTTCGATTTTTCAATCGTGGGCTGTAATGAAAGGCTGCAAATGGCGGTCACTATCAATAGGATAGTAACCGAAACGCCAATAATCGACCCCGAATCTAATCGCGCTAATCGGTTCTCTAAAAACACTAGTAGTGCGTCCAATATAACAATTAAAAGGCCTGAAAATTGAGATAAGATATTCTATAAATTAATGTTTGATTCGATTGATAACTGACTTGTAGTAGCTATCAAACTATTTGCTATTCTTGATGTCAATTGATTTGGTTTTGACAGACAGTCTAAATTAAACAGCTGTCGCAATATATCTTTTGCCTTCAGATCCAATTTAATAACTTTCGAGTCATTTTCAATCGAACTACCATTCAGTTTGTTCTTGTTTGATTTATCGATATCCTCCGCTTGATTTGAGTATCTTTATTAAAACAAAAGTTTTTGAAATTTTTCAAAACTTCGTTCAAAACATAATTGAACAATACCTAATAATCAGAATAGACTCTGCGACCAAAGTGTAGGCTAAAAGTGTTCCTAAATTAACAACAAATTTACAGCTTTCAGACAAATCAATCAGGAAGAATAATAGTAATTCAATACCAATTGACATCATATCAGCTAATTCTGTGATATTGAACATACTGGCCATTACTGCTGCGAATAAACCAGAAATAATAGTCGCGTATAATGGAGTTTGAAACCTATGGTGAACTATAGATAAGAATCTAAAAATGATGCCGTCGCTCGCCATCGCGTAGAGAACTCGAGGCAAAGGATACATTGCACCCAACAGACTAGTGGAAAGTCCATTCAACGCTCCAATCGATACAATCCATTTGGCCCAAATCCACCCCGCCTTTTCAAATATAAAAGGAAGTGGTGCACCCTTCGTATTTTCATCACTTTGCATCCAATAAGGCATCATTAGAGTCTGTACTGAACTGACACCAAAATATGCCAAGAATATTAAGGTCAAAGAAAGTACAATACTTAAAGGTATTGCTCGCTTCGGATTCTTTGCTTCTTCTCCTGTGGTCGCAATTGCATCGAATCCCACAAATGCTAAACAGAAAAGTCTGATTAATAAACATTTGAAACTTGTATACACGAGCTTTACTACAGTTAGCCGCCTGTACTCTCGTATTTCGTGCTGAAATTTACTTAAACTAAAGAAAATTTTCTATAGAAATAAGTTTAACTGAGTTAACTCGTAAGTAGCCAAGCATCGCTTCATCAACAGTAATATTGCAGACGCGGCACGAGTCATAACAATACAGATCGTTAACCGTAGTAAAACCAATTAAATGTAATGGTGCTCTAATCAGATATAAACCATAGAAACAAGTGGCCGCTCCGCTCATCATTCCTGAGAAACCGAAAGGAAGGAAACCTCCGGTACCATGACCATCAACCTCATCTGAAGATAGATTCCAATTATGAAAATCTATTTTAAAAGCGCCCGCAACCACAACGAACAAGACGACAAATAAATTAATCACAGTCATGATAGTATGTAATCTCACAGACTCTTTAACTCCAATTGCGAGCAATCCTTGACAAAAGATATACTAGTTAGCATTTTTATGATTCATTTTTAAATTGGTTTTTAATATTGTTTACCCGTTAGTGCTAACGTTAACCCGAATGAAATGAAATCGGGATAACTCGAAAGCCCCGATACATTGATTGGGAGCCATTCTTCAAAATGACTTTGAATCGTACCATTGAATAGAGAGTCTATATAACCACTATAACCACGAGCTACAGATGCAGTTCCTTAATAACAAACAATAGTATAATATGTTGTTTTGGTTATACATGGTCCCAATAATGAATTGTTGGGGGCCCGCAGCAAAAACGATGAGATAGAGGAAAATTGATTTCATATTTGGATTCTACTTGAAAAAAAACATTAAAAAGTCTATTTCAATAACCAGCATGAGAGCCTCGGACCCTAATTACAGCATTGATTCTCTCAGGATAATTAGATAATAATTTTACAAATAATTCAGTATTATTTTCGAGGGAAATAAGAGCTTCTTTCACATTTTTGAGGAGAATATCATAAATAGCAGTTTCTATGGTCTTCTTTCAATATTCTTGTCTCCACGTAATCACTAATTATTGGTCCGGTATGTTCAGCCTCATTGAGATCTGGTGAATTTCCAGGCCAGAAACCATTTACCCAAAACATGATTCCGCTTTCGTTGAGAAGCTGTTGTGTTGCAATAACTCTCATGTATTTTATTCAATCAATAAATCTTTGATTATCGCTATCATTGACAAGATTGACCATAATTTGGTAGAGTTTTTAAAGACTTTAATCAATAATAACTGATTATAAAGATTTTGATTACTTTTGGTGTTTTGTTCAAAAAAATATAGCACTCTTTTCGAATTTTTAAAAAAATAGATTTTAATGTACTTTTTTTAAAAAGTAGAATCCAAATATGAAATCAACTTCAATCTATTTCCTATATTTTTTGCTGTAGACCCCTAGCAAATCATTATTTGGGTCTCGACTTGAAAATATTGGTCAGTATCGATCACTATTTGAGTACCGATTACATATTCGAGAACTAGGTTCCATCCAATAACGAAAGCCATGAATTCCCCAACAGTCACGTAAGAATAAATGTAAGCCGAACCAGCTCTGGGCACTCGAGCACCAAATTCAGCATAACATAAACCTGTTTCAATAGCAATCAACCTAGTTTTATTCGTTTAATTAAAAGAAGATCATTACTACCTGCAAATACTGAAGCGATTGCAGCTGAAATAAGACAAAATTGAAAAATTTAAGTTTTAAAATTCATGACACTGAATCTCTAGAATTTTTCTATGTATTTTTAAAATCATTTTCTAAAATACATTAACGATCTGATTAATTATTTAGGATTTTATCCAAATATCCTAACTCTATTCGAAACAATAGGTCTTTGACATCAGCTAAAATTTAACAAAATTATTATTAAAGATAACTCTTGTTATCATAAGATAAAAATGCTATTCTTTCAATTTTTATTGATTTGTAAAAACGATTAAATAGTCAACTTAGTAACTGGCTACTCTTGAGTCTCTATAGGTGTTTTGCTTCAATGTTATTCGTTATTTTATAAGCAATACTACGAGAACAGCCATAGTGTATTAACTTTGTAATTGATGACTGGTCTTATTCCTATCTAAACATTCGATAGGTAATATTGAACAAATTAATTTACCAATTAGAAAAGATACACAAACTGCTGGTCCAGAGTTACGACTCGCAACATCTCCTGCCAATACATACACTCCTAAACCGAGAGTACTTCCAATGCCTAGAAAATTGTATAAAATTTATTCAAATTTGAGAAAGCTTCAGTTTTTAAACAAATAACATCATAGCCCTAAGAGATTTTCCAAACTGTTTTTGAGAACAATCATTGTTTTTCGAAATTTTTTCTGAACAAGTTAGTGTATTATAAAACCCGAACTATGTTTCAAAACCAAATCTATTTGTAAAACTATGTCAAATCAAAGCGTTTTAATGAGTAAAATTGCCTAATATTCGACCTATTATCATTATGCATGATATACTGCACTATTTGGTTTGTAAGAACACATAATTTTCAACCAAATCAATTGTTAGTGCAAGTTTCACATGAGGAACAAGTCATTAAATGCAACTGAAAACATGATAAAACAATTACACCTTATCAATAGGTATACTGTAGTTATCATTTGATGGCATTGTTATATTTAGATTTTATATTACTACTCAATGTTTTATGTATAATTCAGTTCGTACTTTCCGATTGAGATTTATTTTCTGATTTGGCGGTAAAAATTCAGCGAAAATTCTCAAAAGGAATTCGGTTTTTAAATTCTGAAAGAATTA
Source organism: Archegozetes longisetosus (assembly GCA_018873245.2). Classification (NCBI taxonomy): domain Eukaryota; kingdom Metazoa; phylum Arthropoda; class Arachnida; order Sarcoptiformes; family Trhypochthoniidae; genus Archegozetes; species Archegozetes longisetosus. The sequence continues at coordinate 176,988 of JAEMBT020000006.1, forward strand.
AAGAAATCCTGAAATTCGGTTTAAAAAAATTTTACTTATAGAAATATTTGAAATTTTTTTATCTCATTAGCTAAATCCAAAAAATATATTCTGGATACTTTGCTATTCGAACAAGGCACCGCTTTAGAATATGGCCTGGAAGCGATTGTGGCGACACCTATGTAGGGTGATAGCACATGACTAGTGGAGTCCAACGAGGTATATATCAAGTGGACCGGATGAGGAGTTCGTGAGATATAATCAAAACAAATTATAAAATTTGACTAACCTAACCTAACCTAAACTAACCTGACCTAAACTAACCTGACCTAACCTAACCTAACACAACCCAACACAACCTCATTTAGTACAGTGTGAATGAGATATATAGTGGAGAACATATGTTTGTATTGTATTATATATGCATATATAGTATAAAATATGTCCAATTTTTAAAAATTATTTTGATTATATATCCCGAACCCGTCAACCGGTACACTTGATATATACCTCGTTGGACTCCACTAGTCATCAGCTATCACCCTATATAGGTGTCACCACAATCGCTTCCAGGCCATATTCTAAAGTGCTGCCCAAATTTCAACCTAATAAATCGAGCCTTGATTCATCTGCTATTTTCAGTTAGAGTCGGTTAAAACCGATAGACGTGACCCTATGTGTAGCATACAAAAGTGAACGTATTTTGTAATTCATTTAACGGTTTTCCTATACCAGAAAAAATTTGGCAAAATTTCCTCACATAATTTCAGTTACATAAGAAAAATTACTTGCATCATAAAGATTTCAGAGTAAATATTGAGAAGATCTGAACAAATTAATACTAATTTTAAGGATAATAACTACTCGCCTAATCGTTAAATTTGAACTGAAACTTTTTAAGTAAAGAAACATCACTGAGCTAAAATGATTGGCAAAATTAATTTAAATAAAATTTAACTAAAAATCATGATTTTGATTTTTGAATAATATTACATACCTAAACATGTTAAATCAAATGTAGACAAACATCGAGATAGTTTTGTGTGGTCCACTTTTTCATCATCAATTTTTTTTCGGCGAATCAACGCATCCACTATTGACTGGCACGACATTGAATACGAGCTGATAATTTTTATAAAAATTTTTTCGAACAAAGTTTTCTATAATTTGAACTAACGATGCGAAGAAGCCTTAATTTAATGTATCTTCGCATAAGCTTAGCGGCCATATGAATCAAGTTATTCAATGCAATAGTAGAGCTATTGGAATGTTTGCACAATTACTGTGATAAAAAATTTGATAGCGCTCTAAGGTTATTCTTCCTTTATGATATGCATGTATTGTATTGAATATAATCAGTTCATATCTGAATGTACTGCAGGCACATATCGTTGATAAAATCACTGATATAATCTTCGCTAATAATAGAGGAAAAGATTTTAGAAAAATTTCAATTCAAACGTTTAATATCAAATAATCAATAAGAGCTCATTTCATATTTAATGGTTAGATAAATTGAACAATTTGTCCAGAATCCTATTTCAATGATTTTGTTAATAGATTAGTTTGAGGCAAAAATTTGGTATGTTCTCCATAAACCCATTCATGATTTGACTTGAGAACTAGGTTTCTAAAAATCCCTTAATTTAGAAAATAAAAGTCAAAATTAAATAACTGGACTGCAATTGAGTACAATTTTCTAAATTTTATCACACAATGAAGGTCATTAGTTAATTGTTGGACTTTACTTAATCCCGTTATTCAAAGATCGAATTGGGGTATTATTGAGTAATTGTTTAGCTTAAAAATTAATTCAATAGTTAGTCAACTAATCAGAAAATTAGTAATCTAATTGTGATTAATGTTCAATATAAATTTTTAGAGCAATGTAAAGGCACTTGAAGCTAGAATGACAAAACAATGACGTCTAACCAAAGTCTAAGATATCTCGGATTGTGTCGTATTCTCAGATATCATTGTATGATTAGAGATGTGTCATCTTCTTTTTAAGTGGTTATTACATTACATTCTCATGACTATGCAATTATAACTTGGTTCGCTCCGAATCGCAGAAATCCGGTTGGCTCAAAGGTATTCGGCGAAAAGCTAAATCAATAAATTAGGCTAAAGTTTTTAAACCAAATTAAATTGACCCAACTAATCCAAGCTAACAACAATTAAATTTATGGGCATTATGATTAGAATTTTGTTTGAATACAAAGTTAAAATTTAGACAGACTTGTTTATTGGAGTACGATTGCAAGTGTAAGAATCTAACGAGGGAAGTTCGGGACTATGTAATAACCGATTTCAAAAATATTTTTATGGCATAAATAACATGTCATATGATGTTCGAAATGACATATAAAAAAGGCTGACCGCTAGACACCCACAAGTTATGACCACTCAAAAAGTGTTTTTTAAGGTCTATTACTATTGATTCCTATGTATTTTGCCTATCAAATAAGTACTCTAATTCAGTCAAATTACTCAATGGATGGCAATAATATTGTTAGTAAGGAAAAATTTCAAATAATCTTGAACAAAAAAAGATAATCTGAAGTTTCATATTTAAAAGTAAGTTTCTATATGTCAATAGTTCTAAATTTTTGTATTCGTCATATCTCTTAACAAGTTTCTTTAAAAATCCATTGAATTTAAAAGATATGATAGATACGAAACAATTAGAACTATCGATATATAGGAAAACTTACTTTTAGATATATATGAAATTTCAGATTATCTTTTTTGTTCAAATTGATTTGAAGTTTTTCATTGTTAACAATATTATTGCCGTCCATTGAGTAATTTGACTGAATTAGAGTACATTTTGATAGGCAAAACACATAGGAATTAATAGTAATAAGCCATAGCAGTCAGCCTTTTTATATGCCTTTTCAAACATCATATGACATGTTATTTATGCCATAAAAATGTTTTTGAAATAGGTTATTACATAGTCCCGAACTTACCTTGTAAGAAATCGTTACTTCTCTATTGAAATGATATGAGCTATGCAATGGTGGCCACACGTTTCAACTAACCTCTACGAATCTTATTTAGCATAAGTTGAGAATAGTGTCAGATCACTTCGCTCGTAATGCTTGAGGTCCCTTGCTTTGCAATCTGACGCTATTCTCATTAAAGATAAACTACACAGGTCGATACCTAGCCACTTAATAGAGAAATTTCACATTTCGAATGTTATTCTAATGAGGATTTCTAAGTAAAGTATTTCGAAGGACCAATTGTACTATCGATGTGCCTTTAATAGTGATGGGACGCATTTTGAGCGTGATCGGCGTAATTTTTCAAAAGGTGGACTGAGTAAATTTTTCAAGCTATGGCTAAGTGGATTACATCTAGGGGGCGTAAAATATTAAACTCATTATAAGTGTTTTTTATAACTTTCTTTTATTTAAAATCCTAGAATTTTGAAACTCGACCACATTTTTAAAAAATAATTAGTGGTGTTTTCATATCACATGCTTATGATTATGAGTGATTAAATATGTCAAACTCTAGTTTTGTTGAACGCATGTTTATCGTCAAACTATTCTATAAGTCTAAATCTTTTTAGGATATCTTGAAAATAAAATTGATGCCATAAATCTTTTGGCGATAGAATAACTCGAAAAAGCAATCAAAATTGAAATTGGGGAGTTTCTCACTGAGGTCCTTAATGATATTGGGAATTTCAGTTCGTCTGCGTTCGTAATCAAGATAGTCGCCATATCGAGTCTATTATATCTTAAACTGCTATCTTTTTCTTTACTTTGTAAAAATTTTCATTTCAATAAATAAAGTAGATTAGGATTCATGAGCTTTAATTTCTTAGGAAGTTTGTTATTTTACATACTGTATTAGATACATTACAACTATTGTAAGGAGCAAAAAAATCTGCCCCATTTTCTCAAGTAATTATTAGGTCGGCTGAAAAGTAATTGCACATTCATATCTAATCAATGAATAAAGTAGTAAACATGTTTACTACAAATTATTACGCAGGTGTTAATTTACTGCTTCACGATGCAGACCACTTTGATTTTGCTGCCTTTTATCAGTGATATTGTAGTGGCCCCAAAAATTGACCCTCTTCGGGCCAGTGTTGCCAATGAAGAACAGAGAGCGTTTATAAAGTACCATGCACTACTGTGCTCTACTGTCCCTGAATTTCCAATATGCTAACTAAAATAGCCAGTCGAAATGCAATTAAGATGAGACAGGTATATAATCTTTACCATCAATTTCGGGATGAAGGGCGCACATCATGCCAAGATGAGCCATGCAATAGGAGACCTTGCGTTGCAACAGATGAAGAACATCAACGTTCACTTGAAGAACTCCTAGAAGAACAAAGAAGTTGGACCACAGAAGATTTAGCTTTTCCGTTAGGGACCAGTAAGTGCAGTGTTCAACAGCTTTAAAAGAAACTAAATGTGCGCAAAGTGTTATCGCGTTGGGTACCATACAGTCTTACTGATGAACAGAAAGAACTTCGAGTAAATATATCAATAGAACACTTTGAAAGATATCACCATGATCCCGAGCTCATAAATAGAATTATAGCTATCGATGAAACCTGGATAAAAAGTTATGATCCCAAAGATACTTCACAATCAAAATAATATCGATATCCTGGAGAGGAGCTGTATGTTTGATTTTCAAAAATTGAAATTTTTAAATTTATGCAAATGACCTTGAATTTAATCTCAGGCCAACGAAAGTTAGGAGAACGTTGAGAGATTGGAAGCAGATGATGATAGTAGCTTTTTATCAAAATCGGGTGCTGGGTTATCAAATTCTTGCGAAATATCAGACTGTTAACAATGATGTATATGTTCAATTTTTGGGAAGAGTAATATTTCCTTCCATACAAAGACACCGAATTCGACATCCTATAATATTGAACGATACTGCAAGGCCTCATAAACACCGGAATGTCAAAGATTTCTTAACTAGACATCGATGGGAGGAACTAAAACACCCCTTATAGCCCTGATTTGAACCCCTGTGATTACGACGGCATCGCTAGAATTAAGAGGCCAAATAAGGGTAAAAGATTTTCAAACGAGCTTGCTTTGGGAGCTGCTTATGAAGAAGTTATTCGTGAAATTAATTTTAAAAATGCTGCCATTGGAATATCAAGGTTACCAAAGCGTTGGGAAGTTGTCATAAAGCTTGAAGGCGACTACATTATATGATACTAAAATATCATTTTTATATCTGTTTTCGATAAGGAGTTATGAATGTGCAATTACTTTTCAGCCGACCTAATACTAAGCAACGGTGAGAGATTTAAAGACCATTTTTATTCTGTTATAAGTGGTATATATCGCAGATTAATGAGTGACAAAACTGATCACTTTATTATGTGACCATTGGCCATAATGCACATTTCTATACGGCGTGGAAGACAGTCAAAAGGTTCTATGTCAAAACAGCTAAAATAAAACAGTTAATCAATATAAGCTAGTGTAAAAGCGCTAATGGTAAAAATCTAATCAAAATCAGCTAATTTAAAAAATTATGATAAACGGTTTAAATTGAGTTTTATTGTAATAATACTTTGATAATCAAATATATCAAATTAAACATTCAAATTAATATTATGAGATAAAGTATTAAGGTATTCGAGTATATTACTATTGTCATATACATGATTAACACATGATTGAACACTTTCTGCACAAACTCGATATATTAATATTCTACTTTGTGATGGTTGTGGTAGTCCTGCTTCATACTGGTTGAGTTTAAACCTAACGAGAGATTCTTCCTTTTTCAAAGCATCAATAAGTTTCCAAATAGTGGGATGTGACGCACCAATAAGTGAACTTAATCGACGGTACCATTTTTCGACGTTATTGTTTGTCTTTGGTATACCATCAACCACAGCATCATAGCAATTCCATAGATGAATTGCATATCTTGGAGCACGTCTTCTATGTATTAATAAATGTCCGATGTAATTGTTTTCAAAGTAATCAATTAGATTTTCTAATAATTGTTCATTATCAGTGAAGAAAGCAGTATCAGTCAATCGTTCAAAAGCTGTTTCGACGTCATTGACTGGAACAAAGGCTAGGCATACCAATTTTTTGATGTTGTAGGCAAATTCTGCTTCATTTATATAACGCTCACGAATTTGAGGAATATCATTAATTCTTCTCCAAATGGCTTGAGAAAAGTGAAAAAAACAGCCACGATATTCTGAATTTGGAAATGAAATTTGAAAAGCATTAATTGCCGAAAGTTCAAAGTCAGTTAAAATCGATTGTGGTCGAAGATTATCTTGATGACGTTTGAGTTCTTCAAACACTCGTAAATAATCATCTTGAGTCATATCCGACATAAGAATGAAAAATGATGATAATACATCATTGAATTGAATTGAATGTATGGTATAAAGTTAGCAAATAGTTGAGGGCATGTTTTGAATGTTCCATCTGCGAACCAATGATTGCTATTAGAAAAACGATGTAGGCTATTTTGTGTTGCGAATATAATAAATCTTTTGGGATCTTGAGAACCACTATCATATAAAAGAAATTGTTCGTTGATTGCTGTTAACGAGTAATCTTGAGGAATAATTAAATCTGTTAAAGTGGTAGGATTTGCTGGACCATAGTTGTTTCGTTGACGTCTTCGTTGAATTGTCCGCTTTATCAAATTGACTGATGGTAGTTTACCAGAAACTGAAGGAGTGACATTAGCTGTTCCCACGGCTAAAACATTATTTTTAGATTCTTGAGAATTTGTTGCAATTTCTTTAATTTTTGCCATGACTTCTTTGGCTTCAACAAGTGCAATATCTTGAACATGATTATGATGATCTGAATGCTGAATGACTTTTCTATCTGAAGTAATCGCTGTACCACGACATTTAGATGAATCGAATTGAGTACAACGCCAATATGTCCTCACAGCCGATTGTTGATATTTTCTAAATAAATAGCCATCATGTTTTAAAAGTCGATGGCCCTTATTACTCAGTACAAATTGAAGAGATATTTTGCACGATATGGAATAATGCAAAAAATTTTACACAGTATTCTAACAGTGATTTGAAGAATTTTAGTTTATATATCAGAGAAATAGATGTAAACGAGGGCTCACACGAATTTGAATCAACAAATAAGAGAATGGTATTTTATGTTTGATCTCAATCATGTGGTATGTCGAGGGATTTAGAAATTAGAGATTAACTCAACAGATTTAATCCTTTAGTTTCCAGATTTCTACGAATATATTTACAATAGCATTTTCACATTCTACATCTAATGATATTTGAGGAATTTAAATGGGATTAAGTTAGCCTCATGAAATATTATTTTAGTTCTCTTTAATATCAGCTGAGCCTTTACGAGCTACATTTTAATCTTCTTTGTTTCATGTTTTGAATAAGTTTCCAATTTATACGTTAAAATTTAATGACTTCATTTAATACTAAATCATATCTTCGTTGATAAAAAATTATTCTATTTCCAATGAAATTTTCTAGATGAAAAAGATAGTTTTCTAAGTGGAAATAACTTCTTCTGAACCCTTACAAAATTTTTTCTCTCGAAAATCTCTTCCATGGTTGATTATTTGGAAAAATAATACTATAAATAATTCAATCAAATATGATAAATTCAATCTTTAAGAATCGAGGAGTTTTAAAATTTTTATTCGACAGATTATAATCTTTAATTTTAAGATTTTTGCCACTATCACTACTAAGAATTTGAAAAATTAAGAATTCAAATTAATATTTTGTTTCCTTATTATTAAATACTATTATTAATATTTCTAAGGTTAGGTGTCGAAAATGTATATGGATTATATAACTTATTTCCTATGTGGGATAATTTTATATTAATATGCATATAGGTTTAATGTTTGAAAATTTTTATATAAAAATGCAAAATAGCTGTGCAAGCTAACACAAACATGAGAGTGAGATAGGGGAACCGAAGGGATTACCTTCATTAGTGGACTTTAGCCACTGAGAAAAGGCATAACTCGCTCTGTTTACTGGCAGCGATTTGCATACCCGAACCAGTAGGACCGCTGAGCAAGGCGTTGTTGGATGATTCCCCTATTCGCTAACATGGTAGCCAACTATGCACAGCAATATTATATACTCACTATTCATTTATAACAGTTATAAAAGTGCTTTATTTATTTTGTACAGTTTATATTAGCTGTTTTGGTTTAGCTGTTTTTATGATTGGCTGTAACTATTTTAGCTCTTTTGGGTTATCTGTTTAAGTCTAGCTATTTTGTTTTAGCTGATTTTACCTAGCTTTTTAAGCTTAGCGATTTTTGTTTAGCTAATTTTGTTTAGCTGTTTTTGTTTTAGCTGTTATTTTTTAGCTGTTGTGACTCCATACGCAGTCAAAATACCACTTGACTGTCTGGTTCAAGTCCGTTCCATATCTCTTGAAATTCTCGTGTTAATTCACTTAATGTTCTCAATTGATTTTGAATAATATTCAGCAAGTTTTTAAATAATGCATAAGAATTGAGATCAAGTGACAAGTCTATTAAACACATTAGAAACAATGTAAATCAAAGCAAGCGGCAGATTTTTATGGTTCCTACTATATGATGGGCGTAGCCACTAAGATCTTTAAAAAAGCCGATTTCCTTATCTTTAGACTTAAAAATTATGCCTTCACACATAGATCAGTAAAGAAGATATTTTCGTAATAAAATTTGGGTTTTCGTTAAATCGGTTTCCGTTAGATCAGTTTTCATTAAATCGGGAACATACCATCAAGCAAATGGCACTACATTTCAATTTTAATTATAATCATCTGTTCAATTCTGTCAATAAAGACTGTTAAGACCCAGAACTAAATTTAATTTATTTAATGGTTTGCATTCTTTCAATTTTATTCTATTAATCAGCTAAAGTCTTAAGTCAGTTTAATATTTTGAGATATGTTTGATTGTTTTAACTATTATTTTTATTTTACTTTGGCTTTCATAGTGTGCCACAAGGGTTTTGGGAACTATATATTTTTTTGAAAGTACTTATTCACACAAGAGTACGGTATGTGCTGCTCATTCCCCAAATCAGACCTTGGAGCCATATGTCTGGCTTCATCACCTTAAAGATCGTGTCGTTGGATTCATCTCGACGACTGCTTTGAGAGAAACTTCCGACTCGTCTAGAGTGGTCTTTGAGGTGGTGTCACCGTATTTTATCCTGGTTAAGGCCATTAAATGAGCGTAAATACCGTTTGAATAAATCATGACAGACTCGGAGAAGGTTAAACGCCAACTACTCAAGAGTTTGTTGCGCACCGCTATTGTAAATCCTGCTTGTATTTCAGTAAAGTTATTGTCAGATCAAAACATATCGTCGACTTGGTTCTAGAAAGTTCTAAATAGAAAAACTTATATTAAGAGAAAAACAAGCTCAAAGTTTAGGACCTCATGTAGACTAACAGCAATCATGAAATTTTCAGGTGAATATATTATTTAACTTCAAATATTCGGTACTTTAAAATAATTATTTGAATCGGTGCTAAATCATCTCTTTCCTTTATTTCTGTGCACACGATTTTTGATTTAGAACTATCGAGCATTGAAATCGAGCTAATAATTTAGATCTAGAAAGTTCTAAATGTAGACAAATTAAATAAAAACCTTTAAAATCAAACTATTATGAAGGAAACTTTTATTTAAGACAAAAAATAATTATTTAACTAAATTTTAATTTATGAATTTAATTTAATTTGTGAAGACTTTCGATAATATTTAAATTTATTTTCGATTTAAATATTTAAATAATACGGAACAATGATTAATTAAAATTTTATTTCAATTTATTGCTTCAATTCGACAACTGAACAAAAAAATGCTCACATTTCACTCTATTAATAACTACGCAGTTACTGAAAATATCCTTATATGATGAAAGAGTTTTACTAATTAAGTAACGAGATGTCTAATATATTTTTAACACTATTTTGGCCTATAATTAAATAAATTTTATAATGAAGTTATTTATTTTAACTTAAATTGAATGAGATTTGAATTTTTTAATGTTCTATTGATTTGAAAGTCAAATATAACGCTAGATTTCATAGTAAAGCTCTTAAGATAGATTTAGAACTTTCTAGATCTAAATTTTCAGTCTTAAAATTTATATAACTATATTTCACTAAGGATTGTGAGATAACTATAACTTTTTTTAATGAATGGATTTGAGAGAATGTTTGTCTCATCAAATAGCATAAGAATATTTTTTTTACTCGATTTGGAACTTTCTAGAACCAAGTCGACGATATAAAGACAAACTTAAACATATGAAGCACTAGGAATTGGATCTATCAATCGGACTCCCATTCTTATGGACCGCTAATATTATATAAGCCCAAATTTGACATTATTCTACAGGCCATTTACTCTCAGCTTTACTAGTTTTGTATTTGAGATTTTCTTATTATTTATGGACTGACGTTTACTTAAAATGTGGAGAATCTTCCCGAGTTTTTTATCCTTTATATGAGCATATTTTAGCATAGGTTGACCAGACGCCCAGTTTTGGACTGGATTGTCCATTTTTGGGTCTCACAACACCGTCCAGTGCGGGGTAAGAACTGAACATAGAAATTCCATAACAAACACCATTACAAACCCATCACATTAGTCTTTATTTTTAAAGAGTGTAGAACTTATCTATTGTGCTTATTTCTATCTGTGATATTTGTGCAATATCCTCAGTTTTTCAATTCTACATCATTATGGAACACTTCTTAGTCAACTTCATCTTTAAAGTAAGTTTTTTCGCTTTTGGTTTCGCTTGTTTGCTTGGCCTGAATTGCATGGCATTAGTTATTGAATTTTAATGAGCGGTTTCCAACCGAGGATGTTGCCATAAATTTTTGCATGCGTCTTGATATGATACCTTCTGAGGAATCCATAGTCCTGCACGCAAACTGTCCGGCATGTGGATCACCGATGAGGAAGGAAAATCGTGATCATAAACTTGGCTGGCTATTACGTTGCGTTAACAGGAGTAAATGTGGCGATTGCAACAACTGTAAACGACGTCGCAATGTTCATTTATTGGTCGGAAAACGGTAAACTCATTGGATTTGACAGTCTTTCGTCATTTACATCTAGATTTTCGACAAGCGCTTCAAGTTTTCTACTGCTTTGCGAGCAGCTTTTCCGTCAAAACAACAATGGAGCAACTTGCAATTTCTAAAAAGACAATCATCGATTGTTTCAATATAGCTCTTCAGGTTCCTAATCATTTCGAAGATAATTTAACAATGATTGGGGCCCCGGCTTGACTGTAGAAATCGACGAGAACCATATTTATCTAGGCAAATATAATCGTGGATGTCAACCGATTCTATCATCGGTTCAGGTTGTTGGTGGAGTTTGCTGTGAGACTTGTCAATGCTTCATTGAGAAAACGGAGATTCGAGATCGACAAACTCTACACGACATCATCAGAAGACGTGTACATTGTGGTTCCATCATCATTAAAGATCTTTGAAAAGGATAACTTGGAGTTGTTGAGGAGTGCAACATGTCTGCGCAATTCAGAATCAACCACAAAGGCAACTTCTCAGAAAAGGTTAGAATACCTGAAGGTACTGAAGAAATCGAAGTTCATGTACGCACCAACACTGTCGAGAAATTATGGAGAGAATTAAAGCGCAGCATCAAGGCGTCCGAGAGTACACCAACGTGAGTGGCGAATTTATCCAGTGGGTGAACACATATATATATCGTTTTATCTACTTTCGGAACAATTTGGACTGTTTGGCCAGCGATGATCAACGATTTGAACGATTTTTGGAAGATGACAAAGTTGTATTTCCTGGAACTTCGCCACCACTACCACCTCCAAAGATAGATGCATTAGATTCAGACCTTGACTTGGAGCTCGAATATGGCCACGATGAATATGATGATGAAGATTCTGAAGATGATTAATCATATTAACATTGATAAGAGTATAGCAGTTGGGAACGACTCACTTCCCGTCGCCCTACCCACGCGATATATATTTCGTTGGATTCAGCATTGAAAGTTGTATGCATATACATATATGCGGTCGTGGGGGAGTTGCTGGACACTATCTTTTCGATGCTTTATTCATAGATTTTACGCTTCAATGGGATAAACGCTCACCAGGTCGCCCCCGCCTGAGTTAGAGTATCGCGCGGTAGCCTAGCTTAGCCTCAGGTTCACTTACCGATTACAGTTCGACTTGTCACCTAACCCAGCCTGGGCCCCCTACCTAAACCTATATTAATATAATAGATTAATAATTTAACCTGACCTAACCCAAATAGGTCAAGTAGGGTATCAATCCTCTCAGCTCATCGAGTTGAATACAATGATATATATATATATATATATATATATATATATATATCGCATGGGTAGGGTCACTGGAAGTGCCCCGTTCCCAAGTGCTATACCTTAACCGGGAAGTGTTGATAACGATGGAAATCGGATACATTAAACCAGGTTTTCTATTGATTTCTATGAGTAGAAAGCATATGCTGCCATCTAGCGGGAGTTATACCTAAAAGTACGATTTTCTCGGAAACGCCACGGGTTATCGAACTCGGGAGAAAGGGAAATGAATTTACCGACACCGAGAACCCCTAAAAGTGGCCTCCCGAGGTGGGCCACGAAAAGTAAACTCTTACCCAAATTTTCTCAAAAGCTGGAATAATAATTACTAAAAGAAGAAATCGATTGTCAGATGATTCAATAAGAAGTGTTATGTTTTTGAATTCGTTTTACAATAACTTAGGTTGAATTATATTGTTGAACTTTATTTTTTACTTTAATTTAAAATTTGTATTTTGATTATCATCCAATTTGATATCTAAAATGTAACTTTTTATTTATTTTTGATTATTAATGATGTTTGTGTCGCCTTTTATCTAGTATTTATATTAAAAAATACTTATGAAATTCTTTTAAATATAATTATTAAATTTGGAAGCTTAGACTCAGGTTCAGGCTCAGGCTCGGAGTTCACGAGCCTTTGGACAACATTAGTTACTACACATGAAATGACCTAATGGTAGAATAGGGTGTCCAAGGCAAACGCTAAAACTAATCACTCACAAAAGGTTCAGCGATCAGGCATGGACTTGATTTTAGGTCATTGCCTTAATTCTCACATTTTCTAAGTTATGTTCTAGTCCAAAATCGGAACTCACAGATATTTTTTTTACTTATACGTATAGCTATTTTACTTTTGTTTTGTTCAACTGTTATATCTTTTGTATTAGATTAAGTTTTGTTACTTTCGACTTCAAATTATTGGTGTTTTACTGTGTTGCTGTATAAGATTCTACCATCTAAGCTTTTGACGTGTGGCCGTCAGGTGTTGCCTGTGGTGGATTTTTAATTTTTAGTATGATAGTATCTGAAGAATGAAGTGATTTTTTATGACACATTTGATTGACACGTCTAGGTAAGCTTTCGTCGTTTCAATGCATCTAAACGTGCAATATGTAGCAGTACATTAAGTTATAGTGCTACAGCATTAATGATACCTATGAACCCCGTATCTGCTGACGCCTAAGGTTTTGGTTTATTTTTATTCACTCAAAAGCTCAGATAGGGGTTCTGATAGTGAGAGTGAGTTAAAATGAATTTTAGCAAGGATGACTCTACGTGCATGCAATAATTGCAACGGGGAAGTGAAGAAACACTCGTGCAATAACAATACTTTTCATGATTTACTTGATATGCATTCAGCAGAGCTTTGATGGCCATCATTCAATCCTAATGACCCATTCCTAACAATTTTATTGCACATAAAATTAGCTTTAATCCATAACTTAGTATTTTGACATCATCTCTATTTTTTCCATTAATATTTTATTAGATATTAATTAAAGTTGACTAAGATTTCGTAGGTTGTATATTAAAGCAATGAACACTTCGGTAAATCATATAGATCTATATATTTCCGTTATTTCAATGTAGATCAGTTCTGTACTTAACCAAATTTGAAGAATGCAACTGTACAGTCTTTGACAAAAGTGTCTCATTCGCTTTTTGAGCGTTTTCTACTGGTAAAAATTAACGGATTTTGATGAACTCTTTTTTGAAGAAACTAAATGTTGGGACCGACATCATACTAGATTGGCATTGAAATTCCTTCTAACAGGTGAATTATTAATTAAATTTCTACAGAAGAATTAGACAAATTTTTTAATTCTGATGAATGGTCACCAACTAGATAAAGAATCATTGAACACGTGTATTTTTGTTTCGCTCAAATATTGTTTTCCTATAACTAAGCAGCAAGTGAATTTTCAAAATCAACTTTTATCTGAATAGAATCATAATCTCAACGTCAGATTGTAAAATTTAAATATTTATCAGAAATTCTATGGAAAACTCATTCTCCACTCAATACAGTAATATATGATCTGAATAATTCCGCCTAATAGATCTCGCAGAGCAATAATAATTCAGTATTACTTTGAAAAGGGTTGAATTATAATTGCACTACGAGATCTGTTAGGCGGAATTATTAATCAGATCATATATTACTGTATTGAATGGAGAATGAGTTTTCCATAGAATTTCCTGATAAATATTTAAATTTTTACAATCTGACGTTGAGATTATGATTCTATTCCTTCAGATAAAAAGTTGATTTTTGAAAATTCACTTTTTTGAACTATTTAGTGCTGTAGTTATAGGAAAACAATATTTGAGCGAAACAAAAATATGCATGTTCAATAAAATAAAATTAAAATACATTAAACTATATCTCTGAATAGATTAAAAATTTAATCACGTTTCGTGAACGGAACTTTCACGTATTAATCATTGTTTATGTG